>VDFB02255430.1:0-347243 GCA_007258455.2 Sequoia sempervirens | reverse complement strand
TTCTAGCAAGACGGTGGAATTATCTTTTTCCATGGAAGGAGTGGCTACATGCAAAATTTTGGAGCCCGAAGCATCCTTGGTCATATGGGATGCTATTTTGGCCTTCTTATTTTCTTTAGATCTCTTAATTCTGCTCAAAATGGCCTCTAGATTCACTCGAGCAATCTCAATCAATGGCCTTTTTCTCTTTAATTATTACTCCAACCATGTTGGAGTGACAACTTTATCTATTTGATGAGGGTGGGAAGAAGTTTCTACCTAAATATCTTCTACAACAACTTCCTCTCATACTTTCTCTTCTTTCCCCTTAATCAACACTTCTATAGATTTCTCTTCTTCTTGGCCTATAGGTTGTTTAGGCTCAACTTCAAAAACTTCCTTTGAAGGCTTCTCTTTATGCTTTAGCATGACTGAGACTTCATCTACTAAAGACAACCTTGCCATACCCTCTCTTTCATGTCTTTGCATTTTCTCCAGGATCTGATAAAAAAATTCCCATAATTAGAGGTTCCATGGCTACTTGGGAAGAGGAAGGATGAGTAACCTACACAAATTGGTTCAAAAAAGATTTGTTGACTTTTAAAAGTACAGTGGTAGTTACCTCCAATGGTAGATTTTGGGAAGGCTAAGTGTTAGTAAATAGATTTATCCTCTATAAAATTGAATACAAATGGCTCTATGATGCCCAAGGACACATCAATTCACAACAGTTGGAGAGATTACAATTGCATTGGTAATCTTCCTATAAATTTTGATTGAGGTACAACTCCCTCTTTTGATATCATTTTTTATTTTTTAAATATATAAAATCGGGGGTATGCTTTTGACCAGAAAGCAGAAAAGACAAACTAACACTTTCTCATAGCTATGATACAAGCACAAAGGAAAATGCTTGAAATTAAATTACTATGCTCATAAAAAATGGACTGGAAAATGATTAGTATCATGACTCACAGATCAAATTACTAATGCTTGCTGACTTAACTCAATACAATTTCAATCACATATTGTAAATAGAATGAACTAAATGTCACTAAACAACACATCTTCAAAGGGAAGGAATATCCAAATTCTTTTCAAAGCTCACATAATCACTCACAAATATTAACATCTAATTCATAATTACTTCATACAGGAAATACCAAATTTATAGAAAAATGAATTAAAACTACAAAAATTGATCCTTTATTAAGATCGATTCTCACTCATGTATCATATTGCAAGGGGGATCAAAATGTCGGACCCTTGCAACATCTTACAACTAAATATTTAAACTTTAACATTTGTAATGGTTAGGATTTCTTGAAACTGTTTCTTGGATGCTAACTGTTGTCTGGCTGAATAAAAGGTTGGCCAAAAACTGGCTAACCTTGTCAGATTATGACAACTCCATTAATTGTTGTTTTTAGGGGCAGTTATGATTACATCCCATCTCCCGATTGATATGACAGGAGGATGAATTGTTGCTTATTGTAGGCAAACCACATGGCCTTCTCTCGTGTGAGATTTCCACCACCTTCACTTTCTAGTGACTGTTGATATGCCACCTAAGATCATTCCTTGCAATTCTTTAAATGTTGAGGATTGCTTGAATCCAACTCACTAGATCTCCATCACATCACCTTGCTTGAATTAATTAAGTTTAAAACAATTTATGTGTACTTCAGCATTAATTGCTTCAAATAAACTCCGCCAATTTTCCTCTACCACTCTATATATCCTCTTCACCACTATTCATTCTGCAAAATGTTGATTACTTCTTCAAGTACGTCAAGCTCAATGAGTGAAGTAGTCATGGAGAGTGATTTCTTAGCTATTGAAGGTGTCGAGTGCAATGTTGTTCATACGTTGGTGTTGGATCAACTGAGGGAATTATTACTCATTCGCAACGATGTGGAAGAAGAATTCATCTGTAATATTATTGGTGAGCAGTTCATGTTGCAAGTGCATGTTCAGAACTCCAATTTTCTTGAGAAATTTTTGTACAATATTGTGTGCACTTCTAGTCTTTTCAGATGGGCTTTATGGGCTGTTGAGTGTTTGGTTCATCCATAGTATCTGTAATGTGTTGAAGATGCCCTGAGGGGGATTTTTCATTCATCCACGTGTGGGTATGATTGGTGATGCAATCTACATCACTTGTGCATTGTGTAATGAGAGGGCTGGTCAAGTTGTTACCCTGCTGCGAGCTGGCCTTGAAAGCAACAATATGGAGACATTCACCCACTACGTCGAATACCAAAAAAACCTTTTCTCCCCTGCATGGATAGAGTGAATGCAAGAGGTGATTAAGGATATTAGAGTCCTCATGTTCACCCTTTTTTTCCTGAAAGCCCCCGTGTTGTGAAATCACCCTTTTTTTGGCAATGTAATACAAAAGTTTTATCGATACATGTATATGAATATATATATATATATATATATATATATATATATATATGGATTTTTGAATTACTCTGTGTTATGGAAATCTTGTCTTCTTTGCATTTACTATTTGTAACTTTCCATTTTATGGTCATGTGGAATGAATGGAACACTATGTTTTCTTGTAAGCAATCTTTTTTCTTTTGCAAATACACCCTTAATGAAATAATTTTTGGTCTCAAATACACTAGTTAAATGTTTCTGGATAAGTTCTGGAAATGTTTCAGAGTTCACCAAAGTTGTAGAGACCCGCCTTTGTGCTTCCATATAGAAAAAAAAATGAAATTTTAAATTCACCCATTAGTCTTTTATGTAAATAACTTAGATAATAATTACAACTTATCTTAAAACCTTAGTGGGGATGAAGAAGTTTTGGAAACCCTGTCAGAACCAACAAAGGTTCCAAAACTTTACAAAGTTCTGCCAAACCTATAGTTACTTCGATATTGCTCATGCGATTCTCTTCTTTGATTACAAAGTGCGTTAAATATTTTGAGTTCCAAAAATGACCCATGAAGTTCCAAAGTGAAGCTTGTCGGGGAACATGCAGGTTTGAAAACTGAGTCGGGGACCGACGTATGTTTGAAAACTTCATTAATGACCAAAAAACATAACCCTTTATTTTTTTTGTGTTTTGAAGGCTATTTTTAGGGGATAGGGCTGAAAATGACAACAACACTAAGTAAAGTAGAAGGAGCTAAAGTAGAAGGGACAAAGAAGCTATGGTAGACATGGTGAATTGGGGAGCATGATCTAATGTAGAAAAAGGGAGAGAAGTGGGAGATGGATATGATTCAATGAAAATGGCAATGGTGGAAGAAGTGGGAATAAAATTTGTAATATCCATTGACATATCCAAAGGAGGAGGTGAGGCAAAAGTGGAAGAAGGAATGATGGATGTTCTGGAAGATGTGGAAATGGGTAGTGAAGATGTAGGTATGGAGGATGATGAAGGTGGAGAAGGAGAGGAATCTCCCTTTCTTCCTACTTTGGCTCTAATGTCATTGTCTTGATTCTTTTGGTCCTCTTAGGTTGCGGTTTCCTCCCCTTTGCATCGACCTTCCTCTTATAGACCCTTGATTTGGCAGTAGGTTGCCTATATTTAGTGATCTTCTTTATCTTACCCTTAGCTTTGGAAAGGCTCTTAACTTCTTACTGTGTGGATCCCTCATTGGGGTACACTTGTTCTTCAACTTATTCCTCTTCACGAGAGGAAGCCTCTTCTTGTACTTTGTCATATGTGAATTCAAATACCTTGGCTAAGAGATTATAACATTGAGCCTCCATCCACTTATTTATTCTTTTCAAAACTAGCCTATATTGATAAAATCAATATCAATTTCTTCCTCTTTAGTCCAATCCAAAAGTGGGACGGGTTGATCAACCACCTAGTTGTATTCATATGTAGCCAAAACTTCTCCATCCTCTTATACCTGATTAGGAATCAAATATAGGTGAAGTTTCCTAATGTAGTCCACTATCATCCTTGAGAAGGGTCCCTTCTTGAATTCTAAATCATTAATGCAATTGGACCAAAAATTTGCAATATGTAATTGTTGGTCATACTACTTCCCAACTCATTCTTCATCTCACCATATGGATCAAAATTTTCCCTCTGGCTATGGAATTTGAACCCAACTTTCTGCAATTCCACTTTAGAATACTTAGTTGATGAGGCTAAGGAAAATGAAAATAAACCTCTCCCAAATGATAGGGGACTCCAACCCTATTATTGCTTTTCAATAGTTGGTGTAAAGCACACAATTGCCTTGTCATCTCTAGCATGATAATTTAATCATTAGGATACCTCAAAAATCTATATAGAGCACTTGAGAATCTTTCCATTCTAAAATAAATAAACTCTGGGAACTAAATTAACTAGTACCCAAACCTCTTTATAATATCCATTGCTGAGGAGGAAAGTCTTCTACTCAAATCCCCTTATAGGGTTCTGACAATAAACATTGTGAAAGCATCATTCACCCTCTTGTAGTGATGTTTGGCATTCTATGCTTATTGTAGAGGGTAGCAATCATACACTTTATGTTGGTGTAGGAGAGGGGGACCAACCACGTTCAAGGCCCCAGGTCACAAAGAGCCAAGAACGAAAGGCTGCCCTAACTTACCTCACTCTAAAGGAATGTTTTGAAATGAGGGACGAGAATGATGAGGACTATAAGGTCCTTCAATCAGTCTGTAGACCCAAAACTCAGAATGGGGCTAGGCGAGCCAGTTTTCAGGTTCAATATTGTGCCTTAGGTAGCTCTCTGCTTGAGGATGAAAGCGCAATTTCAGGACGACAATGCGACACGCTAGCATCTCTTAGGTGTGTTGGTGTTCGTACAATGAGAGGACTGAAAAATAGAGTAAGAACCATCATAAAATGAGCTAACAAAGGCCTAGCTAATGATTTTAGGGGAACAAAATAGAACTATAAGGTAAGAGAAGTACAAATGAATATGATAAAGTAAATATATTAAAGCTAGGGTGACAAAGATGATCTCACAAAAGATTTTGTTCGCTAGCTAGATCAAAATGCACGTCCACCTACACACAAGAAAGAGGAAAATTGTTGGGGGGGTGTCTAAGCGTCTGCCTCAAGCAAACCCCGATTTTGGTGTTTCCACCTCCACAGATAGCTGAGATAGCAATGATAGAGAAAAATTATGATAAAGGAGAAAAGAAAGTAGAGAACACAATAAACACTACAAAACAATATTGTGCTACTCAACCAAATCATAGAGGAGAGGAGTGAAAATGCTTACCACCTCCACCAAGAGTTCACTAGCTAATGGAGGAGAAAAATAGGACTCAAGCCCTTGTTGTAATGGTTTGTTCCACACTAGCTCTACAAAGTTGATGAAGTGTTGTTGCTACTACTATGGAGTGCCAAAGTGCTGCTTGAAGGCTGAGAATGAGAGTGAAATTGCTAGAAATTGTGAAGAAGATTGCTAGAGGATCAGTTGAATGCTTAGCAGATGAAATGGAAGAATTTGAAGGAGAAGGGAGAGAATCTGCCATATTCAGGTCGGTTGGTCGAAGAGGGACGTTACAACTTGACCCCAATGGGAAGTGTAATGCCTCTGCCAACTTCAGATGCAGGAATCCGTTAGGGACGTAAGCGTGCCGTGTAAACGTCTGTGTGCAGTACATGCATCCTCAACAGTTATTCTTCTACCGATGCAAAAGATAGAAGTGGGCTAATGTGGAGTTTTTCCTTTGGATTTGATTTTCTAAGGTGAGGAAGTGTAAAACGGGAATTTGCGTAAGGGGTGAAAATTCACACCTATACAGTTGGTTCAAACTAGTACCAATGAGACCCAAACATGTCAAGCCTCAGTATCTATAGTTAGATACAAAGAGGTAAACAATATAAGAAGTTATATTAGGGTGATCCCACAATACTGGTTTACAATTTTTGGCCAAACTAGACATTAAACTAATTTTTTTAACTAAATCTTCACTTTCGGGCACCCATAGCTGCTAAACCATGAGGAATTTGAAGATTATGCAAACTAAGTGATTCGTGACAATTTGTCTATAGATTCTAAATATATAGTTTTTGGAATTTTTGGAATCAAATTGCATTTGTTTTTCCATCTCCTTTGAAAACTAGTTTTTAACAGTAAACAATTTTTAAAGAGTGATGTTCACCCTAAACAACATAATTTTTTTTCTATGAAGGATAAACTTCTATTTTTTTCAAATTTAGCTTTGTAACTATGATATATCTAGCATGTTCATTTGGTTTCATAGTGTTTTATTGAATATTTTTTCTTAATTAAGTTTTGAATTCAAACCAATTACAATTTAGACATAGGTGAACATTATACAACATAACTTTTTTTGTATGTATCAAAATTCAATTATTTTTTACTGGAACAAGGACATCAATACCTATCACAAACATATTTTTTAGATTTTTTTTTGATAATCTACTATTTTTCCACATGTGCAGAACAAAGAGCTTTATTTTATGTGAAAAAATTATGTTTAATTAAACTAAAAAAATATATAATAAAACCAAAATATATTAAAATTATATTCAATGGATAGCTCGTTCTGAGGACTACCATCATCCAGTTGGGTCTATGAAGCTTCCTCCATTTTCATCCTCAACCCAATCTTTGAAAGGAAAAATTTTGTAGAAATTTGGTAGAAGAGGGGTAGAAGGGCAAAAAAGGGGGGTTCGAGCGAATCCCCCTTGACCTTTTCGAGCAAAGGAGGGTTCACTCAAACCTCCCTTTTTTTTCCAAATTTTCCTTTGTTTTCTTTTAAAAAACGTGCCATATGGGGTTCGAGCAAACCTAGCATGAAAAGGGGGTTCAGTCGAACTAGGGGATTCGAGTGAACCCCTAAAAACCTGAATTCTTGGTTTTGGGAGCATTTTTTTAATTTTCCTTCCTCAATGTAATTGTAAACTAGTTTTTTGGGATCACCCATTAAAGACTACAAACTTCTTTACAAGGGAGAACTAGTTGTACAAGTTTCTTATCATTTTAACGTAGTCAAACTTGGTAGGACCCCTCAATATCTCCTTTACAAAATAAAAGATTCAATTCTCAAAGGTGGATGCTAAGTAAATTCCCATTATTCTGATTAGTAGGGTGACTAGATCATTGAACTCATCTATGAAGTCACTCCTATTCAAATTTGTAGGCAACTTGTTTGTGTTTCCCCTTGGATGCTTCATCCACATATCATTGACAACCTTCATACTGGCTCATGATCTGTATCAAATACTCTAGTAGCATATTCTTTAGTGGTAATGGTCATTTGAGAAAAGGAAGGAATTCCAAAGGTATGAGTAATGGAATCAACAAACAAGTATGCCAATACCCTCACATGTGTAGCAATTATTTTTTCGTGAATCATTGTGGTATTACTCTTGAGCCCCCATGATTAACTTTGGGCACAACAGAGAATAATGGAACCCAGTAGCATGTGCAATTCTTCTTTGCTTGATCTTATTAGCTAACTTGATCCTCTTATCTCTAAAGATTCATTCTTTGAATTCCTCCATATCTATGTGGATGTTTTGATTCTCATAGGAAGTTCCAATTCCATGATTTAGAATACTTGAAAAGCATTGATTGAGTGTTTTGATATGACCGACCTTGTTTTTTTACATTACTTCCTTGGTCTTCAAGTTCATCAGTATTTTGTGGTGATTTTTATTTCCCAAAAATAGTATGCTCTAGACTTGCTTCAAAGATCTTGTATGGATTATTGTAAGCTTGCCTCTACACCTTTCCAGTTAGTGAGAATTACAAGGCACTTCCCAGTTTTAGTGGGAAAACTTATACAATGTTTGAGGATAATTAAACATGCTTCTTCCACTTTTTCAGTGGTGAGCTATTACAATATTACCACTTGGGATAAGTATATCAGCAATAAAAAATTAAAACCCATTGGTGGTACTACCATCCAGTGCTTACAAAATAAAGTGCATAGAAATTGAAGCTTTCAGTAATATAACCATCCAAAGTATTACAAGGTTAGCACATATGCATTGTGAACAACACAATAAGAGAATTAACTACCTATATAAAGTACTGATGTAAAGAATTGCTAAAATACCCCACAATAGCACCAAATAACATGTATCCAATAACCCAACTATGAAATAGCAACGTGATACCTTGAATGGATGAACTAAAAGGATGGTATAGGTCTGAAAACACCCTTTTTGTTGCTTTACTTTGGACAAATCAGAATTGAAGCATTGCTATTGATGCTTTGGAAACTCTGAAAAGGAGTATATAAACACACCCACAAGCAAAATACTAGAAAAATTCCCTCAAAATCCACCCAACACACCTCAAAACATTGAATAGATCATTTGACCAACAACCGAAATTGAAACTCGATTTGAAGCACAATGAAATCACTCCAATTTAGCTTGGGATTATCTTTAAAATCCAAAACTAGAAATTGAATGAGAGTTTTTGTCATCAAAAGACTATAGAAGAACTCGTAGGTTCAATCCGATAACATAACAGTATGAGAAAACTTCAACATATCCAAATGAGCCTCCAACACCTCCTTTTATAACTTTTTTTGTTTCTTTTTTTAAAAAAATTGCTTAGTGTTTTTTGCTATTCTTTTTTTTTTCTTTTTGCCACTTTCAAAAATAATTTTTTGTTTAAAAAAATGTTATTTTTTTCTTTTTCGTTGTTTTTTCCCCCAAAAAATAACACATTTTGCTTAAATTAAATAATTCATTATGTGCAAACATTTAATCACCTTTCCAATAAGATATTACACTAAGTTGTCCTTCAATTATTTTTCAACATTCCGCAACACTAGTGAAATATTAATTAAATAACTTAATAACTCACCCAAGTTGCAAAAAGTATTACGACATCATCTAAATCCAATTATTACCACACCACAATGAAACTAAAGTAGTAGAAAGACAATTGAAACCAATTTGGTGACTTACTCTAAATAGACATGCTCTCCAAGAAGTTTGGAGAACACCCTAAAAGTTAGAAAACACTTTAGAGAGTGTCATTCAAATCAGTATTGCCCAAAAAACTCATTGCCAATAATAAAAACCATGTAACTCTAAAACTATGTCCTCCAAAATCTTTGGAGTCCCCTTGCCTTACTAATTAGCCCACGGGAACTCAAGAAATAGGCTAACGGTCTTTGAATTGATTAGGCATGAGAAGGGAACATTACAAATGGCATAATGTTCCATCCAAGAGATTCCTTGTAAGGGTGACACTCTATTCAACAAGGGCCCCATATTACAACTCATTAAAATTATTAAGTAATTACATTGTTCCTATCACAAGTTGCACCATACCGAGTCCTAAGACAATTTGTATATTCAATGGCTATAATCAAGGAGTGATCGGATAAGATCTTTCATATTAAAACATTGATAATTCTATTACTTATAATAACTATATTTTAGATGAGGAATTTAATATCTCAAGTTTGAACTTAAAATCTTCCTTTTCTTTAATCAAGAAGCCCTTTGTAATAGAAATGTTACCCAAGGCACTATAATGTCCCTTTTTCCCAAGCAATGGTTAGTCTACCGACTGGTCCTTATAGGCTAACAGGATGTTAGGGGGGCCCTTTGAGGGTGATCTTTCACTTGTTAGTAGGCCTTTTGGTACTTATTTCAATACTCTTAAGCTCAATGTCCCAATTTATTTGTGGTGTGCCTTCTAGAGGCCATTTAAGACGCTTTTATCCACACTTACTATTTTTAGTAAGTCACTTGGATGTGTTGTCCATACTTACTATTTATAGTAAGTCATGGTTCGATTCGCTGTCAACATGCCTATATCCGAAAAATGTTGATGAATTACTCCCAAGAGTTGATGTTGGTATTTATTGGGAAATGATGATTTAATTTATATTATTAAAGTTAAGTTTAACTTTAATAATATTATTTATAATGGTTGATTTAATAAAATGATATTTTAAGGGGTGTTATAAAGAGTTAAAAGACATTTAAATAAAGTATTATATTTTAATTCCAGCTTTATGAAATACACATGAAAAAACAAATATAATTAAAAGCATTTATTAACCAAGTAGAGGTGTGGGGTTATTTGGAGAAGTATAAAAAACAAACTTAGTATTTGTTCATTCATTCGTGATTATTTTTCTTGTTTTGGACAAATTTGATGAGTAATTATTATTTTTGTTTTGGATAAATTTGGGACGTGATTATTATTGCAAATTTGGGGAAGAGCTTTTAGCAAGGGTTCAAACTTAGTATTTTTTCATTCATTCCTATTATTCTTGTTTTGGACAGATTTGGGGCATGATTATTATTCTTGTTTTGGACAATTTGTAGGTGTGGAAGATCACCCAATAGCACTTGGGTTTCAGGGAGAAGTTTGAGAGGAACATATGGCTAGTTGGCTGCATTGGCCATCATAATATTGTTATCCAAATCATTTGCTGTGCGTGTTAATTGATCTCATATAGCTGGACGGCTACATTATCTGCAAGCTAAGTCTGGACGTGGGTATTGCCTGTAAATAATGTATCCATTGCTTCCAACGTTGCATTTCATCACTCGGTAAGGCAGCGCAGCCCCCCTTTCTCAGGAATTGTGGCTCATTTCAATGGGTCATGGGCATGAGTTGGAGCAGGTTCTGCATATTAAACCCTCACGTCATTCACTGGCTATCTATGTGCTAGCCATGGGTCTGAAGAAAGGTGGCGTGGCTATATGGAGGAGTGGTGGGTTTGATTAAAGACTCAGCATGGAGTATGAGGGCAGTAATCAGATTTCTGGGCGTCAACTGCAATAGCGGAATGATATACAAGGCATCTACCATTGGAAAATCATCTTCCAGGCGCTTTAAGTGTTGAAACCTTGGCAATTGTTATACCTGGGAGCTAATACACGGGTATTTTAATATTATTTTCTGAGTGCATTTTTGAGATATATACTGCTGTTATACATTTTAGAATAATATTTAAGTGTAGATCTGCTCATTGACATTGCTCAGAAATTATTGTGAAGAAGTGTCAATCTGTATATGTTTGCAATACATATACATAGAATGTCTCATCGAATGTAATGCATATTTATTAGCATGAAGCAATGCAAGTTTAATGTAATTTATTTCCGAGTTTATCATTTGAGAAATGCAAATATTCAGTTCAGTTTTCATGCCATCTATTTGACAAAATGACAATGTGTCAAATTGCTACGATCGCTTAAAATATCGAGCAAAATCACAACAGACATTGTCCTGGCTGGGACACTTTAGGCATTTCATTGTTTAGGAGACATATATGGGTTTATGTTTTTTTGGTACTAATGTGGAGATTATTTTATAACCTCCCAGACAAGTTTACGTTTTAAACTTGTTTGCATTGATGCACATGTGGGAAAATTCCCCTTGTAGATGTTTTTATGGGTAAGAATCGGATTTCAAGTAAAGTTCCACACCAAATTTCAATAGTTCCTCTTGTATTTTGTTTTGTTTCTATTTGTAACATATACATATACATAATCTAGATGATTAACTTATTTGAGGTTTTTAAATACAGTATTTTATTGTTTCTATAAGCTGATCGTCCAATGGATAATTTTAATTTGAAAATGAGGGTTTTGATGGTCGCAAATAATTATAACCTAAATTTATCTATTCCTTAGTTCATAGAATAATCCGTAAAATCAATTTAGATGAGTGTGAATTTCTTGGTCAAAGATTATTATATCCTTGACTTATTTTTCACCTATGAAGAGGAACTTCATTAGCAGTGATAGTATATCTTAAATTCATGTGATTTTGATTCTCATTGTGTTTAATTTTAAGAAAGTGATGATCAAGAATATTATAATATAGATGATGATGTAGACGAAGAAAAAAATGAAAATGACACTAAAAATTCACCCAAATATCAAATCAGTTATACATTTTGTTAGGAAGAAGGTGTCTCAACCTTGCAATTAGAAAAGGTTACTATTTATAGTAAGTTTACATTTGAGCACGGATGGGTCTGAATTTTTTCTCAAAGCTATGGAATGGCCAAATAAACAGGCTAGTAAATTTTTGACCCAAAATCATGTCTGGATTTGAAGATATTAAAGTTTTCATTTTAAAAAGTTTCAAACTTAATTTTGAAACACTTAAGAGGCCGTTTTTGGTCCCGAAAGTGGTCATAACCAGAAAAACGGGTTATAGCTTGATAGATCACTTCATGAGATTTCAAATGCTTGAAATAGTTCATCAATTGGCCTCTTGAATCAAAAGTTATGTTCTTTGGAAGTTGGGTCTCCCGAATTGGAAAATGTGAAAACATGTTGGACACTTAAAAGAGTAAAGGGGAGTTTCACGTGTTGGTGTGTGTTTTGACATATCATAAGGCATCTTTGATTGGATATAAGTTGGGTGCCATTTTTTTGGGTGGTTTTAGCTCATGGTTTAGTAAATACCGTTCGACGATTTCATATATTGTATCTCTTATATATTAGGTGTTAGAGTAATGGGTTATTCACCTACTTTACTAATTCATCTTGATTAGTTAATTAGGTCCCCTTTGCTTTTTTCACTTAAGCTAAACTTAGGAATTGCTTTTTTAATTAATTAATTAGCATTTTTGTTTCACTGCATATGATTGTGACACTTGTCACATGCTAATTTAATCCTCATCTAGGGTTTCTATCTCCTTTTATAAGGATTGATCTCTCATTGTAATTGTGCATTTAGGTTATTTTCATAAACAAATGGAAAATTCATCAAATAGATGTGAATTTTTTTTCAATGGTGGTATCAAAGAAAAAGTTTACATGACTCAATCTAAAGGTTTTGCAATTGAAGGTCAAGAATACAAAGTGTGTAAGTTCATAAAATTGTTGCATGGGTTGAAGCAAGTCCTACAAGCATTGTCTGAGCAGCTCTTTGAACCTCTTGAGCATGAACTTCAAGCATTTTGAGTTTGAAGATACAACTCTTTTTGTCAAGATAGTCAACAAAATAGTTATATACTTAGTTGTATATGTGTATTATTCAATCACAACAAGAAATGATGAAAGCTACACTACAAAAGTCAAATTGGAATTTGATGATTTTTTTTGAAATGATAGATTTGTGTCATCTTCATTTCTATTTGGGGATTGAAGTGATTTGAAAATCCAAGTATATTTTCGTCTCATGATAGAAGTATATTGGTGAAATTTTAAGCAAATTTGAAATGGTAGAATTAGGTTGAGTAGCTTTTGCTATCTTCTTTTCCATTTGGATTTCTTGCTCTCCTAATGTGTTGGGGCATCCCAACAACTATCAAGCTTATCTAGGCTGCATGGCTATTTTCCAAAATCAACCTCTAAGGATGGGTTGAAATTCCTAGTTGAATAGTTGGTGTGAAATTTCTCCTTTTTTGGCACATTCTCCATCCTCAAGACTTCTAGTTAGAGTATGTGAACATCGAGCAACAATCCTAGGAGGAGATTCTCCATCCTCAAGACTTCTAGCTGGAATTTGTGAACGTTGAGCAATAGTCCTAGGAGGAGAAGGAGAATGAACCGCCATCTCAAACAGAGAGGATAAAATGCTACCTATAAGTGGAGTATGAATGAACTTAGGCTTGCTAGCTTCCTTAGAAGACTCTCCATGAGGAGGGAGAAATTATTTCCCTTTTACCTTGTGTTTTGAGATAGTGGTAGTTGTAGGTTTTGAAAGCATCACTATACTAGTAGATTAGCAGTTTTGTCCAGTATTTCTATTAGTTTTGTGACTCCCAACTATTGACCCACCCTTTTTTGGGAGGGGGAGAATCCCCTAATGGCTTATGTCCAATTTTAGCTCTTGAGATAACAAGGGGACAATTCTTAATTTTGTCTTTAGAGGATTGACAACTGTAACAAGTGTTGAGGAAGTTAAGATATATCACCCTTTGGGTATATCGCATTTGACCAATTCGAATGTCAATTGACTTCTTTAGATATTTGGTAAGATGAATCTCAATGCAAACAATTTTTTGTGGAAGGGTAGAGAAAAATTTGTCTTAGCTCAACGCGAATGACCAGGCCTAAAGAGGCTGCAATGCGGTCCAAAAAATTCCAGTAGGGCAAATGAAGACTAGGGAACTCAACCTAGATAGGGAACTGCAAGGCTCTGTCCTTGGGGACGTCAAAGTTATAGGTCCAAGGTGTAATAAGTAATAATAATTTGCAAATGTACCAAGCGCCATGTTCAAGAATGGCTTAATATGTGACTAGGCTCCACAAATCTAGGAAGAAAAAAGCCCTTGGTGAGATTTTGAACAGCATCAAGGCAGACCCCATGAGGGAACTAGCTGTTTTTGACTTAGTCTTTAAGTATTCTTTTAGAGGTAATTCTTTTGACAAAATAACCAACTAAAGTAAAACTTTCAAGCCATTTACAGGCAATTATCAAATTTTGGAATAGGGAATACAGTATCAGCTGGGGATTCAAATAACATACTTTGTGGAATACTTTTGGAACAAACTTTTGGGGATGCTTTGGAAGAGCCATTATGCTGCACTTTCAAAACAGAAGCAGTGGAAGCAACTGCTTCCATGCTAGATTTTGAGGTCATTTATGTAAATTTTTATAATCAGATTATATGCACAGAAAATTAACTCAAAATCAGACACAATAACACAGCAGATACCCTGGGAAAACCCTCCTCTTGAGGGAGAAAAACCCAGCAACAAAGATCTCTCTTATATATATAAATAGAGCAACAATTCTCTTTACAATGAGGCCAATCACAAAGCCAATCTTCAGCACATAACAAGATGCAATGGCAGATAACAATCTGCACTTCTTTAATAACTATCTCTGCCCTTGACTGAATTCGCAATCTGCTCTATAAGGAATTCGCACTCTTAATAGAAGAATATAATATCGAACTTGCTTGATGATCTTCAAATGAGAAATAGAACTCCTATATATACAAATCCAAGAGACACCTCCTTTTATGATGCAAGTCGGCCAAATATAATTACAAGTAATAAATATAATTTATAAGGAAAGTCGGCCCAAGAGAAAATTATATTGTTGCCAAGAGATGCGCCCATTCTCATTAAATGTCACATATAAATAAATAGCCAATAGGCTACATTTATTTATGTCTTCACTCGTGGCTGGAAGGACGAACCTGAAGCTGCAATATCATTAACACTCCCTCTCAGCTAGGGAGAGAACTTCCAGCTGCTCAACACAAATCATTTCAACATGATGCTCATCACATTGGCTACAACCAGATGTGAAGAGAAGAATATCACCTCAACGTGATATTAGATATCGCCTCAACACGATATCAACCATAATGGCTACAACCATACTATGGTAAGTACAAGTGTTCATCACTTGCGTGATGTTGTCACCTCAACGTGACTTTCACCATGACTCTCTCAGAGGGTGAAACACAAGTACAACATATGTCATGGAGTCTCACACATGACATCCACCATGACTCAGCTCAGGGTGGAAACAAGGGCTTTCACCTCAAATTCCTCCGTCTCAAGAAAATGCATTATCAATTTGCACTCAAATTTCCCCCACAAGGACTTGCACCAAATTCCTCCGTCTCGCAGGAAAATGCATTAACAAGGCTCACCGATATGAGACTCTTACTCAGCCAAGGCTGGATTCTCCACCATACCAAGCTTGTGGTACACAAACTTTATCTCGGGAGAGGCTTGGTGAGAATATCTGCCGTCACGCCATCGGTGATGTACCTCAATCAGATACTTTTCCTACCATATCTACGATATAGTGGTACTTGATCTCAACATGCTTGGTTCTCACATGAAACACAGGATTGACAAAAGCTTCACACAACTCGATTATCACAATGAATGATAGTAGGCTCCATTGATTGTCCAAACAATCCTGCAAGGAGCTTACGAAGCCACACTGCTTCCGAGTTGCTAAACAAGCTGCAATATACTCTGCCTCTGCTGTACTCAGTGCTACAGATGATTGCTTCCTGCTACACCAGGAAATCATAGCTGAACCCAAACTGAAGCAACAACCAGAGGTGCTCTTCCGATCTGTGACACAAACTGCCCAATTAGAATCAATGAAACCATGTAACTCCAAGTCTGCATCTGAAGTATACCTCAACCCATATCCAACTGTGCCACGCAAGTATCTCAGGATATGTTTGGCTGCAACAAAATGTATCTTTCTCGGATCACACATAAACTGGCTAAGTGCACTCACTGCATAGCAAATGTCAGGTCTAGTGTTAACTAGATACATCAAGGATCCAATAAGCTGTCTGTACAATGTAGGATCCACCAAGTCTGAATTAGCTGCAGCCTCCTTCAACTTATGTAAGTTGGTCTCCATAGGTGTGGACATGGATTTGCAATCCATCATAGTATATCAATGGTGTACTTTCCTTGACTTAGAATCATCTCATCTGGTTTCTGCCAGACTTCTAATCCAAGGAAGTAATGCATAAGCCCAAGGTCCTTCATCTCAAATTCCGAAGTCAATTCCTTCTTACACTCAAGAATCAGGTGATCTTCTCCAGTAAGGATCAAATCATCAACATATAAAACCAAAATTAAAGCATCACCATTGATTACCTTGAAGTAGAGATTTGAATCAGGCATCATTCTTCAAGAACCCCAAACTTGATAGGTAACGATCAATTCTTTTGTACCAAGCGCGAGGAGCCTGCTTAAGACCATACAAGGCCTTCTTCAACTTGCAAACATGTGACTCCTTCCCATGAACCTCAAATCCATCAGGTTGCTCTATATAAACTTCTTCCTCAATCACACCATTGAGAAAGGTTGTCTTCACATCCATCTGGTGAATCTTCCATCCTTTAGATGCAGCAATAGCAATGATGGTTCTGACAGAAGTGTAGCGAGCAACAGGAGCAAATGTTTCTTCATAATCAATTCCCTCTTTCTGAGAGAACCCACGAGTCACAAATCTTGCTTTGTACTTCTCAATGCTTCCATCTGCAGCATGCTTAATCTTGAATAGCCATTTAGAAGATACCACATACTTGCCCTCGGGTCTAGGAACAATCTCCCAAACATCATTCTTAAGAATTGACTGATACTCCTCTGTCATAGCATCTTTCCAAACTTGAAGACTAGATGCTTCCTCAACACAGGTAGGCTCGGATTCTATAATCTGACTCATCAAGGCAACATAACTGGAGAACTTATGTGGCCTTTTGCTTTCTCTGAATGTGCCTCTAGGAGCTGCAAAATTTTCAGCTTCTTGCATAGTACGCTTAGCCCATAGAGGTCTCTTTCTCCCAATAACAATGTCAGTAGGCCCATCAGTAGGTTCCAAGGGTTCAACAAAATCAATATCTTCTTTTGGTTCTGAAGTCTCCCTCTGAATCTCAGGAGTATGGTCAACTTCCATGTCCTGAGGAGACTCTTCGTTATCAATCTCCATATGAATCCCCCTGGATCTCCTTAATGCAACATCTTCCTCGAATGTGACATCCCTACTGATCTCGATCATCTTCTGACCTGGAATGTAAATTTTGTAGGCTTTTGATGTCTTACTGTAGCCCACAAATATTCCCTTCTTGCCAGAAGGCTCCAACTTGGTTCTCTTTTCCTTGGGAACATGAATATAGACAGGACATCCAAAGATCCTCAAATGACTGACTTCAAGCTTCTTCCCTGTAAAGGCTTCTTTTGGAGTCATATTCTTCAAGATCTTATGAGGACTTCTGTTTTGAACATACACAGCTGTCCTGGAGGCTTCTGCCCATAGGAAGGTTTGCAAATCTTGATCATGGATCATGGCCTTCGCTGCTTCCACAATTGTTCTGTTCTTTCTTTCTGCAACACCGTTTTATTGAGGATTATAGGGAACACAGAACTCCCTCTTAATCCTTGCATCAATACAAAAATTCCGAAAACTACCAGAGGTGTATTCTCCACCATTTTCAGATCTGAGGACCTTAATTCTTTTACCAGAAAGATTTTCTACCAAGGCTTTAAACTCTTTAAACCTATCCAACACTTCCTCAGACTCTTTAGATTTCAAAAAATAAATCCATGTCTTCCTAGAGTGATCATCAATGAAAAGAACATAATACAAGAAACCACTCGAAGAAGGAACAGACATAGGTCCCACAAATCAGAATGAATAAGGTCTAAAATACACTTAGATCTATTTTCTCTACTATGAAAAGGGGCTTTTATATTCTTACCCAATGCGCAGCCCTTGCAAGTACCTTTGTGCTCTTGGTTGAACTTAGGAAGGCCTGTCACCATCTTCTCCATGATAGGTAAGGCTCGGAAGTGTAGGTGAGCCAATCTCCGATGCCAAAGATCGCAAAGACTTGAAGAGTCATGAACCAAAGCTTGTAAAGAACGTGTGTAGACCTTTTAAAGGTTTTCATGTCTAACTCCAATTACTTGAGCATCCTTGAAGCTAGTGTTCTCCATCCATACTAGAACTTTGCCTTTGGAGAAGGCAACTTGATATCCTTTATCTTCCAAAGCTGAAATAGAAATAAGATTGCGCTTGATTCCAGGAACATAAAGAACATTACTCAATTGAAGTGAGATGCCGGAATCCAAATGAAGTGTAGAGGTCCCAATTCCTTTCACGGAGTAGCTAGCATCATCTCCAATGATGACTCGTTCAGAAGACTCCTTTTCCACCAAACTTGATAAGTGCTTCTTAAAGCCGGTGATGTGTCGTGAAGCACCACTGTCGATTATCCAAGTGTTGGTGTTGGAAGGTACACTACTTGATAATGCTGAATAGAACAAATATTCACTTGAATCCTTTTGAGGAGAGGCATCATCAACATCCGCAACGGTGACTTGTTGCTTAGGTCTAGTTGGACAATACTTGGCGAAGTGCCCAAACTTGTCACACCTAAAACATTGAATCTTGGACATATCCCTCTTCTTCTTAAATGGAGGTGCATCATCATTTCCCTTGTCCCGATTCCTCTTGAAGAATCCTTTCCTTCCATCTTTTCCTTTCTTCTTTGAAGTATGGGAGGCGAGAACATGAATATCTTCATTCTTTGAACTTTGACCAACGCCTCTTGCCACCAACCTTGATTCCTCTTGAATGCAATCAGATCTTAGGCGATCAAACTTAGGCAATTTGACCTTTACCTGATTCCACGAGATGTAAAGATTCCCAAGACAAGGTAGACCATTGAGAGCAAGCATAGTCGGTCTTTGTCATCAACCATATGCCCTATTGCCGAGCTGATCTCTCAAATCTGCAATCCTCATAAAGTATGCAATCACTGATTCACCTTTCGCCATCTTCACATGATGAAGTTGTTGCTTCAGTGCAAGTGCCCGACTGGTATTGTTGATTTCGTACATCTCTTCCAATGTTTTGAACATATCTCTCACTATCTTCAACTTAGAGATGATAGGCACAATATGATCCTTAACGGAATCAACCAATATGTTCATTGCTTTAACATCTTTCTTCACCCATTGTAACTTTGCTTCTTCCTCCTCAGGTTCAGGAACGCTGGACTCTACGAACTCACCCAAGTCATTTTCACGCAAGGTAAGCATGATCCTAAACCTCCATGATGTGAAGTTGGATGCACCCTCGAGTCTATCCTCGATCTTCAAACCGTTCACCATCTTGACTAAAGTAGATAGATGAACAACTAGGGTATTGCTGATTAGAAATAATCTGATCACGATCCTCTCAAACCTGGCTCTGATACCATGTAAATTTTTATAATCAGATTATATGCACAGAAAATTAACTCAAAATCAGACACAATAACACAGCAGATACCCTGGGAAAACCCTCCTCTTGAGGGAGAAAAACCCAGCAACAAAGATCTCTCTTATATATATAAATAGAGCAACAATTCTCTTTACAATGAGGCCAATCACAAGGCCAATCTTCAGCACATAACAAGATGCAATGGCAGATAACAATCTACACTTCTTTAATAACTATCTCTGCCCTTGACTGAATTCGCAATCTGCTCTATAAGGAATTCGCACTCTTAATAGAAGAATATAATATCGAACTTGCTTGATGATCTTCAAATGAGAAATAGAACTCCTATATATACAAATCCAAGAGACACCTCCTTTTATGATGCAAGTCGGCCAAATATAATTACAAGTAATAAATATAATTTATAAGAAAAGTCGGCCCAAGAGAAAATTATATTGTTGCCAAGAGATGCGCCCATTCTCATTAAATGTCACATATAAATAAATAGCCAATAGGCTACATTTATATATGTCTTCACTCGTGGCTGGAAGGACGAACCTGAAGCTGCAATATCATTAACAATTTAAAGGCTACACTTGCCTAAAGGTGAGAAAAATAAAAAGACCTGCAGTAAATGTAGGAGGCTACACCAATTCCTGCTCAAAACAAAGAGTTTGAAGGTTGATGAACAGAAGACACATGCGGACCAGGCAGAAAACCCTAGTAGAGCTCCACTTCATCTACATTTCACATTTTACCTTCTATTTCAACATTTATGATTTGACAGTTGGCATTGTTTAATTATTATAACTTACCAATGATCAGTTGTTTTGTGTTTGCAATTCTGTATTTATTATTAAATTTGTACAGTGTGTAAATTATGGTGTGTGTGTGTGTATACTATTCCCTCAATTCCTAAAATTTAGAAAAATAAAATTGATGTCCCTGAAACCGCATCTCTCCATCCGGGAAACACAGAGAAGCGATGTTAATATGACAGCGCATCCAAGATAGAATTACAGACAAATTCATGGGTAGAAATTTTGGAAAGGAGTGTAATTATGGTGTACAAATGCTTCTTTGAGTTCTGTTCTTGTTGATGCTGTTACAAACTAACGTGACATTTTTATTGCTTACAAACTCTTCCTGAGCTCCTTGTGAGTTCTTCAGGAATTTTATTTGTTTCTGTATAATTATTAAATACTTTTAAGGCCTATTTTGCACAATTCGAAGCCTATAATAAATTGATTGTAAGAATAAATTTAAGTTATTCTAGAAGTGCACGTAAACTTTGGACACTGAGTAGTTCTGATAATAAAATTTTGTGTTATAGCAATGCATCATATATGGTATTTTATTATTCTTTCAAAACCATCTGCATTTTCATTTTTCTGTTTGTTGCATTTTAAGCTAAAGGGAATGCTGATATGGAAAATTTATGTTTTTGTTAATCCCTGGTAAAGTCAGTTTTTATTAAACATTGTTTAGACAGGCTAATAGAGGAATCTCTGCATCAAGGAGCATTGTTGGCGTTCATAGAGTTTTCATGCATGCATGATGGATATAAGTTCTTTCAGCATTGTTCAAGATGGCTACAAGTCTTAAGTTTCATCATTTGATCCAGTATGATGTCATTTTGGTTTCCTTTTGTTTTCTGAAGCATATATTGAATGTAGAGATTCCGATGCTTCTCAATATACTTGAATATCTTCAGTCCCTAATACACTGAAGAGGGTAATAGTCAAGGTAATGCACTGCTACAACTGTTCATATATATATATATATATATATATATATATCTGAACAGTTGTAGCAGTAATATAAAAATGTAAAATCTGTTAAGACTTTGTCAGCAATATAATGAGTATAGGTGATGTAAACCCTTACAGTGCTGGAGTTGGATTTGTCTCCTTGTGCCCAAAAATACTTGAAAGCTCCCAATTTTCCAGTCATATTTGAAATTGCTTGTGTTTTTTATTTCAAATCAATAATAATACTTCTACTCAATTGTCTTCATTCTGATGTAGTTACTGCATCCAACTCTTTTCGACTCTGGTTGTGTTCTAACCTAAATGAATTTCCAATGTAGCTAAAATATCCATTAAGAATGTAGTCCCAGCTGTTTTGATGAGGAATTATGATTCCCCTCTAGAGAATCTTTTGAATTATAATATTATTGTATAATAGCCGAGACACTGGACCATCAAACTTATCCCAAATCTCAGCTTAGTACAATTTCAAAGAAAAAGTGATCCATATATTGGTAAGGATGTTTCTCCCGACATAAATTAAAAGGGAAGTTTCTCCCAATCCTAGCAATATATTGCTGCAACAGAATTTTGACTGAAGTTGATGATGTCTTTCTGTGTGCCATGTTGGTAGCACCATTCCATGGCCATGTAGGGTACGCCTGTAATGAGGTCCATTCATTGTCAACCTTTTCTGAACCTAAAATAACAAGCATTTATTAGAATCCTCTTTTTATATTTAGCATGCATTGCAGAGTACCAACAGGTTAGTTACTTCGATCTGTGTGCTTTCTAACTTACGAGGGGTTTCTTCATGTATGAGTAATATATGATATTCTTAGGGAGCTTTTATTGTAGCTCTAGGTAGGATACTTGCATGTATTTGAGAACAATGATGAGATTACAGTTTTGGTGCTGGTGATATATGCGTACAGGATCAGATGTAACACAGAAATAAAATCAAGAGGAAGCCGATGAACAACATGATAGAAAAGCATCTGAACTCTTTCCTTCAGAAAATAAAACCGCAAGAAAGTGAAAGGTCAAAAAGGAAAAGTCCAAGGAAAAGATATTAGAACTGCCGTGAATGGTAATGGATGGGAGCAAGTAGTTAAAAGGTCAGAAAAAAATGCAATTCTTGCAAATCCGAAGAATGTGCTGAAAAGATTAGCTACTCAACAGAAAAAGAAGTCTGGTAAAGAATCTGATTCAGCCACTTAGGCCGCAGCTGATGAAGCAGCTACAAGAGCAGCAAAACAAGCTGCTTTAAGAAAAAAGGTAAGATGCATTAGAATCAACACCCTCCCAAGAAAATTTAAATCTATTTCCTGGAAGGTAAATATTAAATAAAGAATTTTGGGATCGGAAACATCACTTGGCAATGTACAATCTTAAAAAGAGGATTTTGGTTTGTGTTGTATAGGGTGGCGGAACACTTTACCATGGATAATTCTGAAAACAAAAAGTTGTGTTAAAATGTTTTAGGATAAATTGTATGGAGCGTAGTGAATGATTTTTGCAAGTTAGAATCCGTAAGAGCAAAGCAATGACTCTACAGAATGTTGTCATATGATGGGTTTCCTTCTAAGTTGAGGTAATGGTACCCATGATTGTGTAAAACGCGAACATTCGTTTAGAATGCTTGACCATCTCATCTTATGTAGGTTGTGCCAAGCCTTTTAACTGCCTCATTAATGAAAATCAATGGTAGATTTACAAAACAAGTGGATCTCATTTGACCACTAGAATAGCAGTTGTTGACAATCTTAATAATTTTAGATTGGACAAAAGTTTTTGACAATCACCATACATGCATAGAAGTTTTTGTCCAACATTTTCAGTGATCTTCCTCACTAATCATCAGGGAAATGAAAACTTCTATTCTGATTATACAGAAGAACCTGGGCAATCTTTCAGATCTTAATATGTAGGTTGCTTGCAGTATGCTATTTTGATTTCTTATCATGTCATGTGATGTTTTATCAGGATTTAATTACATAGTTCCTGTTAATGTTTATCTCATCTTTATTAGTGTTTCTGGGATCACATTTTAGGAGTTTACTATACCTTAAATTTCCAGTCCTTTTTCTCAACCCACATTCAGGGGAGATCTTGGGCCAGCAAAAAAAACTCATAGCCTTGTGTAAAATAAACTTTTGCGAGGGTAACCAAGCACAAAATCAAGTATTGTGAAAGCTTGAAATATTTGTTAAAAAAATTGTACACTTACAATTTGGATGTAGTTCTAAGTTGTTTAAAAGAGAACCGAGTACTTATTATGTAGATTTAGATATAATGATTTGTCTTAGAAGAAATTCTTAGAGTGGTGCCGAACTAGATACTCCTCTCACGTTATCTAATTTCCTTTCATTTTGACTTTTCAGGAAAGCTTCTTGATTATTGCATTCTCTTGCCCTTCGTTTGTTGGGGTATCTTGTTCCAAACCTTTTGGATGCAGTATTTTACTTAGTTTGAATCATGTTCTATTATGGAAGCCACAATACTTTTACCATTTGAGTTCCTTCCCCACACACACATATATATAGGAATAAACTCGACACACTTTACCTTGGATAATTCTGAAAACAAAAGTTTTTTTGTTCAATGTTTTAGGATAGATTGTATGGAGCCTAGTGGATGATTTTGGCAAGTTAAAATCCATAAGAGACAAGCAATGACAGTTTAGAATGATATTGTTGTTAGAAAAATCTGTGTCTCAATCTTGTATGATAAAATCAGTAAGAATCAAGAATAGCTGTTTTTTTGATAGGTGTAAAGTAGCTATTTTGACAAACATATTGTTTGGAGATAGGGAAAAGTTGACATTCAAGATAATTATGATATTTTTTATTAGTGTCATTATCTTTTTATTAGTTATTTCTAAAATAGAACCTCACTTCTAGAAGGTTCCCAAAGGCAATGCAATTTTATATGTATTTATGCTTTTAGATAGTCATTTATGAGAGAGTTTAGTTTGCAAGTCTGTATGCTGACAGAATGGTACCAAAATTCCTCCAAGACGTTGAGGTGCTGTAAGAACTTACATTGCAAGTGTACTATAATCTACTTTAGAATTTGATAATCCATTGCGCAGGTTAATGTGGGGTTTTTCTCCTGAAAGGGTTTCCTCTAGGTGTTACGTTTTAATGTTTTTCATATATTTTTTTCAAATCTCTATATAGTTGAATTGAAATTTGCATATCATTCCTATCAAGATTAGCATAAAAAACGTTTCTACAAACCTTTGCTTTCATACAATTGTTGTATGGTAGGTTTCCTTCTGAATTGAAGTTTTGCTGCCCATGATTGTACACGATGCATACATTTGTACGGAATACTTGATCATCTCATTTTATTGACTTAGATTGTGCTAGGACTTTCAACCATAGCAGCATAAATCGTTTGGGGAAAAAATCGGCAAACCAAAAAATCAGGATTTTTTGAAAAATCGTGAAAAAATCGGGAAAAAATCGGGAAAAAATCGGATTTGAAATTAAATTATAAATCTAATTATATAAACATTAAATTCTAATTATTATAAATCGGATTTGAAATTAAATTCTAAATCTAAACATTAAATTATAATTTTTTAAATTATATAATTATAACATAGGAATATTATATTTTTAAAATTATATATTAAAATATTATTAATAATTTAATTATATAAGTAATAAGACTATAAGCAAAACTAAATTTTATATATTATTATGAAATAAAAAATATCAAATATGTAAAATTATATCTTAAAAATTATATATATTAATTATAATAAATTTATATTATATATATTACATAATTTAAACATAAAATGTTTAAAAATTATATATATTAATTATGATCAATTTAATTTAAATTATATTATATATTTTTAAAAATTAGATATATTATCATTTTCAAAAAAATTAAAAAAAAAATACAAACAAAAATGATTCTAACATTAATTTAAACAAAATACAAAAAAAATTAAAAAAAAAATACAAACAAAAATGACAGACAAACCTGGAATTGGCTCTAACCCTATTGCCACGCACCGGGGGGGAGGGAATTATGATTCTCCTGGTTCGACGATTGAGGACGGCCTCCGCGCTGCTTGTTGTTTGGTGAGACCCTTGTCTCTCTTCTTCGTGGTTGTGCTCGCGGGCGCAATGGCGGTAGCCTCTGTAATTTTGTTAGTCTCCTTTGGAGGTTTGCTGGAGAAGTGAGTGCGCAATAATAACAAGTGGGTGACGAAATAATATTCCCTCCTAGCCCGCACGATTTCCTTGGCAGTTAGCACGATTTCCTTCTCAGCCCGCGCAAAAACGCGTCTTTTTTTAGGGTTTTTTTTTACCCGCGATTTTTTCACGATTTTTTTGCAGATTTTTTGGTCGAAAAATCGCGATTTGTTGACGATTTTCAACGATTTTTGGAGAGGCGTTGACTTCTGAAAAAATCGGGTTTTTTTCAGGGAAAAAATCGGCAACCTTCCAGATTTTTTCAAAATCGCGATTTTGCCGATTTTTTCCCGATTTATGCTTCTATGCTTTCAACTTCCACACATGAAATTTTGAAAATCAAATTTACAAAACAATGGATCTCATTTGATCTATTTGACCACTAGAGATAGTAGTTATTGACAGAATGAATATTTTTGCAGGAAGACATTTATTAAGGATATTTTGGAGAATTTGGCAGAAGTTTTTGTCCAATGTTTCAAGTGAGCTACCTCAGCAATCATTAGGGAAACGAAAGCTTCTATGCTATTTATAGAAAAGAGCTTGGGCAATCTTTAAGATCTTAATATGTAGGTTGCTTACAATACCTTGTTCCTATTGTTTACATCATCTTTAGTGTTTCTGGAATCACATTTTGAGAATTCACTATACCCAAAATTTTGAGTCGTCCTCAATCCACATTTTTAAAAAAGTCTCGTATCTTTGGGTAAAATAAACTTTCACAGGGGTAATCTAGGGGAAGTTTGAAATATATATCTTCATAATTTATTATGAAAAAATTGCACACTTAGGCCATGGTTCCATATGGTTCCATGTGGCTGCCTAACAATGTTAGTAGCTGCTAAAAAAGATTTGAGAAGTATTTTGTGCAGCTAGTGGTCTCATGATTTTTTAAGAAGTTTTTGTTTATTTAAGCAATTTTTTTAATTTGTGATTATTTTACTGTATAATTTTTTTAAAATAAATTATTAATAAAGATTTATTTATATTATATGGAAAATTTAGGAGGTTAAACTTGGAGGGAAATGGAAAAAAGGGGGCAAGAAATATATATTCACTTGCAATATTTTTCATTATGCAGTGGTTGCATAATTTCAATCTTCTACTTTTTCCCGCCATAATTTCAATCACTAAAACGTTTATGTCATAATAAAAGATTCTAAATTATCCTTTCTGCTTAATTTAAAATTTACATAAGACCATTCAAACGATAAACCTAAATAAGCAACCACATAAGACTATAGCATTACAATTTAGATTTAGTTCTAGATTGTTTAAAAGAAAACTGAGTACTTATTATGCAGCATTATAATTTAGATTTTGTTCCAGATTGTTTTAAAAAAAATATATATTTATTATTTAGATTTGCTTATATTGATTTGTCTTAGAAGAAATGTTTAGAATGGTGCAAATACCATTTTTCACATCAAATTATTGTCTAAGGTCATATTCTTCTATTAATTAAATAATTTTAATTATTTAATTAATTCATTTTCTCCTTTTACTCTTCTTTGATTAATTACGTCACTAATTACCCATTTTCCTCTATAATTAAATAAATTCTTATTTATTTAGTTATTGTCATTTTCCTACCATAATTAAATTATTTATTAATTTGTCATTTTTAACTATTCACTTTCCCTCCTAACTTAAATAATTTTATAATTATTTAATTAACTCCAACCACCTCTTTGCCCGTCCAATCTTATCTCTTCATCTCAATTAATGTCCACCCTTGATAAATTTCTATCACCTTTTAATCTCCATCGTCCATCTTTATCTAAACCCTATTTTTTCCCTAACCCCATTTTCTTGCTTCCCAAAGCAATCTCATCCGTTGATCTTTATCATTTAATCTTGGCCCTTCATTCAAATTTGGTTTTCTATAAAAGAGACTTAACCCTTTCATTTCAACCCTAACAACCAGTATCTTTGATATTTTGCTATCACTATCACTAGGCTTATTCTTGCATACTACAAATATGAGGGAAAGCAAGCATATCAAGAAACATGGAGAAGAGCAATGAAGGTGATTCAACCATGGCATAGGAATTATGGTAATATTGGTTTATTATTGTTATTTTAGGTTTTCATGTTCATTTGTGATTCATTGTTGAATTAGGGTCTTTAGGGTTTGAGTTTATGTATTTGGTGGTTGGTACTATTGATTCATGCCTTTTCCCTTGATTTTACCCTATTCTACACCTCTCACAAATTATCTAACTTCCTTTCATGTTGACTTGTCAAGAACACTTCTTGACTTTGTTTTCCCTTAATTTGTTGGCTATCTTGTTCCAAGTCTTTTATTTTGCATAAACATCAATACTTTTATCATATATATGTGTGTATATGTGTGTGTGTGTGTGGTGCATTTTCTTACCCTTTCGTTATTGGGTATCTTTTCCTAAGCCTTTTGGATGCAATATTTTACACAAAATCTAAATACTTTTACCATTTGAATATATATATATATATATATATATATATAGAGAGAGAGAGAGAGAGAGAGAGAGAGAGAGAGAGTTGATTAACAATTTGATTTGTAAGATATATTATGTGTGGGGTTTAGAGTTTGGGGTCGAGGATACATTTGTAGGTTTAGGATTTATCTAGTGTAGCATTTCAGATTTAGGTTTTAGAATGTAGATTTGTTATTTCAAGTGGGTATATTGCATCTAGTTTCATTTTACTATCTTTTGGGTTGTCATAAATAATTACAATTATTACATTGTTGGCATTAAAAGAGTATGTATTTATTTTACTGGTGCAGTCAAGGATGGAGGGTCTAGAAATAGGACTGTCCAACCTTGCAGCAAGAGTAAACGCAACAGAAACTCAAAGAATTGGAACAACAATCACACATGGAAATATAGAGAATGATCAATTAGTCACTGGCAACATGCCTTGCCTTCCAGCTTATAGAATTACAAAATGATATGACATTAAGCCTAGAGTTACAATGTGGGTTGAAGCCCTTATCTATCACAACTATCCTTCTACTTCATTAGTTGTCTATGCAACTACATGATGCCTATATATACTAATTCCCAACTCCAAAAAAGGTCTGCGTCGGCCTCAAGAGGTCTTAAACCCCAAAGTTGTAGAAACGTGTGAAGGTCGGCCAAAACATGAGATTCCCCTTTGATCCTTGGACAAACATGACGCGGATCAGAACGAAGGTTCCTCAATGAATGTGCATCCTTAAGAAATGGTTTCTTGAGCTCTGCAAGTCACGGATAGGTCCGCACACTTGAAAATCCAAGACTGGTCGGTGAATTTGCTCTTTGTCCAAATACAGTTGATATTCTGTTAACGATAACTTCGTATTGGAATTTCCAAAACACTTGAATTCTGGATATGATATAGATGTAGGGCCATGAAGATCATATATCTTGCTCCACGAGCTTTGATGTTACAATGCAGTACAATGTGGTATGGAATACTGTGATTGGGTCCTAACAGCTAACTACTGAAATGCAAGAAAATATGAATGCATATATTATTGGTTGATGCAAAAGTGCTTGAAGCTTGGGATACTCCTACATTAGACACCCGAGGTTGAAGAAAAGTAAGCTTCTCACTCTCTAGGGGCTAGAGGAAAACCAATACGGTCCACCTCAGCTTGAGAAATCCATAATGCATCTTCCTCCAGTCTTCCTTTCCATCTAACTAGATACTCCTTGTATTGCCTTCCTCTGGTACTGCGTCCAACTTTGTTGTCTAAAATTTCCTCAATCTCCTTCGGATGATGTGTTATTCGGTCCGGAAAACCAACTTCTCTATCCTTCGGTGACTCTCCTTCATGATACTAGTATAGGTCCGCAATGTTGAATATAGGTGATATGCCAAATTCCTTCGGTAATTCCACTTCGTATGCATTTCCAAAATCAAAATTCCTGATGATCTGACAAGGTCCAAACTTCTTCATCTTCAACTTATTGTATGTCCCTACTAGAAATATTTCTTTTCTCAGATATACCATTACTTCCTCTCCCATTGCAAACTCCTTATTTCTCTTCTTATCTGCTTTCTCCTTGTAGGTATTGTTCATCTTCTCTAGGTGCTCCTTGAATTGAGTATGCATTCTTTCCATGAATCCTACAAATTCTTCTGCCTCCACACTCCTTTTATTCTCCTTAATGATATCCCTTAATTCTGCTATTGCTTTGGGTAGTTGTCCTATCACAATCTCAAATGGTGTCTTCCCTGTGCTTCGGTTTACTTAATTGTTGTATGCAAATTCTTCTTGCGGCAATATCAAATCCCAATTTCCTGCTTTACCTTCAGTCAAACACCTCAACAAGTTCCCTAAGCTCCTATTTACCACTTCTGTTTGTCCATCTGTCTGTGGGTGAAATACTAAACTATACTTCAATTCTGTCTTCATCTTCTTCCACAATGTCTTCCAGAAATATCCAATGAACTTAGTGTCCCTATCCGATACTATGCTCTTTGGTAGTCCATGTAATCTCACAATCTCCTTGAAAAATAGGTCTGCAACATGCACTGCATCACTGGTCTTCTTACAAGGTATTAAATGCACCATCTTAGAAAATCTATCCACAACCACAAATATAGAATCAAATCCTCTCAGTATCTTCGGTAATCCCAACACAAAATCTCTGCTAATGTCTTCCCATGGTCTCTCTGGTACTATCAATGATGTATACATTCCAATGTTCTGACTGTTTCCCTTTGCAACTTGAAAAATTCTTCAACTTTGAACATAATTCTTGACATCCTTATGCAACTATGGAAAAAAATAGTTCTCACTCACCAATGCTATGGTCTTATCAATTCAAAAATGTCTTGCTAATCCTCCCGCAATGCTTTTCCTTGATCAAATTCTCTCTCATTGAACTTCTAGTGATACATAACTGATCGTTCTTGAACAACATACCTTCCTGAATGAAATAATCCAACCATTTGCTTCTATTGGAAAACCAATATGGTCCACCTCAGCCTGAGAAATCCATAATGCATCTTCCTCCGGTCTTCCTTTCCATCTAACTAGATACTCCTTGTATTGCCTTCCTTTGGTACTGTGTCCAACTTTGTTGTCTAAAATTTCCTCAATCTCCTTCGGATGATGTGTTATTTGGTCCGGAAAACCAACTTCTCTGTCCTCCGGTGACTCTCCTTCATGATACTAGTGACTCTCCTTCATTTGCTTCTATCCGTCTCCACAGGTTCCTTGCAAGCCTTCCATGCCTCAGTTCTTCAAAACCCAATACTTCGATTCTCATCTCTGTCAACAAACTCCTTCTCTTGCTCAATGCATCTGTTACCTTGTTTGACTTCCCACTCTGGTGCTTCAACACAAATGTGTAACTTTGCAAGAACTCTACCCATCTCATATGCCTTTGATTCAGCTTCCCTTGACTATTCAAATATTGTAAAGCTTGATGATCTGTATACAACACAAATTCCTTAGGCAACAAGTAATTCCTCCACTTCTTCAAGGCTTGTATAATTGCATAGAATTCTCGATCATAAACTAAATATCTTCTCCTGACATCATTTAATTTTTCACTGAAGTAGACTACTGGTCTCCCTTCCCAACTTAACGCAACTCCTATTGCACTTCCACTAGCATCACAATCGACTTGGAATACCTTATCAAAGTCCGGTAATGCCAACATACCTGTTGTTCTGTCACCTTTTGCTTCAACAACTCAAAACTCTTTTGTGCTCTTGATCTCCACTTGAACTCCTTCCAGTCACCCCTCATTGTATATGTCATAGGTGTGCAAATACCACTAAATTTTTTGATGAACTTCCGGTAAAAAAATGCTAGTCCATGAAATGATCTTACCTCTCCAACATTCATAGGTGTAGGCCATTCAACTATTGCTCTAACCTTCTTAGGGTCCATCTTCAATCCTTCCACACATATCACAAATCCCAAGTACACTAGTTCTTCCTTCATGAAACTACACTTCTTGGTGTTTATCAACAACTTCTCTTCCCTTAACCTCCAAAATACTTGTTTGATGTGCTCCAAATGTTCCTCCTTAGTATTACTAAAAATTAGAATATCATCCAAATAAACAATGAAAAAATTACCCAAGCATTTATTCAAGACTTCATTCATCAACCTCATAAATGTACTCGGTGCATTAGTTAGTCCAAATGGCATGACCAACCACTCATACAATCCGTCATTTGTCTTGAAAGCAGTCTTCCATTCATCCCCCTCTCTGATCTTGATCTGATGGTATCCACTATTTAGACCTATCTTAGTGAAATACTTTGCTCCACTCAGACTGTCCATGATGTCATCCATCCTAGGCAATGGGAATCTATACTTCATTGTGATTTTATTGATAGCTCTCAAATCTATACACATCGTCCATTCTCCATATTTCTTAGGTGTAAGTACAACTAGTACCACACATGGGATCATACTCTCTTTGATCAATCCCTTCTTTAGTAGTTCCTATATCTATCTGTTTAGCTCTACATTCTCTCCTGGTATCATTTGGTGTGTAGCTTTATTTGGAAAACTGGCTACTGGAATAAGATCTATATGATGACTGATACTCCGGATTGGTGGTAATCCATTAGGCACATTTTCTGATACAAGATCTTGGTACTTTGTTCTAAGTTCAGTGACTTCCTCTCTAGTGATTCTTCTTCTCTTGTGATCCTCCCTTCCTCTAGGTCTCTGCACTTCCTTGGAATCAAAGAAAAACACATGTTCTCATGTCTCAGTCCATCCAGGAATTTCCTTCCATCTACCAAATTGATTCTAGCTATTCCACGTACTTTACTTTCAAGTTCATCCTCCAAAGGTGTCAAGGTGATTCTCTTTCCATTGGACGTTATGGTATAAGTATTCTTTCTCCCATCATGTATAGATTTCTTATCATACTGCCAAGGTCTACCCAACAACATATGACATACATCCATCGTAATGATATCACACAACACTTCATCATGATATGATCCTATCTTGAATTTCACTGAACATTGCTCACTCACTAGTATCTTGTGCTCATCTTGAATCCATGCTATCCTATAAGGTTTCAGATGTTTCCTTCTTTCCAAATTCAACTTTGTCACCATTTCCTCAGAAACTAGGTTATCTGTGTTGCCACTATCAATGATAACTTTGCAACACTTACCTCCTACTTTGCATCTAGTTCGGAACAAAATTTTCCTCTGTGGTGCTTCCTTAGGCACATCTTTCTCCTAGAATAGTGCCCTCCTCATGAATAATGATTCTCCCTTTTCAGGACTTCCTTTGGAACTTGGTGATTTCACTGGTTCTTCCTCTGCATATCCAGTTCTTGCATGGTTTTCATTCTTCTTACTTTCTTGGCGACACTCAAATTCTCTATGTCCTTCACCTCTGCACTTAAAATAGGTTCCTCTGAAAGTTCTCTTGTCATACCCTTTCTCATCTCTCTGGTATCCATCATTGCGATAAGAATTGTAGCCTCCTTTGTTGTGGCAGTAAGAATTGTTGACATCTCTTCCTCTCTGGTATGAATTGGAATCCTTCTCTTCCTTGTGGTATGTATCTTTGTCCTTGTTTTTCTCCACATATGGTTTTTCTCCTCCGGAATGTGACCTTCCTCTCTGAAATCTACATCCTCTTCCTCTTTTCCTCCTGTTCATATCTTTTGTTTAGCTTTTCCTCCACCTTTAATGCAAATTGATATGCTTCCTCTACCAAATTCATCATCACCAGACTCAACTCTTCTTGAATGTTCATCTTCAACCCATTGATATATCTTGCCGCTTTCTCCTTGCTTACTTCACTATGTCTGGTCCTGATGATGATCTTATGGAATTCCTCAGCGTATTCTTTCACAGTCTTTTCCTTCTGTCTCAAGTTTTGCAATCTCTTTAGCAGCTCCGACTCATAGTCCCTAGGTATAAACTGGTTCTTCAATTTTGTCACCATTCTATCTCATTTCACAATCTTCTCTTTACCTTTTATGTTTCTCTCCAATTGAACTTTCTTCCACCATATTGCAACATGTCCTTTCAGTTTAGTCTTTGCAAATCTCACTCTCTCCGGATCTTCAATTTCTTCATATTCAAAGTATTCTTCAATGTCATTTATTCAATCAATCAACTCCTCCGGATTTAGGTTACCAGTATAGTTCAAAATCTCCATTCTAGGTCACTTTCCTATTTTCGAAATAGCCTTCAACATCTTCATCTGATCTGATTCTTCCTCTTCAGAGGTTTCTTCAACTCGATCTGCAGCCTGAACTTCATCATCATCACTTTCATCATTAGGTCTAGGGTTTAAGCCTTTTCTTCTGTCTTCCTCAACAACATCCAATCTCACTTTCATTGTTTACATCATTTCCATCATCTCATCCATCTTTCCGGAAACATTAATGGTAGTATGAATTCTCCTCGGTGACATCTCTTCCTAGGATCTAGTGCAACTACCTCAGGTCGGCGATCTAGCTACAAGGTTGCAACTGCCTCACAATCGGTGATCTGTTGTAAAAAAAAAATAGGCTGCCTAAAGTCGGTGACCTATCCACACAAAGATCTTACAAAATGCCTTGCTCAACTTCACAAACTCGCTCTAGTGCAACTGCCTCAAGTCGGCTATCTGTCCAGCTTTGCTCTCCCAAAGTTTGCAAACTCGCTTTGATCTCCCAAAGGTTCACAACTTTGCTCTGATACCACTTGGTGTAGTCAAGGATGGAGGGTTCGGAAATAGGACTGTCCAACCTTGCAGCAAGATTAAACGCAACGGAAACTCAAAGAATTGGAACAACAATCACACATGGAAATATAGAGAATGATCAATTATTCACTGGCAACATGCCCTGCCTTCCGACTTACAGAATTATAGAATGATATGGAGTTAAGCCCAGAGTTACAATGCGGGTCAAAGCCCTTATCTATCACTACTATCCTTCTACTTCATTAGTTGTTTAATGCAACTACATGATGCCTATATATACTAATTCCCAGCTCCAGAAAAGGTCCGCTTCGGCCTAAAGAGATCTCAAACCCCAAAGTTGATGAAACGTGTGAAGGTCGGCCAAAACATGAGATTCCCCTTTGATCCTTGGAAAAACATGATGTGGATTGGAACGAAGGTTCCTCGATGAATGTGCATCCTTAAGAAATGGTTTCCTGGGCTCCGCAAGTCACGAAATAGGTCCGCACACTTGAAAAGCCAAGACTGATTGGTGAATGTTCCCTGTCCAAATACAACTAATATTTTGTTAACGATAACTTTGTACTGGAATCTCCAAAACACTTGAATTCTAGATATGATGTAGATGTAGCCATGAAGATCATATATCTTGCTCCATGAGCTCTGATGTTACAATGCAGTACAATGCGGTATGGAATATTGAGACTGGGTCCTGACAGCTAACTACTAAAATGCAAGAAAATATGAATGCAATTATTTTTGGTTGATGCAAGATTGCTTGAAACCTGGGATGCTCCTACATCATTTACTAAGATAATGTTGTATGTTCTTAAGAATATTCTAGATAGTTTGTTTTTAATTTTTCCTTGTTGCTTTGACTAATTTAGTGTTTTTTTATTGCATAATTATTTCAATGGAAAAAGTATTCTCCCTTTTTATCAAACAAGAGTTTAACAAAATTAACAAAATCTTACCCTAAGCTAAGCTAAATATTTGAGCAAATTTTCACAATACATATAAGAAAAATCAAGACAAACAACACTTGCATCCTTAAATGATCAATGGTGCAACTATAAACCCTTCACATTGAAATCAACTAAGCATGCAATTTCTCCCAAATTCTTTTTTAAAGAGAGAAGGAGAAAATAATCCAATCACCAAAGAAGGGAAAAATGAAAGAAAAGAAGGAAAATCTAAGCAAAGACTTTTGGAGAAGCGTAATTTCATTTCTCATTGGAAGTGTAATGTAATTACATGGACAAGAGAAGAATACAATAGAAAAAAAGATACAAATTATACTTGATAATCATAAGCCACTATAGAAAGCAACATCCAAAAGTTTTTAATAAGAATAGATATCACCATATGATGCTTAACCGCTACTCACTACCTCCTATATACAAACATCATTAGGTAATATTAGTACTATATACCCTATGAAACTATCTAGCACACAGTAATTATACTTCAAGATTCATAAATGACTCAATTAAATGACTCAATTAAGGATTATGGTATTGGTAAGCTTCTTGTTTCATTTGATTAATATCATTGTTAAATTATTCTTGAGATCATAAAATACTTGTTGATTTTTAATGTGATTTTCCATAGTGTGACTCTTCGTGTAATCTTCAACCTTAAAATCTATGATTACCTTATGGAACCTTCAATGAAGTCTTGTGTGTACCTCATTTGAAAAATAATCTTCTTTCTATCTATCAGTTATGTTACTTATCGATGATTACCTAATTTAAGTTAACCTTAGGAGTTATTTTTTTTTGTTAACTAGAGTGATCTTTTATTAGTTCATTTTGTCTCGTCACATGGGATTTTGACAATTTTCATGATCTAATCTCTTTATCATTTAGGGTTGCTCTTATAAAGCACTCATCCTCATTGTATTATATTGACTTGATCTCCTTGGAGATTCATATAAGATTTTCACTCTATAAGTTTTTCTTGTTGAGGATTAGCAAATTTTTGCTTTTGCAGATCTCTTGCATGAAATGTGTCTTTGTTCATTGTTTGATCCCACATCTTGTGTTGTTCATAGTTCTAACATGGTATCAAAGTGTGGATTGAGTGAACCCCTTCTCGATTTTTGAGGGTTTTTTCTCAACTAGGGTTACAAGAGCAAATGAAATCTTCTTTATTTTTTTTGTTCTTTTTTGTTACCAGTGCCCATCCCCTAGGGGGCTAAACAATTTTTATTTTATTTTTTGCAATTTTAGCAAGATATGGAAAATCATGATAACTTTTCACCCAGTTATCGAAATTGGGAAAACGAGATATCATTGGAAAAATGGTTCCAAGAACTATCCAATGGTGTTGAGTTTTTTTGTTAGATTTTACTATTGGTACATTTTATTTCTTGTTAAAGTCAAGTGTGTTGTTTTCACTTATGAGCTCACCACTTTTGATCTATTTCTTTGTTTTTCACGATTCTAGTGGTGTTGGGACGATCTTTCAAAGCTTGTTATAGTCATCTATGATTTATTTTATATTTTTATCCAAGTACATTTTATTCAATTATTTGTGTTTTCACATTTTTGTGAATTACTTGGACATTTTAGCTCTTGGAATCTTTCTATTTGCACAGGATAAATTGTTTTAGGCTATTCTATATGCATTTCCATTATCTTATCCTATTTGGGCATTTTGAGCATCTTTTTCATACAATTTCACTTGTGTAAATTATGCTTTGGTTTGATACTATAGTAAAAATTATAAAGGAGATTACACAAAATACTGTAGTAAAAATATGCTTTGGTTTAATACTTTTGCAACTAATTTATAAAGGAGATTATGCAAAATGTTGTAGTATTTTTTTTTGTAACCCAAGTCATTCTAGTGTAATCATCAATAAGTAACATAAAATACCTTTCACCTTGTTAACTCCTTGTTCTTTTAGGTTCGCAAAGCTTAGTATGGATCAAATCCTATGGCATTGTAGTAGAGCACTCCTTGCTCTTGAAACTTGTCTTTGTTTTCTTTCCCATTTTACATTCCTTGCATAAAGTGTTTGGAGGCTTGCTTATCTTTGTCATCTCTCATAGCATGAGAGGAACTGATTTTTACCATATTTTCAAAGTTGATGTGTCCCATCCTTTTATGCCACAACCAACACTCTCCAGACTGAGCCAATAAGCATATTCTTCCATTAGCCTCCTTTAGATGATATACATTACTATTTGTCCTTGTTCCTTCAGCAAGTAGTCTTTTGGACCCTACTATTCTGATTTCACAACTATTGACATGAAATGTGAGATTGTATCCCTTGCTGCATAAATGATTGACACTAAGAAGATTACGCTGCTTTAGACCCTTGACATAGAGGACATCCTCAGTTTTTCTGTTTCCATCAATTGTTATAGCACCTTTTCCACAAATTTGTGTTGAATCATCACCACCAAACTTAACATCTCCACCAATAACCTTATTAAGATTGATGAACATTCTCTTGTCACCATTCATGTGGTTAGAACAACCATTGTCAATTACCCAAGCATTTGCTTCTTCCTTTGCATGAAAGGTAGTCCACATAGCCATAGATCTTTCATTATTTTTCTTAGCTTGCACAGTACCAAACCTCTTACTTTCTCTAATATTTCCCTTTTTGTCTTTCAAGGTCATGAATAAGGTTTCATCATTTGAATCATTTTCCTCATCTTCTGAAGAAAAACAATTTTATTTAGAATAGAGACCCCTTTTGAACTTATCTCTTATGTTACCATCTTTTGATTCTTTATAAGGACATTTAGAAGCAAAATGACCAATTCTCCCACAATTGAAACACTTGAAAGGTAACTTACCTTTATATTTTCTGGTGCCTTTCTTCAATCTTCTCACAAAGATTTCTTCTACCTCATCAAAGTCATCATTCTGATCAGTTGCTTTATCTTCTATCTTTTTACTCGTTTTGAATGTTGCTTCCTTCTTTGGAACACCTTTGTCAAATTCTTTGATTTCAAAGGATGTGAGAGCACCAAATATTTCATCTACTAAATACTTATCCAAGTCCTTAGAATCCTTAATAGCATACACATTATGACTATAATTTTTAGGGAGAGATCTCAAAAATTCCTTCACAATCTCATCTCTTTTCACTTCTCCACCAAGACCTTTGATGCCAATAACTAATTCTTCCACCCAGAGAATATAACTAGCAACATCTTCATCCTCAAGGTCTCAAATCTGCTCTTGAAGATTTGCATCTTGTCTTACTTCACTTTATTATCTCCTTCATAAATGTTGCTCAACTTTTCCCATACATCCTTAGCAGAGATGCAACTCATAACCTTCAGAATTTCTGAATTAGCTAACCCACAAAAGATAGCATTCTTTTCCTTGGCATTTTTCTTGAATACAACCTAATCTTAGCTGGATCTGTTGGAGCAAGAAGAGCGGCGTTTTTCTTGAATACAACCTAATCTCAGCTGGATCTATTGGAGCAAGAAGAGCAGTGTAACCATCCTTGACAGACTACCAAAAACAAAACCCTAAAGAGCTTAGTTGGCCTTTCATTCTCAACTTCCAAAAGGTATAATTTTTCCCATCAAACCTAGGACCTTTGTAAGCTCCATCATGTGCCATCCTGAACCTTTCCTCAAGTGGTTAAACTTCTTTAGAGGAACTTGTCTTTGATACCAATTGTTGAACACACCCAGATGCTAAGAGGGGGGATGAATCAACATATATGAAAAATTAAACACTTCAACAATATACAAATTCAAACTATTAACAAGATCAACAACCCTTAATCAAATTGGCAACATTTTAAAAAGCAATAGCAATGAAAGATAAGGAAATGAACACACATGCACAAGATAACGCCAGATTTATGTGGAAAACCCAATAAGGGAAAAGCCACATAGAAATTTATCAATATAGGAAGCTCATTGCCTAAGGAAGCACACTGCTCCTAAAATAACTTGTAGGTTAAGGCACACAACCTTAGGGAAAGATAAGGAAATGAACACACATGCACAAGATAACACCAGATTTATGTGGAAAATCCAAGAAGGGAAAAGCCACATAGAAATTTATCAATATAGGAAGCTCACTGCCTAAGGAAGCACAATGCTCCCAAAAGAACTTGCAGGCTAAGCCACACAACCTTAGGGAAAGATACAAAGGACTTGTAATAATGAGGCACACAACCCTAAGTAAAGATACAAATTACGAGGACCTACTGAGGAGACTCATTGTCTGATAGTAGGATACATGAAGAATATGAAAGTACAACATTTTCAACAATATACTTTATTGATGAGGCATCAAAGCTCATTTCTCTTTTCTTTTTCACAACTCACTGCTTTATTCCATACTCACACACCAAAAAAATCTCACACTACTTGAAACTAATTTGTTCTTTTATTTATATCCTACACAAGATCTCAAAACATCAATTAGGTTGACCAAAACAGAATACAAACAATGATCTCAACAAGTTAGCCACAAAAATATAATTTGGTCCTATCCAAAAGATAGAGAGGACCAAAAAAATCTATTACATCTTCTAATGTGACCCCAAACAACACACACTCGCACACATCAACCCAAATAAAAAAGGAAACGTGTAGATGAAATGTGTAGCACAATACCAATCGGCCCAAAAACACACTTGTGACTGAATTTAATCAATGTGGTTCTCAACAAGATATGTCAAGACCCAAATGCATCTTAACACAACTTCATATGTTGGCACAAACCCCCAAGCACATGGAAAAAGCAAGATAACAAGCCCTATCAACGAAATATCCACAAAATTCCAAGAAAACTAACTCAACACAATATGTGGTACCAAAGAGATCAAACATTGACATGAGAACCACAAAGAGATGTTCCATGAACATCCAACAAAAATTCAAAAAAATTATTTCACACTATCATGCCACAAACAGCTACCGCAAACTGAACAAAAGCATAATACTTTAACCCAGAAGAGTAGAATACACAACTAAGATATAGAATGTTAACAGACCAACTTGCAGTACACTTCATTACATGGAAACTAAACTGAGACATTGCACAAACACTAAGAGAATATATACCAAGCCACAAGAGCAAAAAGATCAATGTAGAGAAATGCAAAGCATTTTCCAGACTAGTCTAGACAACCAACAAAATTGTCAATACACTGCAAATATCAGAGACCTCCTCAACAACACTGGTGACCTGAAAATATAGGAGTGCAACATCCAAGGAACATATGCACAAAATCCCAAACCCCAAGACCAAATCTTTAATAGTGGACGAATGAGGAGCATTCTCCCAAATGGTCTTCAAGGAAACTTATTCTAGCAAAACCTTTCATCAACACGCGGAAACAAGAAATGTCCTTGCAACAACACATACTTCCTCAAGAAAAATAGGAGAGAACATACAACATGCTAGAGACAACATCTCTCCAACATCAACATTACTTATAATCGTTATCTTAATGCATCTAATCCTCATTTTAATGCTTCTAATCCTCATCTTAATATAGCATCATGATATCATCTCTTTTGAAAACAACCATACTCAATACATCTTTACTTGTCATCAAACAAGGAATGACATCCAACCATGAACATCAACAAATCATCCAAACAAGGCATGAATACATCCAACCATGAACATCAACAACTCCACTAATAGCACACCATCATTTACATCAATGACAACCAATGCCAAACACATGTGCAACAATCTCATAAGCATATATGTGCAACAATCTTCCCAAGTGTTGACATCAATGACAATCAATCCCAACAAGGATCACATGTCAAAGTGACAAATCATGACCCCTCAACCAAAGAGTAAAGAAGTCCTCCATGGATAACGAAGATGTCAACATCTCCAAACCACATGAAGATAACCATATATTTTCAATGAAACCAAAGATACCAATGAACCCTCATTGTAGATGAAACACGATCTAAGAGTCCATCCAAGACACCAACAAACATTACAAAAGATCATCCACCATCAAATGGTGAATCCACATCATCACCACAAGCTCCCACTGAACTGTGATACAAAGCTCTCCATGGCAACATGACAACCATCCTCTAAATGAATATCCTCCATGGCCCCAACATTCAAGTAACTCAACACTGAGCTCCCAAAGGGAAGAGTGCAAACCATGATCTCCAAACCAAGAAGATACAACACTACCAAACCATCACTATCACAAGCTCCCACTGAATTGTGTAACCAAACTATCCATGACATTGTGATAATAATTTCCTCAATGAAGATCAACCATAACCATGATCCTCAATCCAAGAAGATACACCACCACACACCAAATTGGAATCAATCCAACACCACCAACAATGCCAAAGTCCCTAAAGCACAAGAAATACCCATGACACCATGATCACCACCAAATGTACTAGCAACAAACTCCAACTGTGTCACACATGTCTGCATCACATATTCAAGTACATAGGTCTCACATCATGACTGCACCTAGTAATACAATCTCTTCTCTTCAACATGACAACCAAACCAACAAAACAAGTGACTAAACCAAGCCACAAATCTGAATATGTAACAACACTAAATAATCTATGGGCATAGACAACCCACATCCAAGTCATAAATGCAAATTGTAAGTATAGACCACTTACAACACTACACAACTTGTAGATGCAACAATGCAACATACAAATCCAACAATATACTTATAACCATGTCAAATGAGATTAATCAAAGATGTATATGTGATTATACAATGAATCCAACATCAAATCACCAAGATCCGATTATCCATAAGCTCTCTAAATCGCCATAGTCAAAAGAACCCATAAACAACTTAGATGAAAATAACAAAAAATAAATCACGCCAAAACATCTCCAAATTTGATCCAATATGTAGTGCTCTAAACAAGATTTTCATTGACTATAAGAAGTCCAAAATCTGACTCTCTATGCACAAGATATGACCTCTCCAAGCTTGAAAGGAATATCAAACTTCTAGTAAGAAAATCACTATCAAAACAAAAATAAAAATGGAAAAACCATTGATACCATAGTGAAGTACACAAAACCACCTTTTCAATGAGTATAAGAAGTTGCCAAACAAACACTCTGGACAAAAGTTATGCCCCTTGAAAAAAAGTTGCTCTATTTGACTTATAAGATAAAAAAAATGGTGGTGGTGCCATCTTCCTGCAATTGAACCCTTTAGCATATTTAAAAGCAATTTAATTTTTGATTTTTAAAAAATTTCCATTAGAGGTTAAAAATTTAATAATGGTAGATTTAAATTTTAATGTGGGTGACATTTTAAAATGTTTGGCAGAATTTTCTTTTTAGACACCCCACGAGGGGTTTCTCTTGGCCCTGCTTGATTGGGGGTTGGGGACTTGGGGTCAAAGGCTCTCCAGCCCCAACCATCGATGACAACTTTCTTTACCAATGCTGGTGAGGACAAAGTACCCCACATAGCCTAGTACTATCAACGACCAGTGCATGCTAACATGACAGGGCTTGAGGGGGTCTGCAGACCCCTCACCCCCTCCCCTTAAAACAAATAAATAAAATTTATTTTAAAAAAAAAATCAAATAGGTTTAATGTTTTTCAACACAGGGAATGATTTTTTAATAGCCCGCAAAGAATATATATTTTTTATTATTTTTTACCTGCGACCTACAAATTTGATGGTCGTACAGCCGAGGGGGAATTGGCTAAAAAAATTGCTTTTTTTTTCAATAACCAAATTAGGCCAAATCTTTTGTCAATCTTCATCTCTCAAGCCTCTTAGATCCAATGGTGAGGTTTGTATTGTCCCAATGGTCATCTACAACATTTCCCCTACAAAACCCTCATGATGAGCATCCATAAAAGCCCCTTTTTCCAACAAAGATTCATAGCCCTAGATTTGCAAAAAATAACCACAAATCTACAACCCCAAAACCCTAAATCTACAAAAAACACATGCACAAAACTCTCATATTTTGCAATGTATTCATTCTTTCCATGCAAGCCCTAGACTCAACTATGCAACAAATCTACTCCAACAAGGGTTTTACAAACCAAAACCATGGCTCTGCTACCAAATGAAAGGAAATATGCATCCACCCAAGATAATTTCCACATAACCCAAATAGATAAATCTATGCAAACAAGTATTCAGAATCCATATGCAAAAGAATAGACAACATACCATCAAAGATGACACAAGATAAACCCTGAGAAAACTCTCAAGAGGGAATAACCTAGCCTCCAAAAGCATCCATCACTCATGTATTATTCATAAATAAAGATTACAATACATCTTCAGTGTCCTCCATGAACACCTTTGAAACATGAAGCCCTCCACAAGCACTCCATGTGAACAAGCATGTAACCACACATCCTATGCCATGCTTCAACCCTCACAAATGCTAACAAGAGATGCCCTCATCTAGCCAACTATCCAACCTTAAACAACTACCCATGTGTTTTCTTTTATAGAAACAAGCTCACACAAAACCACCACATAAAACCATGTGACTAATACCATGAGCTTACAAAACCATTAACCCCTCATTTAATATTGGTACTAAGTTTTCCCAATATTAAATATTTTTCCCATATCCAACCCCACATTAAATATTTAAACCAATATTACATACAATACATAAAGTGGCCCCAAGAATGCTAGACCCATGTGATGCACATATCCCTAGATTCTCTAGGTGCACCACATAATAAATAAATATTACATTATAACATTATGCAAGGTGAACACCACACCTTTTCGTAACAAATTCAAGTTAGTTGGTCACTTGTAACTAAGTTGTAGAGGTACTTTAGGTCATCTTGCCACTTTTAGCTAACTTTTAACTAGATTTTAGAGGTACTTCAAGTCACTTGGTCACTTGTAACTAACTTGTAGTGGGAATTTAATTCAACTATAACCAACTTGAAGTGGGATTTTTTGAACCTATAGTGATTGACTATGGTGCTTTGAGAGGCTCTAGATCATAGTTCAATGGGAGATTTATATAGTTTCATAAAATGACAATTGTAGATTTTTTTGAGATTAAAGTTGGTGATCATGGTGTCATAGAAGCTCTTATATGCATTTTGGAGCTTTGGCATAACATGGATAATCCTATACATACATCATAGAGGTATTATCTTCATTTTTGGATATCTTGGTGTTGCAGTTAAATTATTTGATCATGTGTGGGTCAGGGTGATCTTAAATTAAGATATGTTCATCATGGTGTGATGGATAGCTCTAGATCACTTGTATTGGGAGCTTTGGTAGTGTTTTTATAGTTTGGAATGGTGGACTTAGGATTATCAGTTGTAGTTTGACATGATATGGGTACCCTTGGGAGCATAATTATATGTTGGAAATAGAATATCTTCAATTATTTGAAGATGGTGTGCTTTCAAATTACATGTAGTAGAATTGTAGTGGAATTGTAAGGTATCACTAATAATCTTTTAGTGGATAAATAATGGACCAATAGTACAATTGCAACAAGTGGATTTGTTTCTTATGCTATGAGCTATATCTATTGGTTGCAGATAGATGTTATCTTTTATGAGGATGATGTAAATAATAATTTTATGGTTATTTATTGGATTTTATACTGTTATGTCATAAATTTTCACCCTTGATAATTTCACACTGTATTTTTGGTCCCCCTTAAATAATTAGAACTAATCAAGCACCTAATTTCCTAAATTATGCATTATGTGGCCCATTTTAACAATTACTGACAAATTACAAGCATAAAACAAATGCATTTATTTAATACTTTTCTCTCAACACCTTAATTCTTGAAAAATAGGGTCGGGACTTAGTCACCTTGGGTGACTTAGTCCCCCTATATTGGCTCCAAATTCAAATATGTCGATGTTAGCATTTTATTATTTAAAATTCAAATGTCAAAAGTCGACTATTAGGATATAATTTTTTAGGAAATTAGAATAATTGCATTTATTACATCATTTGAAAACTAAGTGAAAGGAAGTAGCAAGAAGTGGAAATTATTGAGCAATTTATGATCAAGCATTATCATGAAGTCAAGAGTAGCCATTAGAAGATTTATTGCAGGAATTCAAGATCCAAACATCATGTCAAATCATATGTGAGTTTATGCATGTTTATGTTATCATATTGTTTGTGAAAGCTAACACTTTGTAGGTATTCAAGCAATTCAATAAATTCAAGCAAGCAAGATCCAAAAATTGAGGATATTTGTATGACTTCAATCCTTCAAGGAAGCCATTGAAGGGTGGTGAGTTAACACACTTTGTTGATTCATCATTCGTTCCTATCATTTATCTATTTATCATTGACATTTCCATTGTGGAAGTGGAAACACTAACACGGGGTTTAACTAAGGCAAGCCCCTAAATGGCCCAACATCTCTTTTCTCTTTGAATGTACAAGTTTCAGATATGAAGAAGATTAGAGGAATCTTGAGGATTAATTATTCATTATTGCAACCAAACCCTAAACCTTGAAAAAAATGGAAACTGAATTACAAAATTATCTGACAGTGCGACAAGAGGAAATAGAAGCTCTGATTTGGCTCTCGAGGACTACAAAATAAGATCTAAATTTGGTCAACAAGGACACTATTTCCCTAGGAAACTTAGTCCTCCATTTTTAGCCCTAGATTTGAACCACAGGTGCACAATACTCTTCTTAGTCCATTTTTGTTGTCTAAATTTGTCTGTGATTCTGTGTTTTTTGTATTTACATGATAACAAATTATTAGCCTAGTCATTGCATTGCATTTCATCCCTAAGTTCATCCTAAATTTTCTCAAGGGCTAGTTGACTCACCTTCCAAACTATAAGTCAATCATATATCTTGTCCAAGTCAATCAAACCCCCATTGACAAACATATCATACCATTTCCATCCCCCATTGCTTAACAATAAAATTGGAAAAAGGTGCCAAACCCTAAAGAGTGCAAATCTCTAAAGGTGTTTCCCTTTTTCCAATAAAACATTTTAGTGAACCCGACCTGTTAACATTATATACCTTTTGAAATTTGAATTACATTATTCATTTATGCATCCATTATTGCATCATAGAAAAGCACAAAAAAATTCAAAATTTGCATATCATATTACATTATAGGTTGCAATAGGGTTAATTTCAGTAATCTTAGGTTAGAGTTACATTCAAATTGCATTCATAGATCTGCATTAGGGCATTTAAATCTGAAATAAAACTTAAAAATTTTCATTCCATACATTTAGGTATCTTTCGTATAGCTCAAAAAAGTGAAAAATTATATTGTTTTGTTTCAAAATTGCATCAAAATAATCATTTTCAGATTTTAGCATATTACAATCAATCATTTCTTGCATATTAGATCTAGAAATTGCATCTACAATTCTCTTTTATTGCTTGAAAATTTTGAAAATATTTACAAAGTTACATTTTGAATTACATTGTCATAAATTGAGCAAATTTTGGAAAACAATTCACTATCCAATCTGTTTGCGCACAAATTTGAGACCCTTAAACACTATAATAGACAACCAAACTTTGGAATTTTTACCAATCTATGTAGGACATAGTCACCCTGGGTGACTTAGTCCAGCTATTTTTGACTCAGATTTCTATCAAACATTTATTTATGTGTTTCCTGTTTGCTTTTGCTATCTATTTTTTTCTCATGAGTGTTATGTTGTGTTTTGTTTGGTAATTTAGTGTTTGTAGTGGGAACACCTAGTGTTTTGAAACTTATATGACCTTCACGACCTAGTTTCCTAGTGCCAATACTGAACAATGAGATGCAGCTGTAGACTTATGGTATCCCACACTATTGTTACATACGGTGTGGATCCTAAGTCTTCTAACTCTTTCATGGAAGGTATTGCCAATACCATTCCCATTTTGGACTCTATCCCTAATCTTATCATACCAATGAAAAATTCACAAGCAAGCACCTTAATGGATGTTGAGACTATTGTTTCCCATGTTCCTGAGGATAAACTGAAATAAATAGACAAAGAATTAGAAGGATTGCAAGACTACCTAAGCATCAAATCCTTAGCAAGACAAAAAATTCCTATAGCGGACAACTTAAGGAAATTGATCAATGATGCCTGAGGATTAGAGGTTTAGTATAACCTATCCCACATAGTAGATGCCCACAATTGCTTTCCTTGGAATAGAAACTCTTTTTAACCTTATCTCTTTTACTACCATCTTCAGATTCTTTATAGGGTCATTTAGATGAAAAATGAGCAATCCTTCCACAAATGAAACACTTGAAAGGTAACTTACCTTTGTATTTTCTGGTGCCTTTCTTCAATCTTCTCACAAAGTTTGTTTTAATTTCATCAAATTCATCATTCTGATTTGTAGATTCATCTTCTATCATTTTATTGGTTTTGAATGCATCTTCCTTCTTTGGAACATTGTTTTCAAACTCTCCCATTTCAAAGGTTGTGAGAGCACCAAAGATTTCATCTACTGAATACTTATCCAAGTCCTTAGATTCTTCAATATCAAACACCTTATGCCTATACGATTTAGGGAGAGATTTCAAAACTTTCTTCACAATCTCATCTTTGTTTACTACACCACCAAGACCTGTGATTCCAAAAACTACCTCATGCACCCAAAGAATATAACTTGCAATGTGTTCATCCTCTCTCATCCTCAGGGTCTCAAATCTTCTCTTGAAAATTTGCATCTTGGCTTGCTTTACTTTGGTATCTCCTTCATAGATGTTGATAAGTTTTTCCTAGAAATCCTTAGTAGAACTATAATTCATCACCTTTAAGAGTTTTGAATCAACCAACCCACACAAAATAACATTCTTATCCTTAGCATTGTTCTCATACAATCTAATTTTAGCAGGATTTTTTGGAGTAGCAAGAGCAACATAACCATTCTTGAATGATTGCCAAACACTAAACCCAAGAGAGTTTAGATGGCCTTCCATCCTCAATTTCCAAAAAGTGTAATTAGTCCCATCAAACCTAATACCCTTGTAGGACCCATCATGTTTCATCCTGGATGTTTCCTCAAGCGGTTAAGCTTCTTTAGAGGAACTTGGCTCTGATACCAATTGTTGAGCACACCAGATACTAAGAGGGGGGGTGAATCAGTATCTTCAAAAACTTAAACCCTTCTGAAACTCAAGACTTTCAGCATAATTCAAACTTATTAATTAAACCAAAATCCCTTAAATAGATCAACATGAATGAACGATATAGCAATTTAATCTTTTAACAAGTTCAACAACCCTTAACCAGATCATTAGTAGTGAGAGATACAACAATTCAATCCTTAATCATATGAGTAGCAATGAAAGATAAAAAAGGAACACACATGCACAAGATGACACCAGATTCATATGAAAATCCCAATGAAGGAAAAACCATGATGAGAGTTAACTCACAATATATGAAGCTCACTACTTAAAAAATAAGGCTCATTATCAAAAGACTTGCAAATAAAGCGCACAACCTTAGAGAAAGATACAAAGGACTTGCAGACTGAAGAGCACAACTCCAAGGAAAGATACAAATTACAAGGACCTGATGAGATTCACTATCTCAGAGTAGGATACATGAAGATTATAGAAATTATAATATTTTTCAACACAACACTTTGTTGAATGAGGCATTAAAGCACATTTGATATTTCTTCCACACACTTTCACACTTCTTCTGTGAGATATTCAATACATTCCACACATTGACACACTTTTTTTCCTTACAGCTAAGATGTTCTTGCATTTATATCCACTGCAAGACCTCAAAAAACATCAATTAGGTCAACCGAATAGAAGATAAACAATAATCTTGACAAATCAACCACAAAATATCAGTGCAGTCCTATCCAGGGGATAGAGAGGACCAACAACCTTATTACATCTTCTAATGGGATCCCAAACAACTCACATTCTAACGCACATCAACTTAAGTCAAAAAACAAGCAAACATGTAGATAAAATGTGTAGCTCAATACCAGTCGGCCCAAAAACATACTTCCAATTAAATTCACTCAATGTGGTTCTAACCAAGATAAGGCAGGACCCAAATACATCTTAACATAACTTCATATGCAGGTGCAAACCCTCAAGCACAAAGCACAAGAAAGATAACAAGCCCTATCATCTAGATATCCATAAATTACCCAAAAGACCAATTCAAACACAATGTAACACCAAAAGATATCAACCACTAATGTGTGGATCACAAAGATATGTTCCTTGCACATCCAACAACAATTCTAGACACTTCTTTCATACTATCATGCCACCAAAAACCACTGCAAATCAAATAGAAATAAAATACTGCATCCTGAAAGCATAGAATGCACAAACAAGAGATACAACATTAACATAGCAACTTGTAGACCACTTCAACATATAAAATTGGAATTGAGACATTGCACAGACACTAAGAGCACATCCACCAAGCCGAAAGAGGAGAAAAATCAATACAGAGAAATGTAGAGCATTTTTTAGACCAATCTAGACAACTAACAACACAACCAACCTTTTGTAGCTAACAAAGACTTCCTCAACAACACAAGTGACCTAAAAATATAGGAGTGCAACATGCACAAAACAAAAAATCTGAATCATAAACTGCAAGACCATATCTCCAATAACAGAGGAATACTGATTATTCTCCCAAATAGTCTTTACAACATCATTCTAAAAGAAAAAAAATTACCCACTTGCAGAGGCCAAAACAACCTTGCAACAACACATACTTCTTCAAGAATGATAGGAGAGAGCATACAACATTCTATAGGCCATCAACAACATCTCTCCACCATTGACAATACTTCTAATCCTCATCTTAATATATCATCATGAAAACAACTCTACTGAAAAATAATGCACTATACAACTATCAGATAAGGCATGACATCCAAACATGAACATCAACAACACATCACCATATTCAATGATAACCCAAAATGAATGTTTTCAACAATGACAACCAACTCATCAATGATAATTAGCCGATGCCAAACATACAACAATATCAAGTGTTGATAAAAAAAATTCATCAAGTGTTGGCATCAATGACAATCACTGCCAACAAAAAATAAAGAAAGGGAGAAGAGGAGGAAGAAAATGATGCAGAGCTAAGGTTCACTAAGACTTAACTTGACACTTTGGCTACTTTTCTTCACTTGTTCACAACCCTACACCATGGAGACTTTCCAACACAAAGGCACACCCAAGAACATGTGTAATGACATGGGTAAACCAAACAATGACCTTAACAACTTCAACTTTCACATAAAATTCAAACTTCTTTAAGACTGTCCCTGTATACCCTTTATGCACTCTAGACTCCAATCACACAAATGAACTCAAATGGTTTCAAAGGATTAACCAACTCAAAATAGACTTTGCACAATTTATTTCCAACCCAACAAAACTAATCCAACCACCCAAGAACCCAAGGTTAACCAATAAATGGCTTTCACATATACGCTGCCCTTAACCTAGTAGGTTTCCACTATAGGACAGTCTATGATATCTTTTGACACAAGAAAAATATGATGACTGTAAAAAAATATTTGAGTACCCTTTATTGAGTTACAAGACATACCAAAAGGATAGCACAAGTTTCTTTGAAGAACCCTTTCCAAAATAGGACTGTCCGTGAGGCTAAAGACCTAATTGAGTAGTTCCAATGGTGCTTAATTGGTTCAATCACTTCCACATTTCAAAACTCTCAACTAATTGCTCAAACACATCAAAATAGACCTGTACATGCTTAACCAACCTTCATCCATAAGTTTCCAAGTGGATTTCTTCTAACCCTAGCCATGAGGGTCTTCAAAAGAGCAAAAACCACACTGTGATAGCCTAGGGCTTTCTCAAAAAAGGCATAAAATTTTTTTTTTTACCCTAAAACTTGGATAATATTGAAGATTATGTCCTCATAGAACTTCACACCAATTTTTTTGATATTTCATTGGAGAAATTAAGAGTTATTGAATTTTGATTGCCTGCTGCCACCTTCAAATTTGAATCTTAACCACCTGGAGTAAATTTGAAACATCTGGAACAAAACTTAACAAAATTGAATGAAAAAAAATGGAATGGAGAGGGGATTCAGAATACCATCTTAAAAAATCAATTCCAAGCCTTGGGCAGGCTGTACACACATGTGCCAGACCAAATCTCAAAGCAAAATGTTGGAAAATGCTCAAAACAGTGTTCTTTATTGAAGTTTTTTCTTCCATACAGCAACTCCCCTATCTTAAAACAATGCAAGAGGTCCTATTTATCCATTTTCCAACCAATTACAACCACTTATAACTGACTTTTAAACTTCTAAACTAATTTTACCCTTCAACTTCCCATTTTGCAAGTTTTACAATTTTGCCATGACAACTTTTTGACCAAAATTGCATAAATTGACACCCTTAGCAAAATGAACCTATTATGACTCAAATTACATATAGATGGTCTACTTAGACCTTATTGAAGACAAAATAAGACTCCACACGTCTAAACCTATCACAAAACCACATTTACCTAAAGTGCCTTGGTGCCCCTGCACCATACACCCAACCTTGAAACCTTTCCAAGTCTCTTGGAAATTGAACTTTAACTGGTCCACTTCTGAAATATTCATCTCTTTGACCTACAAAAACCCTTTGGTATGATGCTCCTTTAACTGGTAAACTTGTCCCATGACCCTTGAACCTGTTATTGTGCATGTGTTGCTCCATCCTTGCACACTGATCTAATGAACTTGCTTTGACATGTTTCTCTTCTGTTACTAATGCTAGACTCCCCTTCCTATCTACCAACTTATTACTGTCAACATTACCCTTTTCTATCCAATCCTTCCTTCATTACATGCTCAAACTCATCCTACTGTCTTTGCCAAACACCTTCAATCACTGCTCTTTTTGTTTTTATCTCCTCTTTCAGACCCTCTGCCCTTAGGATCTCAACTTCAACAGGCTTATTTACCACTGTCTTGACAATATTGAACTGCCCCTTAACCTCTTTTACAAGCATAGGTCAAACTACTGTCCCAACTAGAATTTCATCACATTTTCTTAGCCCATCTTGCTTCCTCAACAACAATTGAATCGACCTTCTCTAGGTTAGTTTTTGAAATATTCTTCTCATCATTTCTCCTTTCTAACTCTGCACCATCCTTCAATATCACTATCCTAACATTTGCAACTTTTTTCATGGTTGCAAACTGTACATTCTTGACTTCCTCCATCTTTACATACTCTTTTTTTCCCATCATGATCACTTGGGCTGCCTTACCTTTTCCTTTCACATCTTCAACTAATGGGGTTAAAGTAAAAGTTTTCCCATCCTCCTCAATCTGATATGTGTTTTGTCTTCCATTATACATGGCATGTCTATCGTATTTCCATGGTCTCCCAAGCAATAGATGACAACAACTTATAGGTAGAACATCACAAAGAACTTTATCCCTATAGCCACCAATCTGAAACTCAACCAAGGCTTGTTCATTGACTAAAAGAGACTGATCATCAGTTAACCAAGATACCTTATAGGGCATTTCATGAGGCACTTTCTGCAAATTCAACTTATCTACCATTTCACTTGATACCATATTATCAGTGGAACCAGAATCTATCACTACCTTGCATACTTTACCTTTACATTTGCATGTGGTCTTGAACAAGCTCCTTCTTTGAGTCATCTTCTTCTCCTTGGATGTCTTCAAGAGTTGTCTTCTCAACATCAATGATTCTCCTACCTCTAGTGCAACAAGATGACTAGGAGACTTCACACTTTCACATTCTTCTTCTTCAACCAATTGCACTCTTTTATCAGTTCTTCTTTCACCCCCACTTGAAGTAGCACCAAAATTTTCAGGGCACTTGTAAGATGGATGACCAAACTCATTACAGTTATAACATCTACCTACAAAAGTGTTTGTACTTCTACCTCCTCCAAATCTACCTCTTGAACCTTTGAATCCACCAAGTTGATCAACAAATTGTCCTTGTTCTTTGTGTGCATTGTCTTGAAATAGGAAATATGCCTCTGCCTCTTGAAGTACTGCCCCTACCTCTAGTTATTTTTTCTTGCCTTCTTTTCACCTTTTCTTCTGCCCTTATAGCCATCTGATAACATTCTTCAAGACTTCTTGGATTTTCCAAGGTTAGTTCATCCTGTATATTAAATCTCAATCCACCCAAGTATCTAGTAATCTTTTCATCCTCATTATCATTATTACTAGATCTAATACTTCACTTATAGAATTCTTCAGTGTATGCTTTAACATACATGTCTTTTTTTTTTAAACCTTGAAGCTTTCTAAACATTTGAATAGAATAGTCAGTAGGCAAAAATTTACCTTTCTTTTTGGTTACCATCCAATCCTAAGAAACTACCTTTGATTTGTCTATCTTTCTTCTCTTTGATTTCTCATAATCCCACCACAAAAGTGCATGACCTTTCAGCTTTGTATTTGCAATTTTCACCCTCTATTCTTCAGAAATGTCTTCACATTCAAAATAGTTGTCCAATTTTGCAATCCAATCTAATAACTCTTCATCATTTAGGTTCCTACCATATTTAGGAACATCTATGTTCACCTTATGTTTATCACTCTTAACTTCTCTTAACAACTTTTCCATCCTCTGATCATTAGGATCAAGTTCTTCATCCACATCTTTAAATTCTTCTTCCTCTTCTTCATCAAAATCACTTTCATCCTCATCTCTTCTCTTGCTTGTTTCTAGAGCTGCAAGTCTTTCCTTCAACTCTCTTATCTCCCTAGCCTGCTTATCCTTAAATTCACTCATTTCTTTTTCCCTATTGTTTCCTTTTGGAGGCATCTTTCCTTTCACCCTTCAATCTTTGACTACAAATCTTCAACTTCTCCTTCACAAGAACTACTTCCTAAGCTCTGATACCAAATTGATGCAAAGCTAAGGTTCACCAAGACTTAACTTGACACTTTGGCTACTTTTATTCACTTGTTCACAACCCTACACCATTGATACTTTCCAACACAAAGGCACACCCAAGAACATGTGTAATGACATGGGTAAACTAAACAATGACCTTAACAACTTCAACTTTCACACAAAATTCAAACTTCTTTAAGATTGTCCCTTTATACCCTTCATGCACTCTAGACTCCAATCATACAAATGGACTCACATGGTTTCAAAGGATTAACCAACTCAAAATAGACTTTGCACAAGTTATTTCCAACCCAAAAAAACTAATCCAACCACCCAAGAACCCAGGGTTAACCAATAAATGGCTTTCACCTATACGCTACCCTTAACCTAGTAGGTTTCCACTATAGGAAACTCCATGATATATTTTGATACAAGACAAATATGATGACTATAAAAACATATCTAAGTACTCTTTATTGAGTTACAAGACATACCAAAATGATACCATAAGTTTCTTTGAAGAACCCTTTCCAAAATAGGACTGTCCCTGAGACTACAAACTTGATTGAGTAGTTCCAATGGTGCTTTATTGGCTTAATCACTTCCACATTTAAAAACTCTCAAATAATTGCTCAAAAAAATAAAAATATATCTGAACATTCTTAACCAACCATTATCCATAAGTTTCCAAGTGGATATCTTCTAACCCTAGCCATGAGGGTCTTCAAAAGAGCAAAAACCACACTGTGACAACCTAGGGTTTTCTTAAAAAGGCATAAGAAATTATTTTTTTACCCTGAAACTTGGATAATCTTGAAGAGTATGTCCTCAAAAACCTTCACACCATTTTTTTATGAGATTTCATTGGAGAAATTAAGAGTTATTGAATTTTGATTGCCTACTACCACCTTCAAATCTGAATCTTAACCGCTTGGAGTAAATTTGAAATATCTGGAGAAAAAATTAACAAAATTGAATTAAAAAAAATGGAATGGAGAGGGGATTCAGAATACCATCTTACAAAATCAATTCCAATCCCTGGGAAGGATGTACACACACGCACCAAACCAAATCTCAGAGCAGAATGCTGAAAAATGCTCAAAACAGTGTTCTTTATTGAAGTTTTTTCTTCCATACACCAACTCGCCTACCTTAAAATGATGAAAGAGGTCCTATTTATCCCTTTTCCAACCAATTACAACCACTTCTAACTTAATTTTAAACTTCTAAACTAATTTGACCCTTCAACTTCCTATTTTGCAACTTTTACAATTTTGCCATGACAACTTTTTAACCAAAATTGCATAAATTGACACCCTTAGAAAAATGAACCTATTATGACTCAAATTACATATATATGGTCTACTTAGACCTTATTGAATACAAAATAAGGCTCCACACCTCTAAACCTAACACAAAACCACATTTACCTAAAGTGCCTTGGTGCCCCTGCACCAAAAAATAAAGAAGAAAATGAAGGAGATAAGGAGGAAGAAGAAAAAGAATATGGAGATAACTTAAAAGAAAAAGGAGATGATATACGTAAATTCACTTTAACTCTAAGGAAGGAATATTAAATCCTTCAATTTCATGGGTGCACTCAAAAGGAAAAGGTTATTGTCTCTATAAACCCTAGCAACAAGTATAACTTCATCAACATGGAACTAGCCAAGAAGTTACATGTACAAGAAAAGAATATCAAGGACAGTCACACATTAGGTATGGATATTCAAATATTTAGAGCTCTCTATCAGTAAGTATGTTTTTCATTCAAACTTTCATGTTCTAGATATGGATGGGTTGGATATTGTTCTTGGTTATCCTTGGTTAGAATATTTGGGAATAATAAATATCAATGTGCAAAAGAAGTTCATGAAGCTTTGGTATAGAAGGAAAAAAATTACATTACAAGATATAAAGAAGTCCAAAGGAAATTCAAGGAAGAGAAAATTCAAGAATCTCATGAAGTTGTTGGTTCTCAGTTGTGATCTTATGGTTTGTCCTTGATGACAAAATCTCTTTCAGTTAGTTCTCTTTGATACTCAGTCTCAGGATGGTTCTCTTTGCATACCACATGTGTTTTTCACATGATTACAAGCCATTTGATTACATTCTTTGAAATCACATTTTTGAAGGCATTATAGTTACCTTGGTTCTGACATCTCTTTTGTCTAATGGTATTGGTTGCTTCTCATTCGGGCTTACACATATCGGCGTGAGAATGGCAGGGTCTCCCTGATCCATTTTCAAATGTTTGTGTTGCCTATCGGCAAGACATTTCTGATGTCATGTCAATTGAATTTAACATACAGGCAGCTGTCGGCAAGACCTCTTTTTTGTTTCGGCGACAGAGAGTGATCCCTATCGGCAAGTGTTACACCGTCGGTATGTGGTCACAGCGAAATTGGTATGTCACACCGATCGGAGATTAAATGGAAACACATCGGCAAGAGTTTAAGGCTTCGGTGAAGGTTCTTAGCGAAAAGGGTTATGTCTCACCGACCGTATGCATATGGAGACTTATCGGTAAAACTAATGGCTATCGATATAATGTCTTGGCGAGACCTTGTTGTCTTACCGATCAACAACAAATGGGTGCTTTTCGGTGAGAGATTTCATTCAATATACTATCTTGGTGAGTTTTTCTTGTCTTGCCGAATGAAAACGTAAAGGTATGCATCTTGGTAAGAGTTGGGGTTTTCGGCGTGAGGTCTCGGCAAGTGACCTTTGGTCTCGCCGATGGAGCACAATGGGGGATTTTTTGTCGATATTGGATTTGACTTGTCTCAGCGACACACAAGTGGATGAAGACTTTCAGAAAGACATGGTGTGCTCTACAGGAGGTCTCCCTGATATCATAATGTTATAGCGAAGCACACAAGACAAAAGGTTTTTGTTAGTGTGAGAACATTAATGTCTTGGCGATCTATTGTGAGCTCGGGGCTTTTAGCAAAACAAAGTGAATTCTCTATAGGGTCTGCCCGATAACGAAGGGTCACGGCGAAACAGAAGGAACCAAAGTATGATTAACGATTGAATTTCCTTCGGCATAACTGGTGGATGTCTCAGTGACTGTTTCACTATGAATAAAAAAATTAAAACACGGGGGAACGACTAGCGATTTAATTGCCTTCGGCATAACGTTACATCAACAAAAATGAGAGTTTAGGGAAAAATTTCGTGATTATTCTTTTTGGCTGGGTATGGAACCCTAGCCTGGCCGCCATCATGAGAGTTTTAGTTTCTGTTGTTGCTGGCTGTAACGGCTTTATCAGTGGTATATGGAAGCTTTATTTGGTACATTTCTGGCTGGAAGCTCGACAGTGGTTGATGGAGCCATTGGAGTTGCAGATTTGTCTGTGGTGGGCAATTGTGCTTTTTAAGCAGTGAAATGATCACATACGTTTCATATTTGTTGAGGTCGGCTCTTAGTTGGGTGAAACGACTCTTGTATTGGGAAATCAATTTCACCTCGACTAATAATCTTGATAGGTACAAGATGAAGATTTCTATTATAAACAACTTTGTTAACTTTAGTCTGAATATTCTTAAGTTGGTTGTTCAGCCGTTACTTCTGAAGACAGTTACTTTTCTGGCATTTAAATAAAAAAGATGTATAAATAGAAGCAGAAAACTATGTTTTCTGTTCGGTAGTTGTAATTCTGAGATTATGATTCCTTGGCTGCATGAAAATTTATGGATAAAACTTGCAATAAAATCTGAATAACAAGATGCAGAGATATTGTAAATTTCTTCTCTATATAGTATTTTAGGGATTCAATTATTGAATCTTTAAGGTATTATGTAGACGAGAAAATAGAGAAACATGTGCTTAACTGAAAATAGAGAAATCCTCTGAGTTATTATTGTTGTTCAAATCATAATTTGAGGGGTTGGTACTCCTTGAGATAGATATCTCTAAACGAGGGGTTGGTGCTCCTTGAGTGGGTGCTAAAAAATCAGCCTATCAGGCATTGTGAACAGTTGATTAAAAGATTAAGCCTGGAAGGCATTTTGGGAGTGGTTTTTATACCCCAGGAGGGTTTTCCACTCGAATTTTTTTTGTGTCTCTTTGTTCTTCTGTGTTCTCAAAGCTTTACTATGTTGTTGTTGTTTTAGTTCATTGTTGGGACTATTACTTTTCTCAATTCTATTTATGAATGATTACATTCAACTCATGAATGCATTAATCAGAGTAATATTGAGATCAAATCTGAGCTATGTTTTTGAATTTTTGAAAATTGGTCAAATCTGTTAAGTCACTGATTCATGCTCCCCCTCTCAGTGTCATTTTAACTCCAACAATTGGTATCAGAGTGTAGGGTGCTCTGATAGGTTTTAATCACCTTGGATTGATCTTGGTCTTGGAGTTTGTTTTTAATGGTACATTCTCAAGACGGTGCCTCTGTAACCAGAGCTCCATTATTTGATGGAACAAATTATGTGTTCTGGAAAATCAGAATGGAAGCTTTTCTTATTTCTTTTGATGTTGATGTTTGGAGCATTGTTTTAAATGATTACAATGTACCAGCCACTATTCCCACTGATCTTGTTGAAAAAAAGAGGTATGAAACAAATGCCAGAGCTAAGCATGCCCTCTTGTGTGGGTTAACTAAAGATGTGTTCATTAAAGTCATGCATTGCAAATCTGCTAATGAAATCTGGGAAAAACTTGAAAATATATACCAAGGGAATGAGAAAGTCAAACTGTCAAAAATCATTACACTCAAACATTAGTTTGAGGAGATGAAAATGAAGGATGATGAAAAAGTGGTTAAATATTTCCTAAGAGTTGATGAAGTTGTCAATGCTATGAAAGGATTAGGAGAAGAAGTAGAAGAGTTTGATGTGGTTACAAAGGTCATTAAAACCTTACCAATTAAATTTGAATATAAGGTATCAGCCCTTGAAGAAAAGAAACATTTTGATAAGCTTACCTTAGATAGTATGCAGGGAATCCTTATTGCCTATGAAATGAGAACTAGCAAAAACAACTCAACTGGAAAAGAAACTGCCTTTAACACTGAAAAGAAAGAAAAATTTGAAGTCAGTGAATCAGAGTTGTCTGATTCTAAAGAATCCCATTTTGTTAGAAGATTTAAAAAGGGATCAGGAAAATATAAGGGAAAACTTCCCTTTAAATGTTTTAACTGTGGAAAAATAAGTCACTTTGCTGCAAAGTGTCCCTATGATGATCAAATCTGTGACAACGAGACAACTGAAAAACAACCTAAGAAGAAGGCCTTTAAACCTAAACGAAACTTCAATTTCAAAAAGAAGAAAAGTTTGTTTAGTAAGGATGAATCTGATATTGAGTCTGAAGATTCATCAGTTGAAGAAGATGAAACTTTGTTCATGACTGAAATTACTCAGCAAAATGATTAAAACACCATTGACATTGAAGAAGGTGAAGTAGATCTTGAAAGTGAGCTGAAATGTGCTTTACAAGAGGTCAGAAAACTCAAAAACAAGTTCTTGCTCAAGAACATAAACCAGATCAAGAAATGGTCTCTCTGAAAAACTCAACTTGAAGAAGCTAAAAGAGTTGAGGACTGTCTTCGAGTGACAGTAAGCTGCAAAGATCAAGAAATTCAAAAACTGGAACAAGAAGTTGTCTGTCTTAGGAAGGAAATTGAAAAATATGAAAGCACTCTAAAACTGAATGAGATGCTCAGCAAGCAGAAGATGTACAAATATAAAACTAGTGTTGGTTTTGAAAAGGGTGAATGCTTAATTGACCATGCAAAACAAAACCCCTCTTTTGAAGTCAAACATTAGGTTCAAATCACTCAGAATTTGGTAGGGATCATGTTCAGTCTTTAAGAGGTAATAGATCTTCATACAGAGTCAATCCTTTCTTCTATGGTTATTATTTTTTCTGCAACAAATTTGGCCATAAGGTGAGCACTTGCAAGCTTATGAATCCTAGAATACCCAGGTTTGGTCTTAGACAACACTATGGTTTTGTTAGACAAATCAAATGTTTTAAATGCAATGCTTTGGGACATTCTGTCAAACAGTGCAGAACTGATCTGCAATCTAAACAGTAGAAAATTAAAAAGGTTTGGAAACCTAAGACTATTAACAACATTGAGCAAACTATGTTGGTTCAAATTGATTTTCATTCCAAGAAAAAGGACTTATGGGTCCTGGACAGTGGATGTTCTAACCATATGACTGGTGACAAGGATAAGTTTACAAATCTTGAAGATTATGTAGGTGGTTATGTTAAGTTTGGTGATAACTCTGGTATTCAAATTAAAGGTAGAGGTTCACTTCTTCTGAATGAAGAGACTCCTATCTATAATGTGTACTATGTGGAAGGTCTCAAGCACAATCTTCTAAGTGTTAGTCAAATCTGTGATAGTGGTTATCATGTTCTTTTCACTTTGCAGGGATGTGAGATTAAGAACAAGCTTGGAAAGGTTGTTGCAGCTAGAAGGAGGACAAAAGGAAATGTGTACAATCTTCTTGACACATCAAGCAATGACAATAATCAAGGTATGTGTCTAATGGGACAAATTGATGAGAATTGGTTATGGCATAAAAGATTAGGACACATAAACTTTGAAAATATGGTTAGAATCAGTAAAAATCAGAATGTTATAGGTCTACCAGTTCTTAGCAAGCCAAAAAACTTTGTGTGCAAAGAATGTTTGAGTGGTAAACAAACTAAAATCAGCTTCAAAACAAAAGAACATTCTTCTTCAAAACCTTTATAGCTTGTGCATACTGATTTATGTGGACCAACCAGAACAAGGTCTATTAATGGTGAAAAGTACTTTATGCTGTTTGTGGATGATTATACTAGAATGGTTTGGGTCACATTTCTTAAGCACAAATCAGAAGCCTTTGAAAGGTTCAAGATTTTTCGTAAAATGGTTGAAAAGGAATCTGATTTGAAACTTAAATGTCTGCGATCTGATAAAGGAGGTGAGTTCACTTCTCAAGAGTTTATTGATTACTGTGAACAACACGGCATTAAAAGACAGTATGCTGCAACAAAAACACCTCAACAAAATGAGGGAGTTGAACGTAAGAATAGAACTATAAAAGAAATGGCTAGAACCATGCTAGATGAAGCTAAGTTGTCTGATATGTATTGGAAAGAAGCTGTTCATACAGCTATATACATTTTGAATATAGTGCAGCTTAAGGTGAAATCTAAACACACTCCTTATGAACTTTGGTTTGGAAAAACTGCTTCTGTCAAATACTTTAAATTTTTTGGAAGTAAGTGTTTTATCAATAAAGATGATGATAACCTTGGGAGCTTTCAATCAAAGAGTGATGAGGGTATCTTTTTGGGATACTCAACTCACAACAAAGCTTATAAATGCCTTAACAAAAGGCTTAATAAGATTGTTGAAGTTCTTAATGTAAAATTTGATGAAAGACCACATTTGATTGCTGAATCTTTGTAGGATAACGAGGAAGAAGAACTTGAACTTGAAATAATTTCAGAAGGAGTTGAAACAACAAAGTCGTTTGCTGAATCAGCAAGCCCTAAAAATGAAAAAGCAAGTCCTGAAAAGGTTGCATCAAATGCTCCTTCGAAAACTCTAGCTATATATCACCCCAAAGATCAGATTATTAGGGATAAAAATGCAATAGTTCAAACTAGAAGAAATGCTGTAAAATCTGATGAAAAGGCACAAATTGCTTTCTGTCTAGTTACTCAGTTTGAGCCTAAAAGTTTTAATGAAGCTCTCACAGACTCATGTTGGATTAATGCTATGCAGGAAGAAATTGATCAAATTGAGAAAAATTAGACTTGGGAGTTAGTCCCAAGACCAGATGACAAGAATGTCATTGGAGGCAAATGGATATACAGAAACAAGGTTGATGAAAATGGTAATGTTATTCGCAACAAAGCAAGATTTTTCTGCAAAGGCCATGCTCAACAAGAAGGTATTGATTTTGGTGAAACCTTTGCACCTATTGCTAGACTAGAATCTATTAGAATATTCTTGGCTTATTCTGTTTACAAAAACTTTACTGTTTATCAAATGGATGTCAAAACTACTTTTTTAAATGGCTATTTAGATGAAGAGGTCTATGTTGAACAGCCTGAAGGATTTATTTGCAAAGATAAGCCTGATCATGTTTATAGATTGAAAAAGGCCCTCTATGGCTTAAAACAAGCACCTAGAGCTTGGTACTCTAGGCTGGACAGTCATTTGCTTTCAAATGGTTTTGTCAGAGGAGGTGTAGACAGTAATCTTTATGTTAAATATGAAGGTTCTGATATTTTGGTTGTTGAAATTTATGTTGATGATACTATCTTTGGCTGCAATAATGTTACTTTGAGTAAGAAGTTCTCTTAGATAATGGAATCTAAGTTTGAAATGTCAATGTTAGGAGAATTAAATTTCTTCTTGGGTCTTCAAATCTCTCAACACGAAAATGGAATATTTCTTTCTCAAACCAAGTATGCTAGAGAGATGCTTAAGAAATTTCAGATGGATGAATGCCATCCAGTTAGCACTCCAATGGTTACTAGATGCAAACTTACTAAGGTTGATGATTCTCCTGATACAAATCAAACTGAATATAGATCAATGATTGGCAGTCTATTATATTTAACTGCTTCTAGACCTGACATCATGCATGCAGTTTGCACTGTTGCACGGTTTCAGGCATCACCTAAAGAATCCCATATCACTGCTATTAAAAGGATTTTTAAATACATTCAGGGCACTCTTGATTATGGTCTTTGGTATCCTAGAAGCAATGATTTTTCATTGATTGCATATACTGATGCTGACTGGGCTGGTTGTTTGGATGATAGGAAAAGCACAGTGGTGCTGCATTCTTTCTTGGTGATCGTTTAGTGGCATGGCACATCAAGAAACAAGTATCTGTTTCTCTTTCTACTGCTGAAGCAGAATACATTGTTGCCACTTCATGCTGTACTCAAGTTCTTTGGATGAGTCAAAATCTATCTGATATGGGTATTGAAGTTCCTAAACCTGTTTCAATTCTCTGTGATAACACAAGTGCGATAAATATCTCCAAAAATCCTATTATGCACTCTCGAACTAAACATATTGCTATCAAGTTTCATTTTCTGAGAGAAAAGGTACTAGCTAATGAAGTATGTTTACATTTTGTTGGATCACAAGATCAAGTGGCTGATATTTTTACTAAGCCCTTAGCTAAAGAGTTATTTGAAAGGTTGAGACTTCGATTGGGAGTTATCTCTCAATCTTTACTTCTCTGAGTTTACAAGCATTGGCTTGGGGGGAGCATATTATCTATTTTGATTCACTTACAACTCTCCTACAATCTTGGCTGCTGCACTGTTAATTTTTTTTGTAGTTGTTTCTAATGATATTTTTGGTTGGCTACTCAGTTGTGTTTCATGGCACTACACATTTTTCTCTTTTATCCTTTGTCATTGAGGCAAAAAGGGGGAGATTCATTTGTGTTTTGCCATCAAGGACAAAGGGGGAGTTTGTTGGTTCTCAGTTGTGATCTTATGGTTTGTCCTTGATGACAAAATCTCTTTCAGTTAGTTCTCTTTGATGATCAGTCTCAGGATGGTTCTCTTTGCATACCACAGGTGTTTTTCACATGATTACAAGCCATTTGATTACATTATTTGAACTCACATTTTTTAAGGCATTACAATTACCTTGGTTCTGACATCTCTTTTGTCTAATGGTATTGGTTGTTTCTCATTTGGGCTTACACATATTGGCGTGAGAATGGCAGGGTCTCCCTGATCCATTTTGAAATGTCTGTGTTGCCTATAGGCAAGACATTTCTGATGTCATGTCGATTGAATTTAACATATAGGTAGCTGTCGGCAAGACCTCTTTTTTGTTTCGGCAACAGAGAGTGATCCCTATTGGCAAGTGTTACACCGTCGGTATGTGGTCACAGTGAAATTGGTATGTCACATTGATCGGAGATTAAATGGAAACACATCGGCAAGAGTTTAAGGCTTCGGTGAAGGGTCTTAGCGAAAAGGGTTATGTCTCATCGATCGTATGCATATGGAGACTTATCGGTACAACTAATGGCTATCGATATAATGTCTTGGCGAGACCTTGTTGTCTTACTGATCAGCAACAAATGGGTACTTTTCAGTGAGAGATTTCATTCAATATAATATCTTGGCGAGTTTTTCTTGTCTTGCCGATTGAAAACGTAAAGGTATGCATCTTGGTAAGAGTTGGGGTTTTCAGCGTGAGGTCTCGGCGAGTGACCTTCGGTCTGCCAATGGAGCACAATGGGGGATTTTTTGTCGATATTGGATTTGACTTGTCTCAGCGACACACAAGTGGATGAAGAATTTCAGAAAGACATGGTGTGCTCTACAGGAGGTCTCCCGATATCATAATGTTATAGTGAAGCACATAAGACAAAAGGTTTTTGTCGGTGTGAGAACATTAATGTCTTGGCGATCTATTGTGAGCTCGGGGCTTTCAGCAAAACAAAGTGAATTCTCTATAGGGTCTGCCTGATAATGAAGGGTCACGGCAAAACAGAAGGAACCAAAGTATGATTAACGATTGAATTTCCTTCGGCATAACTGGTGGATGTCTCAGCGACTGTTTCACTATGAATAATAGAAAGTCAAACACGGGGGAACGACTAGTGATTTAATTGCCTTCGGCATAACGTTACATCGATGGAAATGAGAGTTTAGGGAAAAATTTTGTGATTATTCTTTTTGGCTGGGTATGGAACCCTAGCCTAGCCGCCATCATGAGAGTTTTAGTTTCTGTTGTTGCTGGCTGTAACGGCTTTATCAGTGGTATATGGAAGCTTTATTTGGTAGATTTCTGGCTGGAATCTCGACAGTGGTTGATGGAGCCATGGGAGTTGCAGATTTTTCTGTGGTGGGTAGTTGTGCTTTTTAAGCAGTGAAATGATCACATACGTTTTAGATTTGTTGAGGTCGGCTCTTAGCTGGGTGAAATTGCTCTTGTATTGGGAAATCAATTTCACCTCGACTAATAATCTTGCTAGGTACAAGATGAAGATTTCTATTATAAACTTTGTTAACTTCAATATGAATATTCTTAGGTTGGTTGTTCAGCCGTTACTTCCGAAGACAGTTACTTTTCTGGCATTTAAATAAAAAAGATGTATAAATAGAAGCAGAAAACTATGTTTTCTATTCGATAGTTGTAATTCTGAGATTATGATTCCTTGGCTGTATGAAAATGTATGGATAAAACTTTGCACTAAAATTTGAATAACAAGATGCGAGATATTGTAAATTTCTTCTCTATATAGTATTTTAGGGATTCAATTATTGAATCTTTAAGGTATTTTGTAGACGAGAAAACAGAGAAACATGTGCTTAACTAAAAATAGAGAAATCCTCTGAGTTATTATTGTTGTTCAAATCATAATTTGAGGGGTTGGTACTCCTTGAGATAGATATCTCTAAACGAGGGGTTGGTGCTCCTTGAGTGGGTGCTCAAAAATCATCCTATAAGGCATTGTGAACAGTTGATTAAAAGATTAAGCCTGGAAGGCATTTCGGGAGTGGTTTTTATACACCAGGAGGGTTTTCCACTCGAAATTTTTTTGTGTCTCTTTGTTCTTCTGTGTTCTCATAGCTTTACTGTGTTGTTGTTGTTTCAGTTCACTTTTGGGACTATTACTTTTCTCAATTCTATTTATGAATTATTACATTCAACTCATGAATGCATTAATTAGAGTAATATTGAGATCAAATCTAAGCTATGTTTTTGAATTTTTGAAAATTGGTCAAATCTGTTAAGTCACTGATTCACCCCCCCTCTCAGTGTCATTTCAACTCCAACAAATTTCAATAATGAATTAGAGGAAAAGAAAGAGGATCACGATGTTGATAAAAATGAAGAGACACATAATTCTATTAAGGAATCAAAAAAGCAAGTGGTACCAAATGGTGAAGAATCAAATAAGGTCTCAATGATCAAAATGGGTGCAATATATATGCATCCAGATCATTGTGAGAGGCAAGAATCATGGAGGAAACCATCATGTATACATGATAGTATATGGAGTGAAAAAGGAAATTACTATGGACCTACATGAAATCAAAGAAACAATTATACCAATTAGTGGTATCTTAGAAGTAATGGCTACCTAGGGAAGAAAACAAGGACTTACTATGAAGAGGAATGGAACCAAAGGGATACAAAAGAATATGGATCGAGGATGGGATCTAAGAAATATTAAGAAAAAGGAACAAGGATCAAATATGGATGGTTATATGATTGGTCATGCCATCATATTTCTTATAACTTGCGACAACCATATTATTTAGCTTCTTCTCATGTTTCAAGGATGAAAAATCTCAAGGAGTGATGTCATGTTATGTACCTAGGGATATAAATTTATAATGTATTTATATGGATGGAGATGTTGACATGTGGAACACATCCCTTAAGTTAGCTATATTGATTCATTTGAATAACTCATGTAATTAATTATATGAGGAGTTGAGTAGGCCTTCATTAGGATTACTCATCTATTATATTATTAGGAGGTATATATAAAGGAGGTGATTATCATTGTAAGATATGGGTGAAGTATAATATTATATTTAGGATCTCTTAGAGATATAGTGTGGGGTGGCTTCTTCCATAAGGAGTATTATATGGTGTTACCCTACTGCAAGGGTTTACTCTATTTCAACATATATTGGATATTAGGGAATATTGGCCCACAAACATCTCTTTTGTTATGTGAGATCCATCTTCTACAATATGTTATTTCCATTATTATATGTTTGGATCTTATAAATGGCCCTTTTTTCCATGATGAATTTTAGGAATGCCATGAATTCTTATGTTTCATGCTATCATACACGAGAAGTCTTGATGTGGAGAGAAAGGACCCACTTTCCATTTATTCCCCTTCATATTATCATCAATATCAAAACATTGTAATGACATAATATGAATATGATGAAATAAATCCATAATTCTATTATCCTCCTTACTTCTTGATCTATACTCAAAGAAGAAATAAAAATTCTCAACTTTTTCTTCCATGCTAAGGTTAAGTAAGCTAGCCTTTGATAGTACGGGGGTGATAAAAGGATCAACCATTCTAACTAGTAATTTTGGGGTTATGTGCTTTACACTAGTAACTTGATGATCTACACTATTAGAAACCAAGAAGATATCTCCTCTTGCATTAGATTCTATACCTTTCATTTGCATCATATATTCTTCTAACAACTACTCTCTTTCACATCCTGGTAGCTTTAAATTATCAGGTTTAACTCATGCTTAGTTGTTATAATTTATAATTCATATAGTGTAATTATATACTAACTTCTAAGAGTGGTCATTTATCATGTTTTTTCTTTGGACCTGAGTTACATTCTCATACAAGGGATTTGTGTATTCTTCCTTGAAAGTGATGAATTTAATTTCTTGCAATGTTGATTTTTCACTAACTTCATTACAACAAACTCTTCCTAGAGGTGAGTGCTCATTAGAGAATATTAAAATATTTATTAAGGAATCTTTATTTGCAACATCCAATATGGATTCCTTTTTCTCCTTTGTGACTTGTTGAACCTAAATTTTCATTTTGTCTTATTTTTCTTCTTCAAGTAGACTATGCCCAAGAACACTCATCATAAGACAAGTTCCATGATTTTTTATTCTAGTAATTTAGTAGGTTTCTTTGTCTATTTTTAGAACATAATGCTATTAGGGGTCATATGGTCCTTATAACAATTCTAAATTGTTCTAATATAATGTTATAAAGCCTTATATATTATATGTTTATTAAGAATTTCCCATTTATAATTTTAGTCTAATAAATATTAGATTATTTTATTTATGAATGGTGATTGTTGAATAGGTGTGACTAATATACTTTTAGGTATTTTTCCACCATTTCTCCTATACTTAAGGAGTTTATCTCTTATTTGAACGTATGTGTGAACTTGGAGATTTATAGTGAATTATATCACTATGCATAGGTGGTATTATTGGCCATGTGGAAGTATGTAGAGAAGCGTCCCCAAGTTCAATCTATTCTTAATAGACTATTTTTGTAAGTGTTTTAATAAAATGATATTTTATGTGGTTTTTTACTCAAAAGGTTTTTTTCCATGTATATCTTGTGTAATGTGTAAAATATATGCATGTATGATTCTCATTTTATTTATCTTATATTTTTTAATAATTATTAGTATCCTAAGATCTAATTTCTAACACGGTGTCATAGCCAATTAGGTTGTGCTAATCATTTACTACATTTAAATTTAATTTATTTACTTATTTATTTAAATTACTTGTATTATCATGTTTTGGACTAAGTTAACATCAATGCTTTCGAGATTTGTGAAAATTACAAATTCATTTCATAAAGCTTGGAATACATTTTCACTTCCTTATGTAATTTATATGAAATTATTTAAGTATGATTCATTCCAATAAGGTTGGATTTCATTTTTGAGAATTTTAAGTGCATATATATTGAGTAATATATGATGTTAATTTTTAAATATTATATATCATAATATAATTAATTCTAAATTATTCTATTATGATAGAATCTCAATATTCTTATAAGTAGATCAAAACCTTTCAAGAACTTGTTTTTTTTTTAAGAATGTAAGAAATAATTTGGCCTTCCAATAAAATTAAGTCACCTAATATAAGTTCATAGTTCAATCTCAAAATATGGATAATTTGTGATAAAATTGATAAAATGTCTAGGTGATTCTAGAGAAAATTGAGTTTCAATAAAATAAAAAAAATTGTAAGGAAAAAATGGGGCGGGGGGCCTAGTTCGATTGGCTAAAGCATCTTGTTGTAGGCAAGAGGTCATGAGGTCTAGTCTCCCCCCAAACCTGTGGTACCAGAGGGCGTGTCGTGCCAGCGCCACCGGTCACGTGAAAAAAGTTTACTAGGCACACTCCAGTTTATAGGCCGACCGATTCCTGCAGTCTAAAAAAAAATTGTAAGGAAAAAATAAAAATCCCTCTTGAGATGAAATTTTAAAGTTTCCATACAAATTTGCATCCCCGTCTTTAAAGTCTACATAGTTTACAAAGGATAGAGATTCAACCCATGAATACACATTTACATAATTACATCATGATTCCTAAATCACATCAATAAAATAAAATAAAAATAATAATTAATAATTAAAATATAGAAAAAAGCTTATAAAAATCATGTTTTCCCTTGTCATTTACATCTCATACTTTGAGACAGTAGAATAATCATCCACTCACTTTGAACAATACCTTTCCTTTAATATGCTTTTTTTCCTCTACAATATCAGTCATTGGAATGCATACAATTTTTTTTAAAGAAAAAAATGAAAATGGCCATCATGAACAATGTTGTATCACTAAAGATAAGAAATTTCCTTATCTAATAATTATGGCCAAGATATTCATATTGAGATTATGAAAGGTAATTCAATTCAATGGATTATATTTATATAATTTTTCTTTTATATTTCCAAGGTCAAAGGATATGGATGATTATATTTTATATGGATTCCTACGCATCATTACAAAAACTATCATACTTACACTTTGTTTCCTTAATATCCATTATGCATAGAGATGCGAAATATTCTATCATTTTTTAGATTATATGCACACTTTCAAAGTTAGACTTTTGATTGGATTGCCTAGTGCCAATGAACCAAATAGACATCACCACAACACTTGTGCAAGAAATGTTTGGTTATTTTGACCCTACTTTTAGATAGTTTAATCTATAGAGAAAAGTGATGCATGCACTTATAGAGAAGTTTCATTCTTAAATTATCATTGGCTATGTCAAGTGCATACACAATATAGATGGTTGTATACCTTTTTTTTAAATTTCACCTTTACTTACAAGTACATGCATATGAATATAAAAGTGTAGTTTCTAAATGAAACCTTACCTGAAAGATTATAGGTGCATGAGAATTAATTTTATACACCCTCTAATTAAGTAGAAGAATATTACTGGACAACTATTATTCCTTGAAAACTTACACAATTTTTTTCTAGTTTTGTGCTATTTTCCATGGAGACATTTCTTCATGCCATATTGGAAATTATTTTATGTCATATTTTACTAATGGGCTTTATGTTTGGTGTGTTTTGCTGGCATGCATATTTAGAATCCCATACAATGCTTTGACTTGATCTATTTAATGCTATTCCTTTTATGAAAATGCTTGGAATTAATTTTGCAAGATTCTAATCATATGTATTAGATTCGATATCTTACATAGTTTTATTGGATTCTATTCTTTTAAAATTTTATGCTATTATAGTAGTTGTGCTAAATTCTACTTTTATTACTTCTTACTCTAGTTGACCATCACTATCATGTTACTAAACAAGAGTTGATATTGCAAAGTTGGTTGTATATGGGTTGTGTAGGACATGCAACTTTTTTTGTAGATCTACACATCAATGGCATAACTTTCTTACTAAACTCCAAAAGAGCTACACCATGTTCTTAAATTCCATACAATACTTGATTTATGTTTAGACTATATTTAGATACCTTATACATCAATATTCTTTCCTTCAACTTCTTATTTTTAACTTAATATTTATATTATCTCTTTCCTTACAATGATTTCAAGATGCATCCTATTCGATCATACAAATTTCATGCGTTGGAATGCTTCATAAACTATTATACAAGATGATTAGACACAATACTTTAAAAAAATTCTCATACACTATTGAAATCTTACAACATTAGGTTCATTCAATTATATCCCTCATTGAAAATTCCTAAGAGAAGCATACGCAATGTCACACTTAATAATTATGTCCAAAATGAAGATATATGTTGATGTTATGGTGTAAAGTTGCACCCTTATGAAATTTCTCATAATATCAACCTTCACTTTGGCTTAATAAGATGATAATGCGAAAACCCACCTTCCTAGCCTTCATTTTCAACCCTACCTTGTCATTTTCTATCGGTGGGGGAATTTTCTCTTGGGACACTTCTGCACTGCACAAATGTATGTGCACTGCACAAATATCCTAACAAGATTCCTAATTCTGTGGCCATTGGGATGTTACATTGTAGCATGCCCGCGAAGTGTAATGCCTTTACAGTTGCAAGCACGCCTAGGAATGACTCTTTGGCATGCAATTTAACCATTTTCTTCCCTCTCTCATTCTTATCTATTTTGGCATTTTGATCTCACAGTCTCTCATTCTAGCACTTCATTCTCACATTCTCTTCGATCTAGCTCTCTTCTTAACACCATTTCTTCTTGCAAGATCAAGCTTCCTACACCACATTCTGGCATGATTATCTCATGTCTTTGAAGCACTACTCTTCCTCTTAGCTTCACCAAGCTCATTATAGGGAGGGTAAATTTTATTCGCATATCATTATTGTTCTTGCTGTTAGCATACTAGTTATCTTGCATACTCTATGCTTCGTCCTACAATTTTCTTTATCTACATTTCTATATCATTTTCTATTTGGTTGTCTATGGAGGTGGAAACACCAAAGCAGGGGTTTGACCTGTTGAAAAATGTGCCTCAAACTACTGGTTTGATATTCTATTTGTAGTGTTGTGTGTTTATTCCTTCATTGCAAGACTGCTCATTTTCAGTGGGAACTTATTCATAGTCGGATTGATAACACTTCTTGCTTTGGCGTTATGTATTTTGTCGGTGGGAGTTTTTCTTATCGTCCCCTAGATACTCCGATGAGATTGTATCTAGGTGACATTGTTATGTCGTCGGGACATTGAGTCTTGTTTCCTTGACATGCCGATTGGAGGCTAGGGGACTCTTGTTGGAGGGACTTTGTAACTTCGTTGGGACTTTGAAGTCAGTCCCTTTGATGAGTTGACACCATGTTTACCAGGCATGCCCTCCAGCCTGCTGGCCCATGGTGGGACTTGACCTATACTACGTGGGGGAGTGGGGAAGGTCAAAATTCAATATCCCCCACTAGCCTGCTGTGCCTTGGTGGGACCCAGGCTTAACCTAGTGGGGGAGCGGGGAGTGATGTTAGTTGCACAGGGGGACCGAATGGATACCGTCTATTGCTCGGTGGTGACATGGTTAACACATAAGTAGTGGGGACAACCCAACCAATAGTTGGGATTAAGAGAATCCAATGACACCTGCTGGCCTGTGCCCTCCTTGGTGGGTCTCAGATAGAACCTGAGGGAGAGCAGGGATTGGCTAAGCAGTGTACGATTGGTGACTGGATGACTTGGAAAGTTATGTGGTTGTCAAAATGACTTTGACGGGGTTGTGAGACAGTTGAAAATGTATCGAGACCATTTGTCTACAACAATTGAATCAGTTGGTTTTTTGGATGGCCTAGAATGTAAAACGAATGGAATTCGACATTGAAATGTAGTAATGTAGTATGTGTTGTAACAATGGGTAACACTATTTTTTGTTCGATTCGAGAGTGAGGTTGATTAGAGAAATGTAATGTTGTTGAAACTGATACTGTGAATTAACATCTGAAAGCACAAGTCTATAACTCTGTATGTAAACATCATTTACTGTAATACAAAGTGTCTTTGCTTGGTGTGTTGGTTTTTTCTCCCGTAAGGGTTTCTCCACTTAAATCTGGTGTTTGTTTTGTGTGTTGTTTAAATTTTCTACTCCATTATTCTGATTAATGTGTATCTTTAATGAATTGTAATTGGAAATTGAATGTACTATATGCATTTCTCTTCTAAGAATTGGCATTAGGAAGGTGATTCCGCACTTAGATTTCCTTTCAAGTGGTATTAGAGCCAGACCAACTATGTTATCCTTGTGGGTAGGATAGGTTTTTTGTGCTAATTCTATTTAGTGGGATTCTTGTAGAGAAAAATGGTTGTCTCTATATTGTTGATTTGAGATGGCAATCATATCTAGAAGAGTAGAAATTGAGAAGTTCATTGGTGGAAATTTTGAGTTGTGGAAACTAAAAATGGAAGATTTGCTTGCGGATAGAGATCTTTGGATTGTTGTTTCAGGATCAAAACCATCAGGCATGAAACAAGAATATTGGGACCTCATAGATAAAAAATCCAAAGGGTTGATAAGACTCTATCTAGAAGACTTTGTTCTCCTGAATGTCCATGAGAAGACTGCAGTTTCCTTGTGGAAGAAACTTGGTGATATTTATCAGGGAAAGTCTTTGGTAATTAAATTTTTTTTGAGGAAGAAGTTATACTCCTTGAAGATGGAGGAAGGTGCATTTGTTGCAAACCATATGAATTCATTTAATATGATTGTTGCTTAGTTGGTGTTTGTAGGTGTAAAGATTGACAACGATTATCATTGTATGGTTTTGTTGTGTTCTTTGCCTAAAACATGGGACTATCTGGTGATGGCTATTGGTAGTACACCAACCACTTTCAATATGGAAGATGTGGTTTCTTCGTTGTTATCAGAAGAAATGCGAAGGAATTCTTCTGAGATGGCCAAGGAGGCCCTTGCTATTCGAGGCAGATCAAAGGAGAGAGGCAAGAAGAAAGACAAAAAGTATAAATCCAAGTCATAGGGGAGATCAAAGTCTCCAAGCAAAAATTCCAAGGTGAAATGTTAGAATTGTGGGCAGACTAGACAAATCTGAAAAAGATTGTGAAGAGGAGGAGAAGAAGAATAACTCTTTTGATAATAGTTCTTCTCAGAGCAATGTGGATGCCTTCATTATTGCCTTGGCGACCCAGGCGTCAGATGATGTTTGGATAATTGATTCAAGTGCATCTTTTCACATGACATTTCACAAAGATTGGTTCACAAAGTACAAAAATTATGCTGGTGGAAAGGTGTATCTTGCAAGTGATTCATACCTTGAAATTGTTTGTCATGGAAGAGTCAAAATTTAATTTCCTGTTGAAAGAATTAAAGGAATTGATGATGTAATGCACATACCAGGTCTGGATCATAATCTATTTTTTTTAAGTAAGCTAAATGATGTTGGCATGCAAGTTTATTTCTCGAATGGTGGTTGCAAAATGACTAGAGGCTCTATGGTGCTGGGAAAGGGTGCATGCATTGGCACTCTGTACAAGTTGGACACACATGCTATTCAATGTAACCGTGTCTCTGCAAAGTCAAACAAATCTACTCATATAGAGAAGGAGAACGTTGTTTAGGATGGTGCAAATTCCTTGGAGGTGAAACTCCCAGCAGAGAAAACCATGTTGTGGCATCATAGACTTGGTCACATAGGAGAAAAAGGCTTAAAAGACTTGAAAAATAAAAGCCTGGTTGAAGGACTTGATGATTGTAACCTTGAGTTTGATTTTTATGAACATTGCATTTATGGAAAGCAACACCATGTTTCTTTTTACTCTAGTCCTCATAAATTTTCTGGCATACTGGTATGTTCACTTTGATGTATTTGGTCCAATGAATGTTCCTTCATTATCAAAGTCTAAATATTATGTTTCATTTATAGATGATTATTTGAGAAGAGCATTTGTGTATTTTCTAAAAAGTAAATCAAAAGTGTTCAGTCAGTTTAAGGATTTTAAAACCTTGGTATAAAATCAGACTAGTAAGAAAATAAAATATCTGAGGACAGATAATGGTGGTGAGTTTTTTTTTGCAGATTTTGAAAGGTATTGCAAAGATCATGGAATTAAAAGGCATAAAACTACCCCTGACACTCCGTAGCAAAATGGAGTTGTTGAAAGGTTGAACAAAACACCAATGGAAATAGCGAGAAGTATGTTGAGTAGTGCTGGTCTAGAGCAGAAGTTCTAGGCTGAGGTTGTGGCTATAGCATGTTACTTGATTAATCCTTCACCTACTTTGGTGCTTGTTGAAAAGACACCTTTGGAAGCATGGTACGGTAAGAATCCCTCTTTAATACATGTGAGAGTCTTTGGTTGTGAGGAGTATGCTTATGTGCCCATTGAGAAAATATCTAAATTGGAAAACAAGGCTATAAAGTGTATTTTCATTTGCTATGGCATTGGTGTGAAAGGACACAAGCTTTGGAATCCAGTTATTGAGAAGGTATTGTACAACAAAAGTGTAATATTTTGTGAGTTGAATACTTCTTCAATGGATCTGCAATCAGAGATAAAAGTAAAAAGAAGGATGTAGTTGAAATTCCTCTAACTCTAGATAAAGAGGAACTATGAACTCCAAGTGTACCTGACACTGAGGAGAGCTCAAGTAGTTCTGAGAGTTCTGAACAAGAAGAACCACAACCTTAGCCTTAGCATGTGAGGAGGTCTACATGTGAGAAGTGGCAACCTAAAAGGTTTGGATATTCTATGTTGGATTCTAGTTGTGCCTATGCTTTGATTACTAGCACTGATGATCCTAGGACCGTGAAAGAGGCTATTAATATGTATGATTGAAATTCTTGGTTAGAAGCCATGAATGAAGAAATGACATCATTGAAAAAGATTGAAACCTAGGATTTGGTACCTTTGCCTGAAGGTCGAAAGCCTGTTGGGTGTAAATGGGTGTTTAAAAAGAAAATTGGTCTAGATGACAGTGTTGAGAAGCATAAGGCTAGGTTGGTCACGAAAGGTTATTCCCAGGTGGAGGGAATTGATTATGGAGAAATATTCTCCTGTAGCGAAGCTAACATCAATCAGATTTCTATTGTCACTTGCAACAATGTATGATTAGAAATTGAGCAGATGGATGTGAAGACAACGTTTCTTCATGGAAATTTTGAAGAAGAAATTTACATGTCCCAGCCTAAGCACTTCATTGAAAAAGGTAAAGAAATTATGGTTTGCAAGTTAAAGAAATCTTTGTATGGTTTAAAATAGACACCTAGAATGTGGTACCAAAAGTTTGACACGTTTGTGTTGTCATTGGGATTTGTGAGATCAAAATAAAATCATTGTGTGTATTTTAAAACTGAAAAGTGGTCGTTTACTCATTATTGCCCTGTACGTGGATGATATGTTATTCTTTGGGAATGGTAAGGGTATGATTTCTGAATTAAAATCTTAGTTGTCAGCACAATTTGAAATGGAATATTTAGGTGCAGCTATTAGGTATATTCTAGGGATGGAAATAAGAAGGGATAGAGGAAATAGAAAACTTTGGCTCAACCAAAGCAAGTATATTAATGCTATCCTAGAGAGGTTTAAAATGATAGATTGCAAGCGGTTAGTTGTTCCAGTGTTGCAGGGAATGAATCTCTTTGTTGAAGATTGTCCAAAATCTCCTACTGAGATGGAGGACATGACCAGAGTGCCTTATGCAAGTGCAGTTGGAAATTTAATATATGCAATGGTCTGTACTAGGCCAGACATTTCCCAAGTAGTGGGAGTACTTAGTCAGTTTATGGCTAATCCAAGAAGGCCGCATTAGGATGCTGCGAAATGTGGTTTTAGATATTTGAACTTGGTACTTCTCAATATGCTTTATGTTATCATGTTAACTCGATTGGATCACAAAGATCTGTTAGCATTCATGGATATGTGGATTCCAATTGGGCATGGGACATTGACAACAAAAGAACCACCCGTGGATATATTTTCACATTATTTGGTGTAGTTAGTTGGATGAGCATGCGGTAGGCTGTAGTCACTTTATCTACTATTGATGCAAAGTACATGGTAGCAACTCATGCCTGCAAGGAAGCCATTTGGCTCAGACGTTTGTGTTCTGATATTGGGTTTAATGCAGGGAAAATTACTATTTGTTTGGCGAAAGATCCCATTTTCCATGCCAGGATGAAGCATATCGATGTTCAGTATCATTTCATTCATGATATGGTGGAGGATGGAAAGGTTAATCTGGAAAAAATGGATACTCTGGAGAATGTTGTTGATGCATTGACTAAGCCTGTGAACACAAATAAGTACAGATGGTGTGCTAGTTCAATGGGCCTTGGGGCCTGTGAAATTCAATAACTTCGAGCATTGGAAGAAGCCAGTAAGTTCTTCGTCAAATGGGAGCATGTTGAAAAATGTGCCTCAAAGTATTGGCTTTATATTCTATTTGCAATGTTTTGTGTTTATTCCTTCATCGCCAGACTATTCATTTTTGGTGGGACCTTATTCATAGTCCTCGATGGACCAATAACACTTCTTTCTTTGGTGTTATGTATTATGTTGGCAGGAGTTTCTCTTAGCATCCCCTCGATACTCAAATGAGACTGTATCTGGGTGACATTGTGATGTCACTGGGACATTGAGTCTTCTCTCCTTGACATGCCAATGGGAGGCTAGGGGACTCTTGTTGGTGGGACTTTGTAACTTCGTTGGGACTTTGAAGTCAGTCCCTTCAATGAGCCGACACCATTTTTACCAAGCATGCCCCCTAGCCCGCTGGACCATGGTGGAACCTGACCTATACTACATGGGGGAGTGGGGAAGGTCAAATTCAACAACCCCTGCTAGCCTGTGGTGCCTTGGTGGGACCCAGTCTTAACCTAGTGGGGGAGCAGGGAGTGATGTTAGTTGCATGGTGGGACCGAATGGATACCGTCTATTGCTCAGTGGTGATGTGGTTAACACATAAGCAGTGGGGACCTCCCAAAAAATAGTTGGGATTAAGAGAATCCAATGGTGCTCACTGGCCCGTGCCCTCCTTGGTGAGTCCTGGATAAAACCCGAGGGAGAGTGGGGATTGGCTAAGCGGTGTACGATTCGTGACTGGATGACTTGGAAGGTTATGTGGTTGTCGAAATGACTTTGACGGGGCTGTGAGATAGTTGAAACTATATCAAGACCGTTTGTCTATAGCAACTAAATCAGTTAGTTTTCTGGATGGCCTAGAATGTAGAATGAATGGAATTTGACATTGGAATGTAGTAATGTAGTATGCATTGTAGTGGTGGGTAACATTATTTTTTGTTTGATTCAAGAGTGAGATTGATTAGAGAAATGTAATGCTGCTGAAATTGATATTATGAATTAACATCTGAAAGCACAATTATGTAACTCTATATGTAAACATCATTTACTATAATACAAAGTGACCTTTCTTGGTGTATGGATTTTTTCTCCCATAAGGGTTTTCCCACATAAATTTGGTGTTTGTTATATGTGTTGTTTAAATTGTTTACTCTGTTATTATGATTAATGTGCATCTTTAATGAACTGTAATTGGAAATTGAATGTACTATTTGCATTTCTCTTCTAAGAATTTGCATTAGGAAGGTGATTCTGCACTTAGCTTTCCTTTCATGACCAAGGTAAGGCCCAAAAAGTAGCCCCAACACTTTCCTTATTTTTGTGTGTGTAGGTTTTGTCCATGAGGAGCTTGTGGGAGGCTGGACCTACTGTAAGTTAGTCCCTTTTCTTCCACTACTCATCATTTTTCTTAATAGTTAGTTTGTTTTTCATTTAAGTATTCTTCATGTTATGTTTCTTTATATTTTTTGCATTATGTTCAACCCAGTTAAATCTATCAAACTTTAGCATTCGGTTTGTTAGCAGGTCCTAAGTGTCTCTGGTAGCAGACTCTGCCTTTGGTTTGTATCAGACTCCATCACACCATAGAGACACCAGTGCACTATGTTGTCATCCTTGGTCTATGTTTCCTTCCTTTGGCTGAGAACTTGTTAGTCTATTTCCCGAGATCTCTAAGGTCTGTTCACCTGACTTCTAAAGTTTTCTGTCATAAGCATTCAAAAAACCCAAAAACATAGTTTAACCTCTCCCTTTATCATCACCCTGTCACTTGAGATTTTGTCTTTGAGATAACCTAGAGCCATTTGCTCCTTGTAGACTCTTCCTTATCCTAGAGACTCGAGGGTAGCAGATCCTCTCCATTACATTTTGGTAAACCTGACGTGAAATTTTTGTTCTCATTGTCTTTTTTCTGAATTTTTTTTCTTCTCTTGTATTAGGATGTGTAGCTAATAGTGTGTTGTGACGTTATTTATGAGATTCATGACTATTGGTTAACAAATTTGTCACTTCAAAGTTCTACTCTCTCACCCACACAAATGACAATCCCGCTAATAGTTGAATCACTTGCAATGATAGTGGCAAGTGCTCTCTGCTTATTTTATAAGGTGCAACTACCTTCGAATGATTTGCAATGAATGAAAGTAGGGTATACTTTTAACCTGAAAGTAGAAAAGGAATGACTAACACCTACTCATAACCATGAAATAAGTGTGAGAGATTGATTTAGAATGAAGTGAATGCAAATAAATGATCCAAAGCCAATCTATTTCACACCCACAGACAGTTATAGATTAATAAAGACAACTATATTTCCCTCAACACATACTAATATAATAGGAGCAATATTGAAGATAGATTGCAAATTGACACAAGAACAATTGCAATCAAAGAAGACATTTAAAGACACAAAGTTCTGAAAATGATTCCTCATTCCTTCAAAAAATTGAAACTCAATTTTTTTGAAAAAGCTCCTATACATAAGCTGAATTAAGAAAATAATAACTGGCTACAACAGAAAATGAATTTACTCCCTCTCCCCTGTTTCACAAAACAACCAGAAAAAGATCCCCCCTATACAATGAGAAAAGTGAAATTTATATTCCACCCCTGATCAGAATCTTCCATTTCCCTAACCGTTTCTTGAAAAGAAAAGAAAATTTCCTTTTTCTATCTTCTCGGAAGTAACTGTTTCTTGGTAGCTTTTCATATTTCTTTTGGAACATAGTGACTTTGGGATTTCATTTTTTTTTTCAATTTTAATGTGGCTCCCACTAGTTTCCTTGTAAACTGCATCCATTAAGAGAAAATATCTACCAATACCTTTCCTTCATCGACATGAGATTACAAAATTATAACAATAAGTTGTTGTGATATGACTTATGGATGAGAAAATAGTAACAAATGACTATACAGTCTTGATATACACTCTTTATATTGATTGGACAGTTGCAGTTTTCTCTAGTCAACCACTCATTCATATCAATTCTCCAGTCATCACATTGCTCAAGGGTTATTGATAAACACAGGAGAAAAAATTTATGCATTTTTATAGACCTTCATATTCCTGAGCATTTGGTGGAGCTTCTTTAGATTGTAACATTTCTATAGAAGTTACACAAGATTGTTTAGAATCCAGTGCAGGCATTACATCCCCAACAATTACCTTCTTTGAGGCTTGATCTACTCTGGAACCATCTCCATGTAGATGTGTATTATGTTGCTCTATTTCTATTGTTTTTGTTAAGTTAGGAGGAAGTTCCCCATAAGTATTGGTCAATCTAGGAGAAAGAGATAGACTCTTGTGATGATTTGTTTTTGTACCCAACTGGAGACCACCTTCATCAATGTTTTTCATTTCCTATTTAGAATTATCTATTTCTGATCCTTTATCGGCTTCATTTGTCACAAACAAATTAGTAGATAAAATGGCTTGTTGATTATTCTTCTCTTTGGAGATGTCTACATTTACTTCCCTTGATTGTGCATCACCTTCATATAACTAAGAGTCTTATTTGACAACAAACTCTCTACTGCTTTTGAAAGTGAAACATATGTCAGAACGAGCTCTTTGTAATAATTGAGTAATGGTTCAATTTCTTCAACCCTCAAGTCTCTAGCACGAGCATACAAGAATGGGTATTCTTGGTTGAGTTGACCTGTACGTTCTACAAGAAAAACATGGGAAACTCCTTTGTTTTTGAGTTTTAATACATTTAATGCACTCTCTTCCAAATTATCTTTTACATTTTGATTTCCTTTGTTGCTTTTATTAGTATTTCCAATGAATGCAAGTCCCTTTGCCAACATTCTAGTAACCCAACTATCACCCGCTACAGATATAGGCTCTTTATTTTTTATTTTTTTTGTAATTTAGGGACTTTTGCCTTTGGAAAACTATAATTTGACATAAAATGTCCTGCCTCTATTGAGGAATAACTTGCAGGATAATCAACATGACTTGTAGTACCATTCAAAGAAAAACGGGCCATTTTTCATTTTCCTTCCAAATTCACTCTCATGAATTGAAAGGGATTTGGCATCTATATTGCTAATGAAAGATTTTGTTGATACCAAATTAGTGAAGAAATATGCTACTTTTGAGACTAGTCGAGATTTTCACCTGTACCGGTGGATGTACAAGAGATTTGAATGCAACTAAGGAATATTTTCCTTGATGGTGACATAGATGTAAGGAAAGCTAAGTGCGGAAACAACTCTCCTAACGTCAAAACCTCAGGGAAGAATGCAAAGATACTTTTAAATTTTCAATTACAGTCCAATTAAGATACACTTTAAAGCAATAACAGAAACAAAGAAATAATCATACATAGATGAACACCATATTTATGTGGGAAAACCCTTACGGGAGAAAAACCCACCACACCAAGAGAAGTCACTTTGTATTACAATAATAAGAATTACATACAAAGATCATACTTATCTTTCTGATGTCAGTTTACAACAACATTCACACTGATCAACCTTGCTACAAAATATCCAAATTACAATACTCTCATAATTACATTCACTGATCACTCATTGAACTGATCATCCAACTTTTCATACAACCATCAAACCATCCATTCATCGAATCAAACACAATCTGCAATCTCTGAGTATATCCATGACGCCCCTGTCTGTCGAACTTCCTCTTAGTAATGGCTGCAACAGTCCAACTGCTAGTGGTTCCCATTCAGCTTCTCTGATTGGTCGTAGACAAACCACGTAGGATGGTCAATTAGTCAAAGGTGTTCACAATGTATTCACATGTCGGTGAGACACTAATCGTGTCTCCTTGATGCCACAAGACCAGATCGTCATTATTGCCAAGAGTCCTGAATATCGGCAAGAGGTTACATCGAGTTTAGAAAACTGTCGCTTAGACTTCACCGTGTCACCAAGACCTCATACCGATGATCATCACTTGTATCACTATTCAGAAAGACTTATCGCTATCGATGAGACATCATACCGAAGCTCCAAAGTCACATAGACGTGAGTATTCCATTCGGTGAGACTGTCGTCTTTCGCCAAGAGGTCATACCGATGCCTTCAAGTTACACCGCAATGTTCCATTGTTGGCGAGAGAATCAACCTTCGGCAAGACTTCTTACCAAGGCTTCCATGTTACCCCAAGATCACCATTCACCAGGAGTCATATCGAACACATCCCACAACATCGATGAGACAAACGCCTGTCGCCAAGAGTTCTTACCGAACCCTTTTGTTACCTCGATAAATCCAAATGAATACTCATTGGTGAGATTGTCCATATTGACAAGACTTCACACCGAAGCATATGAGATACTCTGATGACCACAAGTGTAACACCCTGTCGGCGAGACATACCATCTCGACAAGACTTCATACCGAGATAAGCCTTTCAGCCAAGGGTCTCCCCAATATACGATAAGAGTGGCCCGTCGGCCAGAGATCTCCACTCGGTAGAAGGTTACGGTGAACGCCACAAGTCACAGCGACAACACCAGTTAGCAAGATAGAAGCATTGTCTCAGTGACCTGAACAATTCAACAAGGTTTCAACTGCTAGTCGGCCAAACACAATGAATGTCACACCGACTTGGCTCTATTAGAGGTTTCAGCCTGTGAGATTGAGGCACATATTTCCAACAATCTCCCACTTGATGAAGATCACATAGGCACCTCTAGAGCATAACAAAACTACTAACATTAATGGGCACTAAGGCCCATCGAATTGGCGCACCACCTTAAATTGTCTATGCTCACTGGCTTTGTCAATACATCTGCAACATTCTCCAGAGTATCCACTTTTCTAATGAACATTTCCATCCTCCACCATATCTCATATAAAGTGATACTATACATCTATATGTTTTTTCCTGGCATGGAAAGTAGGATTCTTTGCCAGACAAATTGCTGACTGTCATAGAAAATAGTTATTTTACCTGCATCAAAACCAATGTTAGAACACAAACGTTTTAACCAAACTGCTTCTTTACAAACATGTGTAGCTACCATGTATTCAGCCTCTGTAGTGGACAAAGTGACTACAGCCTACCGCTTACTCATCCAACTCACTGCACCACCATTCATCATGAAAGTATATCCACTGGTGGATCTTTCACTGTCAATGTTCCCTGCCCAATCAGAATCCACATAACCTCGAATGCTGAGAGTCCTCTGTGATTCAACCAAGTTTCCATGGTAACACAATGCATATTCTGAAGTTCCCTTCAAATATCTGAATACTCTTTTCACAGCATCCCAATGTGTCCTTCCAGGATTAGCCATAAACCGACTAAGTACTCCCACTGCTTGGGCAATGTTGGCCTTGTACAGACCATTGCATACATAAGACTGCCAACCACACTAGCATAAGGTACACTGGTCATGTCCTCCATCTCAGTAGGAGATTTTGGACAGTCTTCAACAGATAGCTTCGTTCCCTGCAAAATTGGAACAACTAGCTACTTGCAATCATTCATACAAAATCTCTCTAGAACAGTCTAAATATACTTACTCGACTGAGCCAAAGTTTTCTATCCTTCCTGTCCTAGTTATTTCCATTCCCAGAATATACCTTGCTACACCAAGATCTTTCATTTCAAACTTTGCAGACAACTGAGACTTAAGATCATAAATCATTAACTTACTATTGCCTATGAACAACATATCATCAACATAGAGAGCAATAATAAGGACTTGATCACTTTCAGCTTTATAATACACACAATGATCAGATTTTGATCTTACAAATCCCAAAGACAATACAAAAGTATCAAACTTCTGGTACCACATTCTAGGAGACTGCTTTAACCAATACATAAGACTTTTTTAACTTGCAAACCAGTTTTTCTTTACCTTTTTCCACAAAGTGCTCAGGCTGGGACATATAGATTTCTTCTTCAAGATCACCATGAAGAAATGTTGTCTTCACATCCATCTATTTGACCTCTAAGTCATACGCTGTTGCAAGTGACAAAAGAAATCTAATGGACATCAGCTTAGCTATAGGAGAAAATTTTTCTCCATAATCAATTCCCTCTACCTAGGAATAACCCTTCGCAACCAACCTCACCTTGTACTTTTCCACACTACCATCTAGACCAATTTTCTTCTTAAATACCCATTTGTAGCCCACAGCTTTTCTGCCTTTAGGAAAGGGCACCAAACTCCAAGTCTCATTCTTTTCTAATGATGACATTTCTTCATTCATGGCTTCCAACCAAGAGTTTGAATTAGACATTCTAAATACCTCTTTCACAATCCTAGGTTCATCAATGCTAGAAATTAAAGCATAGGCACAAGTAGAATCTATCAAAGAGAACCCATACCTATCAAGTTGCTTTCTTTCACGAGTTGACCTCCTCACTTGTTGAGGCTGAGGTTCTTCTTCTTCAGAATTTTCAAAACTACTTGAGCTCTCCTCAGTTTTAGGTACATTTTGAATTTTGAATTCCTCTTTATCTGGTGTCGGAGGAATTTCAACTACATGATTTTTGTTTTCTGATTTAGTCTCTGACTGTAGATCCAAGGTAGAAGGCTTCAGCTCATGAAACATTACACTTCTACTGTACAAAACCTTCTCCGTATCAGGATTCCAAAGCTTGTATCCTTTTATGCCAACACTATAGCCAATAAAAATACATTTGATAGCCTTGTTCTCTAATTTATATCTTTTCTCATATAACACATGTGCATATGCCTCATAGCTAAAAACTCGAATGTGTCTTAAAGAGGGATTCTTACCAGACCATGCTTCTAAAGGTGTTTTCTCAACAAGAGCGGAATTCGGAGAACGGTTTATCAAGTAACATGTTGTAGCAACTGCCTCAGCCCAAAACTTCTCCTCCAAGCCAGCACTACTCAGCATACTTTGTGCTCTCTCCATCACTGTCCTGTTGAACCTTTCTGCAACTCCATTTTGTTGTGGAGTATACGGTGTAGTCTTATGTCTTTTAATTCCATGGTCTTTATAGTACCTCTCGAAATCATCAAAACAAAATTCACCACCATTATCCATCCTTAAACATTTTATTTTTCTTCCAGTCTAATTTCTACAAGGTTCTTAAATTCCTTAAACCGACTGAACACTTCTGATTTACTTTTCAAAAAATAGACAAATTCTCTTCTTGAATAATCATCAATAAACAATACATAGTACCTTGACTTAGAAAAAGAAGGAACATTCACTGGACCAAATACATCAGAATGAATATAATCTAGCAAACCAGAAGATTTATGAGGACTGGAATAGAAAGAAACACGGTGTTGTTTTCCATATATACAATGTTCACATAATTCAAATTTGAGGTTACAATCATCAAGCCCCTCAACTAGGTTTTTATTCTTCAAGGTCTTTAAACCTTTCTCTCCAATATGGCCAAGCCTATGATGCAGATCATAGTCTTTTCTGTTGGAAGTTTAACTTCCATAGAGTTTACACAATTAGGAACATTTCCCTCTTTTCCTCCATGAGTAGCTTTCTGTGACTTTACAGAGACACTATTACATTGAACAACATGTGCATCCAGCTTGTACAAGGTACCAATACGAGCACCCCTTGCTAGCACCATAGAGCCTCTAGTCATCTTGCACCATTTCCAAAGAACGTGACTTGCACTCCAATATCATTCAGCTTACTAATGAAAGTAGATTTTGAGCCGACCTGGTATGTGCATAACATCATTGATTCCCTTCACTCTTCCATCAGGGAATTGAATTGTGACTCTTCCACGACCAACAATTTCCAAAGATGAATCACTTGCCAAATACACCTTCCCACCATCATATTCTTCATACTTTGTGAACCAGTCTCTATGAGATGTCATGTGGAAAGATGCTCCAAAATCAATCAACTAGACATCATCTAATGCCTGCGTAGCCAAGGCTGCAATGAAGGCATTTGCATCACTCTGAGAAGAATCATAGTCGGAAGAATTATTCTTCTTCTTCTTTTTCTCCTCTTTGCAATCCTTTCGGACATGACCAAGTTTCCCATAGTTCCAGCACTTCACCTTGGACTTCTTACCAGGAGACTTTGATCTCCCCTCTGATTTCAATTTGGACTTCTTGTCCTTCTTCTTGCCTTTATCTTTCAACCTTCCTCTAACAACAAGGGCCTCCTTCGCCATCTCAGAAGATTTCATTCTCATCTCTTTTGATAACAAAGAAGCAACAACATCTTCCATCTTGAAATTGGATGTTGTATTCCCAATAGCCATCACCAGGTGATCCCAAGAGTCTGGCAAAGAACACAATAGAAGCATACAACGATCCTCTTCATCAATCTTCACACCAACAAATGTTAACTGTGCAATCAACATGTTGAATGTGTTCAAATGATCAGCTACAAACCATCCTTCCTGCATTCTCAAAGTGTACAATTCTTCCTCAAGAACAATTTATTCACCAAGGATTTCCCCTGATAAATAGATGCAAGTCTCTTCCACAAAGAAGATGCAGTCTTCTCTTCATGCACATTCAGAAGAACGGAGTCTACCAAATAGAGCCTTATCAGCCCCTTTGATTTTCTATCTACAAGGTCTCAATCTTCTTGCTTCATGCCTGTAGGCTTCATTCCAGACACACCAATCCAAAGATCATGATCCACTAACAGATCTTCCATTTTAAGTTTCCACAACTCAAAATTGCTGCCATTGAATTTCTCTATTTCAATCTTTCTTGACGTGCTTGCCATCTTAACCTGTAATTCGAATTACCAAAATTTCTACAAGACTCCCACTCAACAGAAATTGACACAAAAAACCCAACGTACCCACAAGGATAGCACAACTGGCTAGGCTCTGATACCACTTGTAAGGAAAGCTAAGTGCGGAAACAACTCTCCTAACGTTAAAACCTCAGGGAAGAATGTATTAAATTTTTAATTATAGTCCAATTAAGATACACTTTAAAGCAATAACAAAAATAGAGAAATAATCATACACAAATGAACACTAGATTTACGTGGGAAAACCCTTACGGGAGAAAAACCCACCACACCAAGAGAAGTCACTTTGTATTACAGTAATAAGAATTACATACAGAGATCAGACTTATCTTTTTGATGTAGTTTACAACAGCATTCACACTGATCAACCTTGCTACAGAATATCCAAATTACAATACTCTTAGAATTACATTCATTGATCACTATCGAACTGATCATCCAACTATTCATACAACCATCGAACCATCCATTCATCGAATCGAACACAATCTACAATCTCTGAGTATATCCATGATGCTCCTGTCTATCGAACATCCTCTCAGTAACGGACGCAATAGTCCAACTTCTAGTGGTTCCCATTTGGCTTCTCTGATTGGTCATATACAAACCACGTAGGATGGTCAATCAGTCAAAGGTGTTCATAATGTATTTGCATGTCGGTGAGACACTAATCGTGTCTCCTCGATGCCACAAGACCAGATCGTCATTATCGCCAGAGTCCTGACTATCGGCAAGAGGTTACATCAAGTTTAGAAAACTGTCGCTCAAACTTCACCGTGTCGCCAAGACCTCATACCGATGATCATCACTTGTACGCTATTTATCAAGACTTATCGCTATCGGTGAGACATCATACCGAAGCTCCAAAGTCACATAGATGTGAGTATTCCATTCGGTGAGACTATCGTCTTTCGCTAAGAGGTCATACCAATGCCTTCAAGTTACACTGCAATGTTCCACTATCGGCAAGAGAATCAACCTTCGGCAAGACTTCTTACCGAGGCTTCCATGTTACCCCGAGATCACCATTCGCCAGGAGTCATATCGAACACATCCCACAACATCAGTGAGACAAACGCCCATTGCCAAGAGTTCTTACCGAACCCTTTCGTTACCCCGGTGACTCCAAATGAATACTCATCGACGAGATTGTCCAAATCGACAAGACTTCACACCGAAGCATATGAGATACTCCGATGACCACAAGTGTAACACCCTGTTAGCGAGACATACCATCTCGATAAGACTTCATACCGAGATAAGCCTTTTGGCCAAGGGTCTCCCTGATATACGATAAGAGTGACCTGTCGGCCAGAGATCTCCACTCGGTAGAAGGTTACGACGAACGCCACAAGTCACAGTGACAACACCAATCGGCAAGATAGAAGCATTGTCTTAGCGACCTGTACAATTCAACAAGGTTTCAACTGCTAGTCAGCCAGACACAATGAATGTCACACCGACTTGGCTCTATTAGAGGTTTCAGCCTGTGAGATTGAGGCACATATTTCCAACAATAGATTAGTACAGGAAGAAAAACATAAGCTCCAAGAGGATTGTCATTTGTTTCCATAGAAACATTGAGCAACAAGTTGTTTATGACTCGACGAAAATTGAGAATGCAAACCGACTTATCTCGAGTAGCCTTGAGTTGGATTGTTTAGCCACATAACTGATTTCACATATTCACTTCAAATCGAGCCATGGCTTTGGTGACATGATCATCACATTTCAACTTGTTTAAGAATTTCTTCACGGGAGCAACCGCACCTCTTGGAGAATTAATACTCAGCTTGTGCCTCTATTACATATGTGTAGTCTCAAAATATTGGAACTTTGATATGAAAATTCCTACTCATTAGATTGGCCTCATTCTTATGGAATGCACGAGTTATTTCAATGTTCAGAATCTGTGGAATCTCTCACAGTATTGACCTATTATTTTTTGAATGCATAAACCAACTCGTTCCTTATTTTATGGAAGCATATAGAAGTCAATGATAACCCTTCATTGTAGACCCAAAATGTATCTCATTGTAAATTGTAGGAGCTATAAGTAAATTCCCAATTAAAATCATGGAAGGAATTGTGACCTATGACATTCTAGAGACACGCAGATCACATTGATCTCAATCAATCGAACTATCCTGTATGCCAAGAATCTTGCTAACTGAAAAACTAATGTCCTCTTGAGAAAATGGGATCATAGGACCTTCATTATCTTCCACTGAAAGCTCTATGACTCAGTTCGTAATATTACTCCTTTGAATTTGGTGTTGCCTTACAAGCTAATCTACCATCCATCTTGTTTTGTATATCATCTTTCATTGATATCAAATAGCCTTTTATGCTATTGACCTTCATATGGTTTTAACCTATTGCAAACACTAAACAAATATTCAAGCTTGTCAGGCCATCAAAATTTTTTGAAACTTTCGAATGATAGAGTCGAGAGTTTGAGAGTTCTAAAAACTCCGAACTCAGCGACTTCATAAGAGCTTTTCGATTCATAAAGTTCTAAAATCAATGTGACCCCCGACAACAAAGTGGCAACTTAAAAATGTGACTTTTATAAAGCTCTATTTCTTTGAAACATTAGACTTTAAATGGTTTTGATATAGTCACCAGACTTTACATAATATTCATTTTTCCTAATTCTTCAGTGGAAGAATATATGACCATTGTAATGAATAAATTTTCAATTGAATGGGAAACAATTTCTGCTGGAAGAGGTATTTTAATAACTACGTGAAAACTCAAGATTTGGGTTTTGAAACTGCGGTTTTGGCATTTTGATAGGGAAAATTATTGATCAAAATTGGGGGATAATAATGAACGAATCAACTACCTCAAGATATGTATTAAGGAGTTATTGAAACATGGATATGAGTTCTAGAAGGCTTAGTCCTCCCCGATTTGACTCGACCTTTGAAGAGTTATCTACAAGACTCTCCACCGGATACACCCCACCTCTCAATGAAGTTGTAACCCAAGTTCCTATCCCTCATAACTTGCCCTCAAAATTTTCCTCTTCCTTGGAGGATGAAGCTTCTCTTATGGTCCCTGCAGAGAAAATTTACTCCTTGGAATTTAGACTCGAAGAGATTGATGGGTTCTTGGGAAGAGATGATGCCTTTGCCAAAGTGGCTCCTATTGTCAAAAATTTCTAAAAAAATTATTGAATACAGATCGAAGAGGCTTAGAGCTTCTTTGAGGCATAACAAACATTGTAGAGACTAATGTCCCATCCTACACCTCTATCTTGGGTTCTACCCAAGATGTCAGATTGGAGATCACTGGACAACAACTGGGTATCCCAATGTCCAAGGTGTTTGTGTGCATGGATGACATGGATCCCTCTGTCAACACCATCACCGTGCCTAAGCAGATTCGTATGATTAAAGTAAATATGATTCCTCTAAGTTTCAATGTCTCCAAATTTGGAGCTCATAATGTCTCTAGTTTTGGTGTTGGTGCTATTACCAGGGGCTCCATCGGTGTAGGTGTTGGTGGTTCTTTTGGTGGTTTTTTTGGTCATACATCATCTGCTGGTGCTATCCTTAATTCTCTTCTACAAGACACATGGGATGTATGTAGAATCAGCTAGCGAACTTGGCTAGCTCATCTTCTCAACCAATGTTCCAACCTTTCTATCATCACATCCCCCTGTCTTTTTCCATTCTAAACACTCCCATCCCTTAAGGGGAAAAGATTCCAAAGTTTGAAAAGTACAATGATCGTGGGGACCCACAGACTCACGTCTCATCCTTTAACAACATGTGTATAGATTTATTCCACCACAATGCACTCTTAGAAAAAACTATTCCCATTTTCTCTTAAGGACACCACTTTGGAATGGTATTGCTCCCTACGTAATAACTTTGTCTTCTATTTCAATCAGCTTGTAAACTAGTTCCTCCAGTAGTTCCAAGCCAACATTGGGCTGAAGATCATGTTTATTGATCTTGCCTGATGTAATCAAGGACCTCACATGAAGGTAACTGATTTTATAGCTTGATATAAGGCCATGTTCTCTCAAATTTCCTATCCTTTACTTAATTTCTATGTAGAGAAAGTGCTCATTGGAAACTTGTAGCCGACACTGCAAGATAGGCTTCTTCTAATGAAATATTCGTCCTTTGCACATTTTTGTGCCTTTGTGTGAGTACCAGAAAATGGTGGCATAGTACGGGGATTCATCCTCGCACTCCCATTAGGATGACCAATCAGTTGTGTTAGTATCTGGTGAGTCTAAAAGGAACAAGGCTGTGGCGAACATGGCATCTATTCCCACAGATAAAAATGCTATAGGATGAAATAAAATGTTTACTAAATTGTTAGAATCCTATAATAGCGTCTTGCAAAATTTTTTAAAAGATGGAATAATAACTTTCCCAGATATTAGACCATTGTTTAATTCATATCCTTTGTTGTACAAAGTACAAAAGTTTTTCCAGTTCCATAGAGTCTCTAGACATGATATCGAGAGATGTGTTCGTCTATGTCATTTGATATAGGACCACATCGATAAAGGGGAAATCTGTCTAATTGGTAGGAAGAAAAACTCAAATAAGTGTGTAGTGAATCCAAATAGCTAGCTATAGATCTACATAGATCCATTATCATCGTACTCTGCTAATCTAGTCACTTTGTCTTCTTCACCTTCTAATTTCACCCCATCCGAGTATGTGAATGTAGTCTCATTTACTCTTATTCCTCCTTCAGACTATGTGAATGCTATTCCAGATATTACATTCACTTCACATCATCTACCTCTGAACAAGGAACTCCCCTTGTTATACATTTGCAATCAAATCAACGATAACATCGCAATAGGCATCATGGTTGATTCTTCGAGTCACGTAAATGTCATTACAAAGGAGACCCTTTTTATAAACAATCTACATAAGAAGAAGTACAATGAATTGCATGCTACCATTTAGATGCACAATGGTTTTCTATTGTGCCTATTGGCTCTATTTGTTTTTTCATCCTAGTAGGACCTAAAAGGAAGTCCCATTTATTATGATTCTTGAGTTTGACTTGTTTAGAGTGAGGCTAGGAATTCCATGGTTAGTCTCCATGAATGTAGTCACCTTGGTAGTCCACAAATGTTTGAAGTTTCCCCACAAGGGTACCATGCATACTATCTAGGATACTAGGTATAAACCATTGCTAGCACCTGGGGGCTTCTCCCTCAACCACTTTTGGCCTACCTTGGTTGGACCCCTGCCTCCTAGAGGGGATCTTTTTGTATAGCTGTAAAATTGTACCTCTCACAATTTCACATACATTCTTGCATCTGCTTTAGTGTCCAATCCATTAGCATCTTGTGTAGGCTCATTGTAGCACCTACATTATCCTTTTTCCCTTCTCAAGATGCTCCAACACTCCTTTTTAGCAGTTACCCTCACGTGTTAGCTTTGCATCAAGCATTGTGATTTTCCCATTCATATTGTTTTGTAGCGTGATGTGTCTGGACACTAGCACGTTGCACATACGTTTGCACACCGCACTAGCGTCCTGCAATGTTTCAACATTCAAATGACCATTTTCTTGCATTCTTTCCATTTTTCACCTCCTTTGGATGGTGGTAATGGCATGAGATGCCCTAAAACGACTCTAGAAGCTTCTTTTCTCTCTTTAATATATGTCCTTTCAATTCATTTGCACTTCTAGCTGCATTCTAACTTCTTTCTAGCTTCATCTCTCTCCCACTCTTGCTTGCACAACTCCATATAGCTTGCTATTGTAGCTTCAAGCACTTTCAAGCTCTCTTAGATTCATTCTCACAGCTTCATCTCCCTCATTTCACGCTTGTGAGCATCTTTGGATTCCATATCCCCTACCATTTGCATCCTTACTTCATGATACAGGTTCTCCTCCTCGAGTGGGGATTGCTTTTATCACTCCTACTTGGTGGTGCAAGTTCTACTCCTGAGCGGGTTTTTCTTTCACCACACACTTTGTTCATTTCTCTCTTTCTCTATCTTCTTGGTTTTTTGTCGAGGTGGGAACACCGAAATGGGGGTTTGACTGAGGAAAACCCTTATACAGCCCCAACATGCTCTTCACATATCATGCTTGCAGGTATTGAAGAAATTCACATGCTGAAGGCTTCGTCACTTGCATGGTTGTGAGTATCTTCTTCCTTTCTTCTCCTTATCTTTATCATCTATTTTACTTTATTTCCATTCTATTACATTCTACTACTTTATCCCATTTTGTCAGTTCTTAGTAATCTGTTTGCTAGTAGCCATTTAAGTATTTTCTATGAAATTATCACTTTTTGGTCCGTACGAGATGCCAACGTGCCTCTAGGATGCCAACACGCCATGTTGTCATCCATATCCTACCTGTCGTCCTTTGGCCAAGAGCTTTTCAATTTGTCTAGAAAATATTTGTGACCTACTCTTTCAGATTCTGAAACTCTCGCTGTTGTTCCTGAGGTAGTTTAGGGAAGTTCACCCTGTGAGGCACTCTGAATGAAGAGAACTCATCAGTAGCGAACCCACCTTCTCTACATTTTGTTGAACCCGACATGAAGAGAAAATCTTCTAAAAAATGTGAATTACTAGAACATAGAAAATGCCAAAAAAAAATGTAATGAATTTAATATCTTCTTTTATTAGTTCAGTATCTAATTTTGTTCTAAATGTTAGTGACATTCCATTTCATGCATGTGATAGTGACTTGGCTTTTCCCATGTCACTTTGTATCTTTGATCCATCTCATGAGATTCATCTTTCTTCAAAGGATATCTTGTTACAAGAAGATGAAATCATTGATACCTTTCTTAATATTACTCTACCTTCTATTCATTCCAATGCTCTCTCTTTTGGAGATGATGCATTTGTGAATGATGAATCTCATATTTGTTCTGCTGCACTCTACTCTAGAGATGATGCATTAGCGAATGATGAACCTCCTTCCACATCTGATCCTCCTTGGATCGATGTTGAGAATATTTCTTCGAATAATTATTGTACTAGTTGTGATGATTTTGTAAATGTAATCTGTCTCTGTTTCCCCTCAAAGGCCTAAGAGATCAGTCATTTATGTGACTCGAGCTAGTCTTTCTCCAAAAAGGATTTGTTCTATTAATGGTCTTCCATTTGATAGTAACTCTCCTAATCTTTCTAAGGCTTCCTCTTATAGAGCGGTAGCCCATACTTATAAGAACATAACAAATAAACAACCAAGCCTTCCTCAAGCACCTAAACCTACAGCTAAAGCACCTAGTAATTATGATCTTTTTGAGCAACTTCAAGTTACTCTAGCCAAGATCTCACTATGGGACTTGCTTCAGTCTACTCTATTTTATCAAGGTATGCTTTAGGAAGCCTTGCAAAAGATCCTCTTGCCTTCTTCCACTAGGCTGACAGATGTTGATGCATTGATAACTCATATTCATATGAATTCACCAAATATTGTGTTCTATCCATAGGAACTCTTTCCTCCAAAAGTACAAAAGCAAGCGGACCCTCTAATGATCATAGTTAATATTAATAAAATTTTCATTAGACATACTCTCGTTGACACTAGTTCGACACTCAATGTATGTAGCATTGATCTATTGCTTAGGATTAATATTGATTCATCTTCTCTTAATGCTTCCTCTGTCATTATTCGTGGGTTCAATATGTCGGTCAACAAGCCCTAGGCACGATAGTCTTTCCTTTGAGGTTGGGACCCATTAATATACCTACCCTAGCAGATGTTATGCCAGAAAAGATACCATACAACCTTCTTCTTGGTAGACCGTGGATTCATGCTATGGGTGCAGTTCCATCTACCTTGCATAAATCTATTAAGTTTATTTGCAACAATAAAGTAGTCACAGTCAAGGCTGACCCTAAGTCTATGCACTTATGTGAAATGGTAGTTGTTGGTCAGGTCTCAGTTGTGCCTACTCTTATACCTTCAGTATCTTCCAGTGCGTCAATGTTTACTCCAACAGTACCTACTATAAAGGATACTCTTGAGATAGATGTCTCTAAGGAAGACCCTTCTAAAGCAAGAAATCTTAAGTCTGCTCCTACCTCTTCTCAAAAGAATCTATGTCTTGGTGATGATTGGGGTTCTTTAGACTTTACAAATTCCTTCGTTCAGGAATATAAAGTCAACCCGATCTACTTGGACCTTTTGATAACATCATCTTGTTGACTTCTCTTTTGTGCTATTTGTCCTTGATGTCAAAATTGATTGGTTATTGGCATTGGCATATTCATTGGTGAATTTGGCTATTGATGTTTTAGTACTTGGCTTATTCAGTGATTCCTATATGGATAGTGATTTGATAGTTTATCTTCAGTTTTGTCTTATGGTACTGATTGTTGGATTCATGTGCAGAGGATATATATTTGTTCAGTGGAGTTATTATTTCATATAGGTTGTTTGGCATGGCTAACTTCAGTGATTACATAAGAAATTTTAAGGTATATACAAGTGATAGCATTAAAAGTTTTTTTTTGGTAAGTTTTAGTTTTCATGAAGACTTGTATTGCACATTCACTTTATTCAGATTTTATATGCTTGGTTTACATGGTTGTATCATTGGCATACAAGTTTTATTTTGGCACTCACAGGTGCTTTTAACAGGTTTATATGAAGTGAATAATTCTAGGTGATATGTTTTCCATTCCTCTTCAAAGTAATTTTTTTGATGGTTTACATGGAAACATTCATTTTCAAGGGGCAATCAAATATAGTAAAGTGGTTTGTATTTCTTATAGCAATTATATGCTATATTTGGTGGCATAAAGCTAAATCCATACATGGCTTTGTCTTGAGTAATCAGATTATTTACATATGATATGGTTTACATTTTAATATACTTCAAGTTTTAGCCAAGCATACTATATTACATAATGTTCATTCATCATCCTTTTGTTAATGTTTAAAATGAAAGCCATTTAAATGGTTATCAACTATCATACTATTGGGTCACATTTTCGGCTTCACCTTACATTACACCAAGCATACCATATTATATCGGGATTACCATGTTATTATTTGTATCGACCTCATTTTATTATACAAGGCAGTTGACTTTATTTCACATGGCAGTGAAATAACGTTTGTCATTAGGTTTTTGTCAACAACCATCATTGATGTTTGGTTAATAATGTTGTCAGGTCTTTGGCAACATATGATTAAGGGTTATTATGATTAAAGTCCTCTCAGACTTCAAGTTTTATCAAATGATGAAAAGGAAAGCTAAAGTCTTGATTCAAAAGGAAGTTAGGGTATTCATTATGTTGTTTTTTTTTTACTCTGATGATACATAACCCAATGTCGCCATGGAGAGTTTGCAGTTATAGTGTAGCTGGTTTTCGTACTTATCTTTCAGTAATCTGTGTGTTGGAAGTTTGATGAGCTACATCGAGTCTTCAGTGAGACCGTTATGAGGTTTATACAGGCAGTTGGTAATGTCCTTTGGCTGCCATGACAGGTATTTGGTTTTCAAATCTAAAATATCTTGTGTTGATTTGAATACAACTGATTGGTGGTTAAGAATTTGTTGAAAAATATTTTCAGTTTTGCTTAACCCGAGCTTATACTCAAGGGTTTCATAGTTTAGTGGCTATTCATCAAATTTCTTTGGTTATTATTTTGAACCCATTATGGGTCTCATGATTTAACTGTATTATTTTTTAGTTTATCCAAACTTTGGTTAATTTGGATATAGGTTTTGCAAATAAGAACTATTCTATATTCATTATATAAATGTGTGGCTAGAAGCCATATCTCGGTGAACAAAAAATTGGTATTGTTGAGAACAAGGGTTCTTGAGCAGAACAGGGTTATGTTATTAAAGTAATATCTTTTGTAAAAGAGAGAGCTTAAAGAGTTCATATCTCTGATTCTTATTACAGAGATTGCATATATTTCAGTAAGGTTATATTGGTACTGTTCATTCAATACCATTTTTTTGTGGGAATTATTGAAAAATCATACTTGTATTCTGTTGATATTTTGTGACTGCAAATAATTAATGCAGTTATAAGGTCCTAACAATTTGTATTATCATGAGATTTTGTTTCAAAAGAAGTTGGTGCTTCTAACTTGAAGTGGGTGCTTCAGTTTTTTATTGGAGTTGGTGCTCCACATTTTTATTGGAGTTGGTGCTCCACGTTGTTATTGGAGTTGGTGCTCCACATTGTTACTAAGTTGGTGCTTTGAAAAACATTGTAATAAGTTTGGAATTAAGCCTGTAAGGCTTTATGGAGTGGTTTTTCTACCCCAAGAGGGTTTTCCACTCGTCAAAATTATGTGTTTCTCTTTTGTGTGGTTTCTGCTTATCTTGCTTAAGTTCTCATTCTGATATATGTTAAAATGGTTTATGCAATTCTCTAATACTTGATCACAGTTTCAAGTTGTCTTTAACATCAATGTTCAATTGTTCATGTTCATTGTATGAATGTTAAATTCTTCCATAAGTGAGTTGGTGTCTTGTGTAAAAGAAAGCATCAAAAATTTGTTCATTCAACTTTATATGAACAATGTATATCATGCTTTGATATGAGTTGTTAAGCATTCATGTTATGTTTGGTTAAGTCATTGGAAAAAAATCATTCAAAACTCAGTTTTCACATTGCATATACAAGTTACTCATTTGTTCAAGGTCGGAAAGTTCAAATCTGCATTTCAAGTCAAAGAAAAAAAGTTTGTATACATTACTTTGATTCACCCCTCCCCCCCTCTCAGAGTAATTCCACTCCCAACACATCCACACCTGCTATCGAAGATGATTACTCTTCTATATTGCAGGGTAATGTGGATGAAAATTGTAATGTTATTAGTGTTGATCCTCCTTTAGAGGAAGATGATCACACTGATGTTAATGAGGTTAATGTTGGTAGTCCTATTAGGAAGGATTATAGTGATCCCGTAGAGGAGTATGATCCCTATTGCTGGAATAATGCTCTCTATGGGGATCCTTCATTGTCTTATGTCTTCATGTCTTCTTCTTTTGAGCAGTCAAACTTTTCTCCACAAGAGAAAGGGTTGCTTCCTGCTCCTCATCCTCTATCTAAGCAAGAGCATATCTTGTTGACGCTTCTAAAAGTCCGCTTGATTACTCTTCCTTCTCCTACACATAAGAAATTTCATAAGTATGATAAAGAAAAACATTCTTTCTATGCATACCATCGAGTTTCTGGCCATTCCACTAGTGCATGTAAGGCCTTGAAGGATAAAATACAACAAATTTGTGATTCTAGTGTCATCAAACTCTTGTTTGATTGATGCACCTGTATTTACTTCGCATAACAAGTGATATAAAGGTTTACCTCTATCTTGCATTCCCTAAGTGTCTTCCATGGTTCTCCTCCCCTGTATGTTGGGGGCAGTGATAACTCATTTTAGAGATGTGTGTCCTTCTTAAGGACCCATCTCCTCACTGTCTTTCAAATGAAGTGTCCCTTGATTGGACCCCTTTTTCTCTTGAAGGGTTCCTAAAGGAACCCCTTTGAAATATTTTATCTCAAATTAATTTCTTTGCATCTAGCTTGGAGGCAGCTTGACTAGACCTCGCTTTTCAAACAATGCATCCCTTGAGTGGACCCCTCTTCTTTTGAAGGGTTCCCGAGGGACCCCTTTGAAAGCTTTCCAATCTATCGACGATTTGCATGACTATATGCTTACTTGCTTGCATGGCCGCTTTTTGACTCTGCGGAGTCCCCTTCCTTTGGTTTCCTCCATGCAAGATATCTTGAGGGATACCTCCCTACAGATCTACGGGTCTGTAGGGTGCTTCCTTTGAGCTTCCTCCATGTAAGAGATTTTGGGGGTGGCTCCCGTGTAGGTCTGCAGGTCTGTAGGGCACTTTCTTGGGTTTCCTTTATGCGAGAGATCTTGTGGGATACCTTCCCTGTAGGTTTGTGGGTATATAGGGTCCTTTCTTGGGTTTCCATCATGCGAGAGATCTTGGGGGATACCTCCCTACAAGCCTGCGGGTCTGTAGCGTTCTTTCCTGGGTTTCCTTCATGCGAGAGATCTTGAAGGACACCTTCCCTATAGGTCTATGGGTCTGTAGGGTGCTTTCCCAGTTTCCTTCATGTGAGAGATCTTGAAGGATACCTTCCTTGCATGTCTGTGGGTCTGTAAGGCACTTTTCTTGGTTTCCTTCATGTGAGAGATCTTGGAGGGCACCTTCCTTGTAGGTTTGCGGACCTATGAGACACTTACATTCTTAAATTCTCTTCTCTTCTCTTCTCAATTGTATATACCGGATCAAAGATCTGCATCTTCTTCATCCTAGGTATATTCCCTTCTCTTCATTCTACAATTCTTCTATGTGTTAATGTTTTTAATTTGATGATGACGCATAGTATTGAGACAACATTTTACATCGAGGTCTCCTTACTTTGCTGACTCAAATCCCTTAGTTTTTTGTGTGCTAACCTTGTTGTCCGAGGAAAGTTTTTGTTGTCTAATGCATTTGTTTTGAAAGTCTTTAGCCTAGGGGCATGCTTCCATGGTTCGATGAGTTATCTGCTTCATCTATAGTATTCTTTTGGCATATGATGTTATTTATGTTTAGTAGATTTCCTTTAGCGTGCATATTAGCATAGATTCATATGCCTGCTAAAGTGGGGGAAAAATGTATAGTCATAAAATTGCACCCCTTACAATTTCACATACATTCTTGCATCTACTTTAGTGTCCACTCCCTTAGCATCTTGTGTAGGCTCATTGTAGCCCTTGCATCAACCTTTTTCCCTTCTCAAAATGCTCCAACACCCCTTTTTAGTAGCTACCCTCACATGTTAGCTTTCCATCAAGCCTTGTGATTTTCCTGTTCATGTCATTTTGTAGCATGATGTGTCCAGACACTAGCATGTCGTGTGGACATTTGCATGCCGTGTTAGCATCATGTGATGTTTCAATGTTCAAACGATTGTTTTCATGCATGCTTTCCATTTTTCACCTCCTTTGGTTGTTGGTAACGGCTCGAGATTCCTTGAAACAACTCAAGAAGCTTTTTTTCTTTCTTTAAATAATGTCCTTTCAATTCATTTTCACTTCTAGCTTCATTTTATCTTCTTTCTAGCTTCATCTCTAGCTTTCCACTCTCCCACTCTTGCTTGCACAACTCCATATAGCTTGCTATAGTAGATTCAAGCACTTTCAAGCTCTCTTAACTTCATTCTCATAACTTCATCTCCATCATTTCACACTTGTGAGCATCTTGGGATTCCACATCCCTTACCATTTGCATCCTTACTTTGTGATATGGGTTCTCCTCCTCGAGCGGGGATTGCTTTTATCACTCCTACTTGGTGGTGTGGGTTCTACTCCTAAGTGGGTTTTTCTTTCACCACACGCTTTGTTCATTTCTCTCTTTCTCTATCTTCTTGGCTATCCGTGGAGGTGGGAACACCAAAATAGGGGGTTTGACTGAGGAAAACCCCTATATAGCCCCAACATTCTCTCCATATATCATGCTTGTAGGTATTGAAGACATTCATGTGCTGGAGGCTTCGTCACTTGCGTGGTTGTGAGTATCTTCTTCCTTTCTTCTCCTTATCTTTATCATCTATTTTACATTATTTCTATTCTATTACATTCTACTACTTTATCGCATTTTGTGAGTTCTTAGTAATCTGTTTGATAGTAGCCATTTAAGTATTTTTTGTGACATTCTTGCTTTCTAGTCCTTATGAGACGCCAACACACTGCGTTGTTGTCTATATCATGCGCTGCCATCCTTTGGCCGAGAGCTTTTTAGTTTGTCCAAAAAATATTTGTGACCTGCTCTTTCAGATTCTAAAACTCTTGCTACTGTTCCTAAGGTAGTTTAGGGTGGTTTTCCCCGTCAGGCTCTCTGAATGAAGAGAACTCGTGAGTAGCGAATCCCCCTTCTCTACACTTTTATATAAATATTTTTTTAGGTATAAGACTAGGGGATCAGTGTTGAAAGTTGGTTTCCTCTATTTAGTTAGGGTATCTCTCTGAATGCCTCCTTGCGTGCACAACACACTTCATATTTTTCCCCTCCAAAGGGGAAGGAAAAGCTTGCTCTTTCCCCTGGGCCTTCTCCTTCTATTATTTCTTCTTTTGTACCTCTTGTGCTCTTGTCCTCCCAACCTTTTGTGGCATCTTCTATTCCTTCTACTATGCCAAGGCATAGGAAAAGGAAAAGTGCCCATGTTGTGGAAGGTAGAGCCTAAAGTTTTCCAGCATCTAGTTTTTCCCACAGTGCCCCGAACCACCCTTTATGGAAAGGGGAAGTATTCCCATGGGGTTGTTCCTACATATCAACCTCTACGGCTTCTGCCTATTCCTCCACCCGCTCTCAAGGTAGAGAAAGAAAAAAGGCCCATTGTTGAGATGCCCATCTCTATCTCTATCTTTGTGCCTACTCCTCTTGCTCCTCCTCAGGATTCCACCCTTCTACTAGTGATGGTTGTGGAGGTTTATCCTTAGGTAGAGCAGGAGCCCTCGACCTCTTCTTAGGTTGTCTTCTAGTGCAAAAAATTGACATAATCGGATTATGTGCGAGTGTAAGAATCGGTGAAATGCTCTGGCTAAAGAGACACACTACTTCACATAAGGCTATTGAGGAGCCTATTATTTCTACTTCTATTTATTCTGCTTCAGTTGCTCTTGATTCTATCTCCTTTTCTATCTCATTTCCCATCACCCATATCCTTCTTCCGGCTTCATCGATGGACCACGATGAACCTCCCCTAAAAGGGTGCAAGTGTTCATCGCCCCCTCTACAAAGTCACCCCTTCTTACCTCTCTTCTTGATATTCATCCTTTTCATAGCCTATAAACATTTCTTTCACAAAGGTGGTGTCCTCTGTGACTTCATCACCTTCTCCCTCTTCCACTTCAGTTGTGAGGATCCCATATCCTTTGTTGAAGTGAAAGTTAGAGTATGACCTCGCTTCGAGCGATGGTTGAAATTTTTTTTCTTCGCCTCTTGAGTCTTGTTCCACTTTGGCCTGTGTCATCCTTGTGATGGAGGAAACACCCACATCCCTAGAGTTTGTCATTTCACCTCTTCTTGAGGATGGTATTGAATCTCAGGTGTCTCATCCTCCTCTTGTTCAGTTGCCACATGGTACTCCTGAAAATTACATGTTCAATTCATTGGGGGACATCCCCACTCTGTCATTGATCTTTGCTAGGTCGATGAATCTAGTCTGAGAGGATCTCAGTGACGAAGACCTCAAGGGGCCTTCTTCCTTAGCCCTTGTTACAAGTGAGTTGGAAAGTACCATCCTAGCTATCCCTCCCCTACAGGCTTGTCCTACCTCTCCATATAATGATCTATATTGGGAACAAGACGACCTACTGGTGGATTCAGATTAGACCAGAACCCTCTTCTACATCTTTATATTAGTTTTGTGTGTTTGTTTGTTCTCCCCCGCAATTTTCTATATATGTTTTGTGCTCTCACTTGGAGGACCCTTGCTACCCTTGTAGGTGCTTGGATGCAGGAGATAATTTTTTTTGTAAATTTATTCTATTTGTATCATCATTCTTTTTTGTGTTGTAAATCTTGATTTTCATGTTGGGAATGATGCAATGTGTGGGGGCATTTAGTCCTCTTCCATGTTGACCCAATTTTTAATATTTACTTTGTCTTCACTTCTTCCCATTCTAATAAATTTGGGGGTGATGAGAGTTCATATATATAATATACTATACTTATCCATCTATATCTATAAGTAGTTATGACCCTGAATAATCAGACCCCCGTATGCTCTTGATTTATTTATCTCTGCTTTTCTGCTTCATGATGTTGTGGCTTCTATGTGTTGTCCCTCACGTAACAACATTCCATGAATACATCTCACCATGTATCTCATGCCACATCATCTCTTATCTTTCTCTTATCCTTCGAATGACATGTACTCCTCTACATAGAACAACATTTCTAGCTTTGTTCATTGCAATCAACAAGACTCTGTCTCACAAAAACTCCAGCTTGATGTTAACTTCACTCAAAAGGTATGCAGGGGAGATAGATTATGAACTAGTGAAGAGTGTAAAGGTAAAAGTTCATGCAATCATGACACTTCTTATTGATGTGCACGATCCTCCTAGACCTTTGCCACGACCTCAGGAGACTGTAGATGAGAATATTGGTCTGCATCAGCTAGTTGAAGCACGAGTTGACTTGGGGTTTAACCTTAATTCCATGTAATCTATTCAACCCGAAGCAACCATACTAGCATAATAAAAAGATGAAAATGAGGTTCAACCAGATCAGATGGAGGAAAATCTTGTCCAAGGGTGTTGAATTTTGCTGGTAAAATGTTTTTTGTAAGTTAAAGGGTTGAGAATAGCCTTCATTTTATGCTTGTATAAGGCATGTAATTTTTGTATAAGGGGCTAGGTGAAGTGAATACATACAGTAATATCTACTGTAACTAGGTGTATTAGAATAGGTAGTCAATATATGGGGTTTCTTTGTTCTAGGGATGTTAATCATTTATGGCAAGAAAAGGCCAAGAAACAGTCAGTTTGTAAAGGGTTAAGGTGTTTTTTTTGTCAAAAGAAGTGATCAAGTTGTCAATTATGGATGAAAAGATCCAACAAACAGTCAGATATTGTAATTACCATATTAATATTAATATAAATATATAGGAATAATGCCTTTTGTTGAAAAAAAAAGGCTTGACCAAACAAGCTAATTTTCTATCCTCACACGACTCACTCAATGGCTGATAGATATGCATTCATTAGTTAGTTTAACTACGACTTCATGGATGCAACAAACAATTGGGATTACGGTGCCATCTTTGTGCCCACAACAATGGCTTTAATACCATTTAAATTTTCCTATATTCAAGCCTTCGATGGAGGCTTATACACCCCATTATGTGTTGACATAATAACAATTTTGGATTACCTTTATACATGCTTTTATAAGCATGAGTAATTTCCCAATAACATAAAAATTATATTATATACAATATATATATATACATATATATTTTTAATTCTTATATATATATACATGTTTATTTAATACATTTTAATGATAGTTGATTTTACTTAAAATATAATCAAGATTGAAAAATCGAAGAAATAATATGATTCATATACATATATCACTTTATTTTTTCTTATCGAAATATAATAGTCCAAAGACTCAACAAGGTTAAATCTAACCCTACGACTCGACCCAAATTAAATAAAACACAACAATTGAATCAACAATAGTACTAGGTTACTTACTCGAACTAATTTCTTAGACCTACGCGAGTGTGTGCTTCAACTCAATTGGCATAAATTTGTTTATTTCCAAAGTCTATACTCCTCTTTTCGGTGATACTCTCCTTCTCCCTATGGAGGGTAAGAAACTGGTCCTATGTTTTACTTAGAAATCCAATCAAATAGTTACCATATTGTTAATCACAACATCATCATAATATTTATTCAATAATAATAACCATTAAAATTGAAACTCATTGCATTGCATTTAGTTTAATAAAAATGTCAAATAACATATGTAACTAAGGCAAAAAGTTAGGTTAGCATGAAAACAAATGCATAAATGAAACCCTAGCTAAACAATGAAGTACAATGGAGTAAAAATGCATAAAACAAAGGAAAAGCTTCACCAAACAACCTTCATGCCCTCCATGATTGGCCTTCATTTCCCTTCTCCATTTGCTGCAAAATGATATTTTCCCTCAGATTTTGATGAGCAACTATGACTATGACTAAGACCTAAGCAAATATTGAAGGATTTCTACTCAACAATTGCAAGTATACAAGTATGAAGCAAGCCTAAAGTCTGAAGCATGAAATCATGAAGTCAAGAGGTATGAAGTATATGAAATCATAAGATGTCCAAATGAGGTTGAAATTGCCTTTTTATAGAAAATTCAATTTTGGACAAATGGCCAGGATTGAAAGTTGAGAAATGCCCTAAGATCAAAGGCTGAGATTAAATGTGACAACTAGCAATTAGGGTTAGGGTAGAATTAGGGTAAAATTTGAAATGGAGGGCTAAGATTTGATTTTAGGAAAATCAAATCAAAGGTCAAGAATGCATGTGACAAGAAGATATTGGGCACAAAAAAAGAGACTGTTGGAGAATCAAATAATAATTTAAAATTATTTAATTTAAGAGATTGAATTGACCTTTTGAATTAAAAATTAATTTAGTTCAAAGGTGGTGGGGTCATGTGATAGTAAATAATAATTTTTAATTATTTACTTGGTGAGAAAATAGAAAGTGGGAATGGCAATTTAAATAAATAATTTTATTTAAATTTGGAGAAAAGGACAAAAGAACAATTAAATAATTATTGGGAATTATTTAATTGTAGAGGAAAGTACAAAGTGAATAATAATTAAATAAATTGAGAAATTTATTTAATTATAGAGACATAGGAAATTAGTGAAGTATTTAAATAAATTAATGAAGTTTATTTATTTAAATAATCAAGAGGAAATAGTTAGGAATTATGACATTAGTACATAATTAAATAATTTAATTATGTGAGGAGGATGTTTGACATGGAAAAAAAGTGGTTTGCAGGTCTAGGACATTTTTATGTGTCTACAACGTATAGTCATCAACATATATCAAAACACATTTTAACATAAATAGTTAAAAGTAATTTGTAAAATAAATCAGGGTATAACACTTTCTCTTATGCTTTCTCTTTTTCTTCATTTTTGTGGCTACTTTTTGTTGTGAAGAAGTTCTAGAAAGGTGATTTTACAATAAATCACACAAATGAAGTCAAAATACTATAAATATATTTTTGTAACTTACCAAGGCCTAGGTTGCACTTTCCTAGATAAATCTCACAATAATTAAGTGTTTTGCAACCTTGAAAGTGAATTTGTTGGAAACCATAAATATGCAATAAAACACTTAATTATGTTCCAATTAATTTTGAATTTTTTCGTAGGCACCTCTCTAACTACTTCAAAAACCCAATAAACATCTGGAATAGATTTAACAAGATTTGGAAGATATGCACTTTCCAAATAAATTGGGTAGAAACCCTAATTCTACAATAAATCACTGAATTCTACTCTAATTCTTCTAAAATTTGGATTGTAACTACTTGAATATTCTCTTCAAAAAATACTTTAAAAATCAAACAAAATATGCCAAAACTTGGGAGATATGTGTTTCAAAAAAATACCTCCAAAATTGAAAAAAATCCTTATCATCATAGTGCCAAGATCATGCTCTAATACCATTTGTTATCGCTTTGATATTTTTATCTTTTTCCTTTTGTATCATTAAACTGAGGCACAAGTGTTATCGTTTCATTGAAGGGACCAGTTTCCTTGTTCTTCTAATGTGTATTATTTCCTTCGATGGAGTCCTTAGTTTGGTCATTTGCTCATTTTTAGGGTTGTCGAAGGGACTGCTATTTGGGTCTCACCAATATACATTTTTTTCCCCAATGTCCTCTTTCTTTTCTATTTTTTGGAGAGATTATGAACCACTTTACTCTGATATTCTGAAGTCCTTTTGATCCCTGTTGATGTTCTTCTATTCCCTTTTAATAAATGCTATTATTTCATTGAAGAGACAAATTTCCTCATCTGCTCGATATACACCTTTCTCTTCGATGAACTTTGACATTTTCATTATATCGAGGAGACCCATAAACCGCTCACCCCGACATTCTGAAGTCTCCTTGAATCTTCATGTGTATAAGTATAGCTTTTGTTTCTTCAACTTTTCATTGTCAATCGGATATATTAGCATGTCATGTTTGTGAGATGTTTTTCTATTTCCTGAATGCTGAGGTGTAATTACTCCGTGAGTCTTGCTAGAGTAATAATTAAAATATTATATTCTTTAGCAGTCTATGTCTCAAGTTATTGAAGAGACCCCAAAACATCACCCTCTGATGTGCCAAGATGTCTTCGATAAGATTTCAGTTGGATTTTCGAAGGGACACTAAACAAAGTTCCCTCAACATGATATGTCATTTATCTTGCTCCATCGTTCCTTCGAAGGGACCTTAAAATGACTTCCACCAATATAATGTAGTCTCATCGATATGAATTTCTTCTTATACGGGTAGGATGATGAATGCAAATTTGTTAAGCTAATGATTATGGAGCGGATAAATGGAGTATTTTGAATGATAAAGTTTTAAATGACATGCTACGTGAAAAGGTATTTGACAGGAAAATGGATTTTTTGTGGGAAATCTACATCTAATTTTTTAGTCCTAATAGATACATCCCAATGATGATGATTATGGGAGTGGTGTTGATGTGGGAACAATATATCCCAAAACAACATAAGGATTAGAAAGGATACATCCCAATCATGATGATTATTGGATTTGGATCAATGCTTGTAGGAAGGTTGAGAACAAACCAAGGATGTGATTTGATTATTTGTGCTAGATTGAATAGGTTAGGATTTTCTTGAGATGTGAGATTGTTAGGAGTAATAGGATTGATGAAATGGATGAATATGATAGAGGAAAAGATGCTTAGAATAAAATATATATATTATCTTAAGAAAATTGAATGGACGATGAAATGATTGGGATGGATGAAAAGATGCTCAAAATTACAAGTCTATATTAGCCTAAAAGGATTGAAGAGATCATGAAATGATTAGGATGGAAGAAAAGATGTATATGGTTAGTTCAAGAGAAATATGAGAGGATAGATGAAAATATGGGTGAGGATTTATGTGCACACAAAATTGAGAATTAGGTATGGTGAGGAAAATGGATAGGATGGGAAAATGAGGGATAGTGATGGAGGATGAATGGATTATAAAGATGTCAAATAAATGGATAGGGGGATTTGGAGCACTGAACTAGAACTATCATGTAGTAAGTACTTAATTTGATATAGCATGAGATACTATGCACCAAGGTAGGAGGAACCAAGGTGATGTGATATCACATGCATAAGACTGACACAACAAACAAAAGGTTAGTATGACATCACACAAAATCGTAAGTGAATTTGGTGGATACGATGATGGAAAACCACAAACACAAGAGGATTCCACAACGTAACAAAAGACCCTAAAGGATCTTGGTGGATACTACGTGAGACAACCAAGAAGACACAACAAACAAAAATACAAGACTTGCTCAGGCTATTCTCACCAGTTAAAGCACACCATGATATGATGGATCATGGAAACCTCAAGTAGGTAAAGTAGGAAGTTGAAAAGAAAGATAAACAAAGATTCCAAAAGCACCAAAGAAATGACAAATATATCAAGTACCTTTTTCCATAAGGATGATGGATGGGGTTGATGTGGTCTGATTTGATGAACAATATATCCTATGAAGGCCAAATATGGATGGATAAGACCTAAGATTCTTATGACAAGAGATGATAAAGATACCTAAAACCCCTGGGGGCTAATAGATTTTGTTGAAGTATCAACTTGATAGGGGATTCTTTGTGACACAAGAGACACAAGGATGAGACATAGTGACAAGTATGTACAAGGATGGGCCTAGATGATGACACAAGACTAACTTTATACATAGGGTGACTTATACATAAAAGATATACAATATTTATAAGAGGATGTGGATTGTGTGGAGCTCAGACATGGGATAATTATCCAAATAATAAAAAGATGAATTGGGAGGAAAATGGGATGGATAGATGAAAGTGATGGGAGATTAGTAGGATGTGGGAAAAAGATAGGAGTGATAATAGTGTGATAGATGACATTGGATTATGTGATGGTATCCTATAGCTAGATACCAATGACAAGGGATTATGAAATGGAGTGAGGATATGGATGAATGGATAGAGACATAAGGAGGGTATATGGAAGGATGATGAGATGGAGGGATGAGGTGATAAGGATTTGGAGATAAAAGGGATGATAGGGTGAATGGATAGGAAGATAAGTATGGAGAGATGGATGGGAAGATAAAGATTTGGAAGATGGAAGGGATTATTGGATGGATGGATAGGAAGATAAGGATGGGGAGATGGAAGGATGATAGGATGGAGGGATGAGGTGATAAGGATTTGGATAAAGGGATTATTAGATGGATGGATGGGAAGACAAGGATTGGAAAGATGGAAGGATGAGTATATGAGGGAATAGGAAGATAGAGAATTAGGATGGGGAGATAGATATATGAGAGGATGATAGAGGATGTAGGATGTAGTATGGAGGTTGAATTAATCGAGGGAGATGTTGGAAACTATGTCTCAACTTACTTGGCTTGACATTGGAGCATTATGTTCTTTTCTCTCACTATTGGAAAGACAGTATACCATTGAAGGAACTTTGTTCATAGTCTCTTCGATGGACCAATAAGCTTTCATGTCTCACCTAGCTCTTCATTGGTGAGACATTGCATGGTTGGCGAGACTTCACCCATTGTCTCCTCAATAGATCGATATCCCTTGCTATGGAGTCATTTTTACATTTTCAATGAGAGTAGCTCACTTCGGTGGGAGTTTATGAGATGTCTCTTTGACATTCCAAAACTCCAATGGAGTATCTTGTCAGCAGGAGCTTGCACTATCACCGAGACATTGGACAATGTATCCTCAACATCTCGATGAGGCTTCGTATTAGAGAGACCCAGATGGTTCACCAAGACATTTTGAAATATCTCTTTGACATGCCAATAGAAGTATTGAACGTTCTTATCAATGTGACTTTAGCTGCTCTTTGTGACTTTGGACAATGTCTCTTCGATGAGTTGGTGAACCTCTTGGAAGGGTAAAGTGGACATCGATGAGACATTTGTGTATTGGTGGGAGAAGCTGAAATATCCCATCGACATGGTGATGGACTTGGTCATTAGTGTATCGTGAGAAGCACGTATCAGTGTGACTCGAGTAGATCGGCGAGAGATTTGTGGTTGTCTCCCCGATGGCCTGATATGGTAACTGTTGATTGACGGTTTGTCTGTTGTTACAAATGGGAACTGAATTGGTATATTTCCTCCATGAGTTTGGTGATACAGTTTGATTGGAAATTATCTCAAAAGGAAAAATGCTATAATGTGTAATGCATTGTAATAGTGCTTGAGTGTTGTGTTGTGAGTTTGATGAGAGAGAACAAGATTGATCAGAATTGTAATGCTGCTTGTATTGTGAGTGTGAATTGACATCTCTGGAAGCAACAAACTGTAACTCTATATGTGGACTTTGTTCATTGTAATACAAAGTGTTTTGCTTGGTGTGGTGGGTTTTTCTCCTGTAAGGGTTTTCCAACGTTAAATATGGTGTCCATTCTGTGGTTGTGTTAAATTTTTTTTGTTATGTTTTCTGCTAATGTGCATCTTTAATGAACTATAATTCGAAATTGAAGCATATGTCTGCATTCTCTTCTTAGAATTAGCATTAGGAAAGTGTTTCTGCACCTCTGCTTTCCTTACAAGTGGTATAAGAACTTGGCCAGTTGTGTTATCCTTATGGGTTAGATGGGTTTTTTGTGCCAATTCTGAAGAGTAGGAGTCTTGTAGAGGAATTTGGTAATCTTGATTGTAGATTAAGATGGAAAACACATCAGGGAAGATAGAAATTGAAAAGTTCAATGGTGGAAATTTTGAGTTGTGTAAATTTAAAATGGAAGACCTATTGGTAGATAGAGATCTCTAGATTGTTGTGTCTGGGACTAAACCTTCAGGAATGAAGCAAGAAGATTGAGACCTCACAGATAGAAAAGCTAAAGGGTTGATAAGAATCTGTCTAGAAGACTTTGTTCTCCTGAACGTTCATGAAGAGAAGTCTACATCTTCTTTGTGGAAGAAACTTGGTGACATTTATTAGGGCAAGTCCTTGGTGAATAAGTTATTCTTGACGAAGAAGTTGTACTCTTTGAAAATGGAGGAAGGGGTATCTATGGCCGATCATCTGAATACGTTCAATATGCTCATTGCTCAATTAATATCTGTAGGTGTGAAGATAGATGATGAGGATTGTTGTATGCTTTTGTTATGTTCTTTTCCCAACTCGTGGGATCATTTAGTGATGGCTATTGGGAGTACGACAACCACTTTCAAGATGGAAGTTTTGGTTACTTCATTTCTGTCAGAAGAGATGCAAAGGAAATCTTCTGATATGGGAAAGGAGGATCTTGTTGTTCGAGGAAAATTGAAGGAGAAAAGAAAGAAGGAAGACAAGAAGTCTAAATCAAAGTCTGAAGGGAGATCAAAGTCTCCTGGAAAGAAGTCCAAGGTGAAATGTTGGAATTGTGGGCAACTTGGTCATGTCTAGAAAGATTGCAAAGAGGAGAAAAAGAAGAAGAAGAAAAATGATTCTTCGGATAATGATTCTTCTCAGAGCGATGCAGATTCCTTCATTGCAGCCTTGGTGACTTAGGCATTAGATGATGTTTGGCTGATTGACTCAAGTGCATCTTTTCACATGACATCTCATAGATATTGGTTTACGAAGTACAAAAAGTATGCTGGTGGAAAGGTGTATCTGGCAAGTGACTCATCTCTAGAAATTGTTGGTCATGGAAGAGTCAAAATTCAATTTCCTAATGGAAGAATCAAAGGAATTGATGGTGTAATGCATATACCAGGCCTGGCTCTAAATTTACTTTTTGTTAGCAAGTTGAATGATGCCAACGTGCAAGTTTCATTCTCAAATAGTGGTTGTAAGATGACTAGAGGTTCAATGGTGTTGGCTAGGGGTGCTCAAATTGGTACTCTGTACAAGCTGGATGCACATGTTTTTCAATGCAATAGTGTCTGATTTGTAAAGTTAGAAAATGTTGCTTGTGTAGAGAAGGATAAAAAATTTCCTTTAGGTGCAAACTCTTTGGAGGTGAAACTCCCAATAGAAAAGACCATGCTCTAGCATCAAAGGCTTGGCCATATTGGTGAGAAAGGCTTAAAAGCCTTGAAAAATAAAAACTTGGTTGAAGGGCTTAATGATTGTAACCTTGAATTCAATTTTTTTGAACATTGTATATATGGAAAAAAACATTGTGTTTCATTTTATGCTAGTCCTCACAGATCTTCTAGTGTTCTAGATTATATTCAATCTAATTTTTTTGGTCCAATAAATGTTCCTTCATTATCACAATCAAGATATTATGTTTCTTTTATTGATGATTATTCAAGAAGGGAATTTGTGTACTTTCTAAAAATTAAATCAAAAGTATTCAGTAGGTGCTGCCACAATAGTGGTTTACAATTTCTAGGAGATACTGATTTTTGCTGAAATCACATATTTTTAGAAAATATAATGATTTAGGCCTTGAAATGTTCCATTTAAAGTATTCCAATTGAAGAAGGTTTTATCAGACCACCTTAGACCAAGCCCCCTTGGATAAAACCCCACTAGTTTGAAACCATACCTATAACGGAGTCTCCTTTACACCTATCAAAATGCTGATAAAAAATCACTTTTGATTTACCTTTTGGGGGATCAAATGAATTCATTTAAAATTTATTTTTTTGTAAGTATGTAGTCCCTATTATAAGCTTCCAAAAAATTATAATTTTAATAAAATTTAATTTGATTATTATATTAATTTTTTATTTCTTGTGAATGTAGGTTTTTCACTGAAAATCAAGCTCTTTGTTCTGCACATGTGAAAAAATAACAGATTATCAAAAATTGAAAAATATGATTACACCATATATTGAAGTCCTTGATCCAACAAAAAAATAAAAATTGAATTTTGATACATACAAAAAAAGTTACGCGTTATACAATGTGCTATGTCGAATTGTAATTGGTTTGACTTTAAACTTGATTAAAGAAAAAATATTCAATAAAAACCTATCTAACCAAGTGGAAGCACTAGATATTGGAGTTACAAATCTAAATTTTAAAGAATTATAATTTTATCCTTCATGGAAAAAAAATTATGCATTATACGGTGGGCGTCACTTTTTAAAAATGTTGTTTTCTGGAAAAAACTAGTTTTTGAGGGAGATGGAAAAAGAAGTGCAATCTGATTCCAAAAATTTTGAAAAAAATATATTTAGAATCTACAAACAAAATTTCATGAAACTCTAGTTTTTATCATTTTCAAATTCCTCATGGTTTAGTCGCTATAGGTGCCCGACAGTGAAGATTTAGTTAAAAAAAAATATTTCAGTGTCCAGTTTGGCCAAAAATTGTAAACCACTATTGTGGGATCACCCGGACCTCAGTTTAAAGAGTTTAAAAACTTGCTTGAAAATCAGACTAGAAGAAAAAATAAATGATTGAGGATAGATAATGGTGGTGTTTTTTTCTACAGATTTTGAAAGGTATTGCAAAGACCATGGAATAAAAAGGCATAAAACAACACCTTACACTCCACAAAAAAATGGAGTTGCTGAAAGGTTGAACATGATGCTGATGGCAAGGGAAAGAAGTATGTTGAGCAATGCTGGTCTAGAGAAAAAGTTCTAGGCTGAGGCTATGGCTACAACATGTTATTTAATAAATTGATCTCCCTCTTTGACACTTGTTGAAAAAACACCTATGGAAGGTTTTTCTGGTAAGAATCTCTCTTTAATACATGTAAGAGTCTTTGGCTGCGAAGCATATGTTTATGTGTTGAATGAGAAAATATCTAAGTTGGAGAACAAGGCTGACAAATGTATCTTCATTGGCTATGACATTGGTGTGAAAGGATACAAGCTTTGGAATCTTGTGATTGAAAAGGTTGTATACAACATAAGTGTAATATTTCATGAGCTAAAACCTTCTTAAGTGGATCTGTAGTCAGAGATGAAAGAAGAAAAGAAGAATGAAGTAGTTGAAATTCCTCGAACTCTAGATAAAGAGGAACTGTGAAGTATACCTGAAACTAAGGAGAGTTCTAGTAGCTCTGAGAGTTCTGAAGAAGAAGAACCACAACCTCAGCTTGAGCCTTTGAGGAGGTCAACACGTGAAAGGTGACAACCTAAAAGGTATGGTTTTTCCATGTTGGATGTAAATTGTGCCTATGCTTTGATTACAAGGACTGATGAGCCTAGGACTATGAAAGAGGCAATTGAAATGTCTGATTCAGATTCTTGGTTGGAAGCCATGAATGAAGAAATGACATCATTGAAAAAGAATGAAACTTGGAGTCTGGTGCCCTTGCCTAAAGGTAGAAATCTTGTTGGTTGTAAATGGGTATTTAAGAAGAAAATCGATCTAGATGGCAGTGTGGACAAGTATAAAGCTAGGTTGGTTGCGAAAGGTTATTCCCAGGTAGAGGGAATTGATTATGGAAAAATATTTTCTCCTGTAGCTAAGCTGGCATCTACCAATTTTTTTTTGTCACTTACAACAGCGTATGACTTAGAGATTGAACAGATGGATGTGAAGACAACATTTATTCATGGAGATCTTGAAGGAGAAATTTATATGTTCTAGCCTGAGCACTTTGTGGAAAAGGTAAAGAAAATATGGTTTGCAAGTTAAATAAATCTTTGTATGGTTTAAAACAATTTCCTAGAATGTGGTACTAGAAGTTTGACATGTTTGTGTTGTCATTAGGATTTGTAAGATTGAAATTTGATCATTGTGTGTACTTCAAAACTGAAAATGATCAAGTTCTTATTATTGCCCTGTATGTTGATGACATGATGTTGTTCATAGGAAATAGTAAGACTATGATTTCTAATCTAAAATCTCAATTGTTAGCAAAGTTTGAAATTAAATATTAGGTGCAACAAAGTATATTCTGGGGATGGAAATAAAAATGGATAGAGGAAGCATAAAGCTTTGGGTCAACCAGAGTAAGTATATGGATACTGTCTTGGAGAGATTTGGTATGACTGATTGCAAGCAGCTAGTTGTTCTAGTGTTGTAGGGAACAAAGCTATCTATTGAAAATTGTCCAAAATCTCCTACCGAGGTGGAGGACATGACCAAAGTGCCTTATGCAAGTGCAGTTGGTAGTTTAATATATGTAATGTTATGTACAAGGCCAAACATTTCCCAAGCAATGGGAGTTCTTAGCCATTTTATGGAAAATCTAGGTAGACCACACTGGGATGTTGTGAAAAGAGTTTTTAGATATTTAAAAGGTACCTCTCAGTATGATTTGTGCTATCATGGTAACTCGGTTGGGTCATAGAGATCCATTAGCATTCGAGGATATGTGGATTCTGATTGGGCAGGGGAAATTGATAGCAGGAGATCCACTAGTGGATACATCTTCACATTGAATGGTGGTGTAGTTAGTTGGATGGGCAAGCGACAAGCTGTAGTCGCTTTATCTACTATGGAGGCAAAGTATATGGCAGCAACACACACCTGTAAAGAATCCATTTGGCTTAGATGTTTGTGTTATGATATTAGGTTCATTGTAGGGAAAATTATTATTTGCTATGAAAGTCAGAGTGCTATTTGTTTGGCGAAAAATCCAACTTTCCATGCCAGGATGAAACATATTGGTGTGTAGTATCATTTTGTACGAGATATGGCAGAGGATGGAAAGGTAAATCTTGAAAAAGTGGATACTCTAGAAAATGTTGTAGATGCGTTAACAAAACCAGTGAGCACAGACAAGTTTAGGTGGTGTGTTGGTTCGATGGGCCTTGGGGCCTATGACTTTTAGTAATCTCGAGTATTGGAGAAACCAGTAAGTCTTCATCATGTGGGATCATGTTGGAAACTGTGTCTCAACTTATTGGCTTGACATTGGCAGCATTGTGTTCTTTTCTCTCTTTGTCGACAAGACAATATACCATCAAAGGGACTTTGTTCATAGTCTCTTCGATGGCCCAATAATCTTTCATGTCTCACCTAGCTCTTCATCGACGAGACATTATGTGGTCGGTGAGAATTCACCCATTGTCTCCTCAACAAACCGATATCCCTTGCTGTGGCATCATATTTACATTGTCGACGAGAGTAGCTCACTTCAACAAGAGTTTCTAAGATGTCTTTTCAACATTCTGAAACTTCGATGGAGTATCTTATCGGAAGGAGGTTGCACTGTTGCCAAGACATTGGACAATGTCTCCTTGACATCCCGATGAGGCTTCATATCAGAGAGACCTGAATGCTTTGTCGAGACATTGTGAAATTTTTCTTCGACATGCCGATAGAAGTCTTGAACGTTCTTGTCGATGTGACTTTGGTTGTTTGTAGTGACTTTGGACAATGTCTCTTCAATGAGTTGGTGAACCTCTTGGAATGGTAAAGTGGACATCAATGAGACATTTGTGTATCAGTGGGAGAAGCTAAAATCTATCATCGACATGGAGATGGACTTGGTTATCAATGGATTGTGAGAACCACCTATCGGTGTGACTCGAGTAGATCAGTGAGAGATTTGTGGTTGTGTCACCGATGGCCTAAAATTGTAACTATAATTGATGGTTTGTCTGCAATTACAAATGGGAACTGAATTGGTATGTTTCCTCGATGGGTCTGGTGATGCAGATTGATTGGAAATTCTCTTAGAAGGAAAAATGCTATAATATGTAATGCATTGTAATAGTGCTTGAGAGTTGTGTTGTGAGTCTGATGAGATAGAATGAGATTGATCAGAATTGTAATGTTTCCTAAATTGTGAGTGTGAATTGACATCTCTAGAAGCAACAAACTGTAACTCTTTATGTGGACTATGTTCACTGTAATACAAAGTGTTTTTGCTTGGTGTGGTGGGTTTTTCTCTCGTAAGGGTTTTCCCACATTAAATCTGGTGTCCATTACGTGGTTGTGTTAAATTTGTTTGGTTTTGTTTTATGCTAATGTGCATCTTTAATGAACTATAATTTGTAATTGAACCATATGTATGCATTCTATTCTTAGAATTAGTATTAGGAAAGTGTTTCCACACCTCTTATTTCCTTATAGGAGAATTAGGAGATATGGAGTTGGGAGTTGGAAGTATCATGGGATGAAGGGATGAATATTTTGGAGGGACTAATATAAGGAGGATAGGTAGATAAAGATAACAAGATGGAAAGGATGATAAGATGGATGCATAGGGAGATAAGGATGGGGAGATGGAAGGATGATAATATGGATAGATAGGGAGATAAGGAGTTGGATGGATGGGGCGATGGATAAGTATAAGATGCATGGATAAGGAAGGTAGATGGATGATAGAATGATGGGTGGATAGAGGGAATGTATGCCAAGAGGGTTCCAAATAATGTATGTATCTTTTCCCCTATCTTTATCAAGTCCACAAGGAGGATGGAAGGATTGTGATAGAAGAGATATGATAGGTAGGATGGGTAGCAGAGGGTGGATGGAGGAGATGAAGGATGGAGATGCTTAAAATGGAGTTCCCCCCAAGTGTGGAGAGAAATAGGTGGGGGATTTACACATGACACAAATTTTCTAGGTTTTCATAATGGTAATTTCCCAAGGTGGATGTTTTCTAATTTCTCACCATTGGATAGTTTTTTTACTTTTTTTTTTTTTGGATTTTTTAGACTTGTTTTGGATTTTTTGCATTTTTGAAAGGTGGCAATGGAGATGGATGATGATAGTGATGTGGATAGGTGGATTTCAAAGATAGGGGATAAGAAGATGGATGAAGGAATTAAGCATCTAGTTCCATTTCGAGGTAATAAGAGCCCATGTTTGAAGTGACCACTGGATGTTGGTACAACCTTATTAGGATGGATGGATGGATTAGACAAAAGCATGGATTAAAGGGATTTTATGGGAGAGATATGTGGGATAATGGATGGGATGATGGGAGAGAATTGTGATGAGAGGATGTTTTCAGGACCAACATTGGCACATATTTTGGTGGATGTGGAATGATAGGAGGATCTGTTGCATAGACAGTTGTCGTTGCACCAAAATATTCACTTGTTAATGCCCGATACAACCATCAAAGTTAATGAAGCCATGAGAGGCGGTTAATCCATGTCACAAACCCAAGTGTTTCACTTCACAACACAAGGAGACAAAGAGTGCACACCTTGCAACAATCCCCCCAACACAAGCGAGGGGTTCAAACTCGTGACCCAGGCTTTGATACCAATTGTTTCACAAATGGTTGTTGTTGCACCAGAATATCGACTTGTTAATTCTTGATATTGTTGGAGTACATGACCATTGATAGGGGGGTGAATCAGTGGTCTAATGAGAAACCAAATTTCAAAACTCAACTCACTTGCATTATACAAAGAAACCCATTGAAAATAATTCAAACATGATCTACAAATACTTGATCAAAAATGAACAATCAAGCACAATATGGAAAGTTACCAAGAGAAGACAAAACACAGGTTTTATGAGTGGAAAACCCTAAACGGGTGAAAAACCACTTTGAAACTATGTTTCATTAAGCACCACTGGCTAAAACATTGTTGATTACAAATTGCATGCCTCACTGGCAATACAACAAGCCTCACTAGAAAAACAAGCCTCACTGGCTAAACATCATGCCTCACTAGAAAACTAACCTACCTCACTGGAAAAACAAGCCTCATTGGCTAAACAATCTACCACATTGGCAACCTTACCACACTTTAGAAGAATTAACCAAAGCTCAGAGGGTTACTCTGTTTCCATACAATTCACTACTATATCCCTGCATTAGCAAAACTTCACCTCCCTCAGTAGCATACAACCACTCAACATGAAACCCTTCTTGCATACATAGATAACCATATCATTACAAGAATCCTTTCACCTTGAAAAACATAAACAAGGTTTCAACTAGAATATTTATGAACAAAAAATCATCAAACTTTGCTTACACTTTGACTATAGCCTGCTTGTATGATGAAATAGATGACACAAATAAATTATTGTGATGATAATTATTCATAGAAAAAATTGGACACCAAACAAATGAACATCTTCACATCCAAAAAAATATCAAACACATCTACATTCTATCTTTACTTCAACTCATCCTCAAGTCACCTATAATCATATTCTGATGTCATACTAATCTCTGTAAAAAAGGGTGACGTAAACTTCAACATACTCTATCATGAGAGGAATGCGCATATATGATAAAACCAATTAAAGAGCCTCTTTGTTTCAGTCACATTCAACACCAAAGATCACTAAACTTGTGTAGTGCAGTCATAAAACATCTTGAAACTCTATTTTTCAACTCTCCATTTATGTTAATATGCTTGATACACACACATATTACAAAGTCTGCAACACCCTCTATCTTTGCATCTAGCTCATAGTCATACCTAAATTTGAATCATATCAAAGCATTGATGACCTATTGGTTTAGTCTCCTCTGTATTTCCTCTTCATATAGGCATTATCTTGATTTTTTTAACAAAACTATGATATATTCCTGTCATAATATTTTTTTATTCAAAACATCCATTCAATCCTTACCAAAAACATTCCATCTTCAAAATAAAATCTTCACTTCAAAAAAACTTAACCATTGGTATTCAAAAGAATGCATATCTTTAAATTGGCACCATAACTATATCCAAAAGAATCCATCATTATGTCTTCCAACCTTCCAACCCTTCATTGTTTTCAAACAATTGTCAAAAATGTGAATGGCTAAAATAGAACAAAAAAATTTCCTTATGCCCGACAAATTTTTTCCTCAGAAACTAACCGTTCAAATATTTAAATATAGGCCTTTGATTACATTTACTCATCAAGCTAAAGATTAAATAAGAACCATTGATTTTGTGATGAGCGGTAGTTTTTAAGCTTTTGACTTGTCTAGCAAGTTGACCTATAAGAAAGGGTCGGTTGATAATGCATTTGAAACCCTTAGGTTGTCACTTATTGACTATCCATCTAAGATAGTTGGTCAACCCTCAAACATAACAAAAAGTAAATACTTCATTGAAAAACCTTTAAAAGACATAAACCCTAGGTTTTTAGGATACAAAATAGTCTTAGAGTTTTAGATGCTTTATAGAGATTTCAAGAATCAAGAACCCCAAAATGATATTTTCACTGTGTTTCTTCAATCTCCACAAGTCTCTTGAAGCAGATAATGAACAATGGAGACACTGTTAACTTCTTGAAAGATGATAATCTCTAAGTATCATAAGAACTGCCTTCAACCATGAGATGACCAATAATGACTCTATCATGTAGCAACTCCTGAAGAAACCCTCTGAATGATCAAGAAATTCTATGCTTTTCCCTCTAAAACAATACTAAAATAACCCTCCGAGTGAACATGTGTCTTTGTGATCAGGAATCCAAGTAACCACACCTTTGATGTTCACCATATACCTCTCCTTTGGAGATCAACAAGAATCAACCAACCCCATCAATTATTGTGACCAACACCATGGCAATTCACTGAATGTGCACACTATGACACAAAAGAAGCAATGATGAAATGAACGATGAGGCAACTTTACATCAACACCAAAAATTGCATAACCCACTCAACAATCAGTCTACCAGCCTTTGACATCAATGAAAAACTTCATTCAATAGATACAACCACCAGATTTAATGAATCCACAATCTAGGCGGTTATGCCATGCCATGAACCCAAGTGCTATGCTGCACAACACAAGGAGACCAAGAGTGCACACCTTGAAACATGATTAATAGATGGAAAATGTGGGGATGATGAAGGAGGTGGGATAGTGAATTTTGAGACACAGGGATCCAAAATAGATTTAGAAGGAGGATATGGATGTAGAGATTTTGGATTAGCAACTTTGGATGTCATTATGGATTTTTAATTTGAATGCATTGCATCTTTTTTCTTTATGATCCACATGGTTTTGATTTTTTCTTTGGTGGTCGTTTGTAGCCTTTGGGTTTGATTTGGCATTTGGATTGGACTTTTATTTTCTTCATCATGTCTCTTTGAGGGGACATGGTGATCTCTAGATCCATGTGGATGTTTGGATTTATGTATTTTTACTTTGGCATCCAAAGTACTTTTGATAGAAATGGTATGGGTGTGAGGAGATGAATGATGTGGAGAGAATATTAATGGAGTGTTGGACCTAGGATGTTGGATAGAATGCATAGATGGAGGATGTTGGATGATGGAGGTACACCTTTGTTGATCTTGATTAGGGATTATGAGAGTGGGATTTTTATGACAAGTGATAGGGATAGGTGATTGGTGGATGGAAGGATGAGTGAGATGAGATGGAAGATAAGATTTTGGGATATAAGGGCCCAAAATGGACTTAGTAGATGGAGGATGTGTGATGGTGGACGGTGGGACATAGGAACCCAAAATGGATTTTTAGGATGAAGGAGGGATATGGATGGTTGTTTTGAGTTGATATGACAAAGGAGGGGGGATAGCAACAAATGGTTTGGATGAATGATGGGAAGCACATGTTCTTTTGGAAGAAGCTTGCTTAGGATGCACGAAGGTTGTACCAACATTTTTGGATTCTAAGCCTTGAGATATGAAACCAAGGCCTTGTGCACATGGTTTTTCTTTGATATGGATGAGCTCTAGTACACCTTTCTCATGAATGCCTAAGCCTTTTCCTTGATAGTTCATGGTCTTGAGAATTCAATTTATGGTAGGATGTTTGTTATTTTAGAAGCATTATGCGAGTCCATTATTAGGTGGAGGAAGATGTGTGGTGGATATGCTTTAATATTCTACTGCAAGAGAACCACCATGGGTGAATGTAAGAGGACCAAGGGGATATAGAGGTGGTGTTGGGATAACTTGGATAGGTGGTGATAAAGGATCATGAGATGGAGTATATGGGATGGTAGGATCTTGATTTGGATGAGTGGATGATAAAGGATCATGAGAGGGATTAGGTGGGATGGTAAGTTATTGGTTTGCATGAGGGGATGCTAAGGAATCATGAGATGGAATAGGTGGGATTGTATGACCTTGATTTGGATAAGGGGATGTATTGGTATGATTTGGAACAAGCTCTTGGAATGTTTCAACTTATGTGTGTGGTGTGATGGTGGATGAGTATTGGATGCACTCCTCGGGTGGGGTGGATGGAAGGATAGAGGAGTTGCGGGGTTCATCGAATTGGATTTGATTAATGCTAGGAGTAGGAGAGAGGGATAGGATTTGGGTGGGTTCAATGGGTTGGATGGTTTCAATGGTGTGGATGGTTTACGGAGTGGGAATAGGAATGATAGGAGTAGGACGGAGAAGAGCATCATCACTAATGACCATGCATGGTGGAGTGGGGTGACATGAATCCTCAACTTTGGGATGTGGATTTGGTGATGAATTCTTTATAAGGAGTCCTTGGATGACATCAAGAAAGAGATATTTGTATATTTTAGGCTTTGGTGGATGGTTGGGAATAGATGAAGGATTATGAATGGGTGAAGGAATAGAATGATGGATTGGGGAATTAGGATTAGATGGAGGATCAAAATTAGATGGCGGGTGGAAGTATGATGGATTGGAGGGAAGATTAAGGTATGAGGAAGTGGAAGATGGATTGTGTATCTCTAGAAATTTATGTTTGATTACTTTAGAATTGCTAAATCTAAAAATCCAAAGAGATAATGGAGTGCAAAGGAAAAAACATGAAAATAAATAAAATAAAGTTACCCAAATCTTCAATCTCCATGGTTGACCTCCATTACACCTTCTAGCTTGCTGCAAGTTGAAGAGTGCCCTCAGATTCTTCGAGCAACTTAAGACTATGACATGTCCTACACAAGTGTTGAAGAATTTTACTATGCAAAATGACTCTAAATGACTAAGAGAAGCTCTAAGTATGTGTAAAAATGTGTTGTGAAAATGAAGATCAAAAGTTCACTTGCATGCTTGAGAGAGAGAGAGGAAGAAGAAGAAGACCAAATGAATTCGAAATTGCCATTTTATAAGAAAAGGAAATTTTGAATGGATGGATGAGATTGAAGGTCGAACCGACAGTCCATAATTGATGCACCAAGAATATGCTATTCTTGGAGGAATCATGACAGGAAGACATGCAAAAACATGCAGGCCATGACAAACATGCAAGCTAGGACAGGCATGCAGGGACATGCAGGGACATGCAGGCTATGACAGGAAATGAATGTTATGATAGGGGATTATGGCAGGGCATCTTTGACCAAGTGGTGCATAAATAATTTATTTTAAATTATTTATTCGAAAATGGAGGAAATGGACAAGTGGAAAATAAATAATTTATTCAAATTATTTATTTGAAAATGGAGAAATGGACAAGTGGAAAATAAATAATTTATTCAAATTATTTATTTGGAGAAAATGAAAGAGGAGCATTTAATTAAATTTATTAATTTAATTAAATGGAGAGATGAAAATTAGACATTAAATAATTAATTTAGATTAACTATTTAATTAGGGGAGGTGGCATGGGATAGTTAAATGATTTTAATAATTGTTTAACTATGGAAGAATTAAAGGACCATGAATAGATAAATAATTAATGGTAATTATTTAACTATAGATGAAAGATGACAAAATAATTAAATAAATAATAATTTATTTAACTATTGAAGAAGAGGAAGAAATTAGTGACACAATTAGTTTATGTAATCGATCAGGATAGAATAAATAGACATGAATTAGTTAAATAATTAAAATTATTTAATTAATAGATGAAAATGGACCGGATAACATAATTAAGTATCTTAATTATGCTAGGACGAAAGGGGAAAGAAATGGAGCTTGCAGGCCTAAGTCAATTTTCAGTGTCTACATTTTGCCCCTCTTTGTCATAATGCAGCCTATCGCATTGTGACAAGGACAAATAAGTCAAAAATATGCCCCGGTGCAAAACAAGATGAGGAAGAATGACGAGGAGGGTTATGGTATGCCCCCTCGAGAGGACAGACGGGTTCCAAGAACACGGGTGTGCTCTCAAAATTGATGAGAAGACTAGAATATGAAGAGATAAAAAAAATGTCAGTGCCAAAGATATGGATGATGATATGGATGCAATGCCTATATGAGATGGGCGAGGGAAGATGACAAAACAAAAGGAGACGCATGTTAGTAAGATGAAAAAGATCCTTCAACACATTGCCATAGGACTACTAATTGTTGCTCTTAATCATCATTGGGAAGATTATCGTGATGGCCAACAAACACCATGATATGACGTAAATCAAGGTGTGCAAGGTCATACCATCACTTGACTTAAACAGTCACAAAAAAGGATGATCATGACTCATACAAAAAGACACATTTGCCCCAGTCTTTTTGTCATAACCAACCACAAGCAGAAAAAGACAAGAAGGACAAATCATGAAACACCGTTGCTTCTCTAAATCCTATTTCTAGGACATCCTCGAGAAACTAGCAACATGATTGCCAAAAAGGACAAAATAAAGCCAAAACCATCATCATGATACGTCACTACTTTTCTAAATCCTAGAGTCAGGACATCGTTGAGAAACTAGTAACATGAGTGTCAAAAGACAAAACAAACGTCATGATACGTCACTGCTTCTCTAAATCCTGTTGTCGGGATCTCGCTGAAAAACTAGTAACATGATGAAAATTCAATAGACAAGTGCCAAGTGTTTGCCAAGTGTTTTTAATGTCGAGATGTTTGGTTTGATGTCGAGATGTCAGGGTGTCAAGGTTTTGATGATGCCAAGATGACGAGTGCCGAAGATTGCCAAATTCAGGAATGACACATCCTGAATAATGTTGATGTCATGAGGAGAAACCCCCAAAAGTCAAGAGGATCCCTCAAAATGCCAGGTGACAGTCACAATGCCTAGGAATGACACATCCTAAGGCATAAATGATAGGGGTTGTTCTTCAAAAGGACACATCTGAAAGAACATTGATGTCAAGAGGAGCGATCCTTAAATGTCAAGAGGATTGCTCAAAATGTCAGATGACGATGACGATGCCTAGGAAGGACACATCCTAGGGCATGATTAAATGACGGGCTACCCTTCAGAAGGACAAATCTGAAGAGTAAGCAAGATTTGACTGGCTTGACTAAGTTTGACTGAGATTGACCGATTTTGATATGCCAAGATGATTGTCATGTTCCGTTGACAGATTGTCGAAGTTCACTTGGGTAGATTGTTCGTTCAAATTTAAAGACTATTTCATGTGTGTGCGAAAATTATGGACTGATCTAGTGTGGCCTCGGGGGCCCATCGACAGATGGTCTTGCCTACGTCATGCACTAGAGACCTCGTAGTTCGACATGACCGAAGACTTTGTCTTGTTGACGAAAGATTGAGTCATGATTTATTTTGACAAACCTAATAGGACTGACCTAATGTCTCGGGGGCTCGAAGATGAGCCTTGCCTACATAGCAAGTGCGCAGAGACAACGTAGTTCGACAATGACAAAGACTAATCAAGACTTGAATTGACGTGATTGTGTTGACTGACATGACTCCATTTTGGAAGTTTTATGTTTTCTTCAGGACGTTTTTTGATTTTTAGGTCTTTTTTTAGGACATTTTTTTAATTTTTAAGTCTTTTTTCAAGACATTTTTCAAATTTTAAGTCTTTTTTCATGACATTTTCTATTTTTTAGGTCCTTTTTCAGGACATTTTCTGATTTTTAGGTCTTTTTTTAGGACATTTTCTAATTTTTAGGTCTTTTTTAAGGACATTTTCTAATTTTTAGGTCTTTTTTCAAGACATTTTTTTGATGTTTTTATCTTTTTGAATGATTTAAGAGGATAATGAAAAATGCATGTGATTGATGCCTACACATGAGAATCCAAGGACAAACATGATTGTGCCCCTAGTCAAGCTGAATACCAATTGACAGATGATGACAATGTTGTTTGACGTGGGAAGGACGCATCCCAAAACAATGTGAGGATGACGATAATTTAATGAAAGTATCAAGGTCTGCAACCGGACCAGGAACAAAGGCAATTAATGTGTTGGATGATGTGCTCATTGCATTTGGAATGACTTGGTTAGGACTAGATGGGATGATGGAGTATCCTTAAACCATTTGACAAGGGAAAGCCAAGATAGTTGACAAACATGAAAGGATGAAAGGTGGCCTTGGTAAAGGACGGGAGACATGAGACTAAGGGAATTGTCATATGATTTTCTAGGACTATGTCATATAGGGATAATGATGGAAATGATAGAATAGTTTGTGACAAAAGGATTGACATGTCAAGAGTTTTCCCCAAAGCATGATTTATGTTTGTATATTTTATGTCAAGACCAAGGTAAGTGGGAAAATGGGCAGGGGAATGATATGGATGAAATGGATGGGTGTAAATGTCATGAGGAAAGCATGGGAAATGAGATGACTTGCCCCCAAGTGTAAAAGTCCACATAGATGATTTATTTTACACATGACGCCTGTTTGCTAGGTTTTCATCATGGTACTTATCCAGGGCGCTTGTTTGCCAGGTTTTCACCATTGGACAAAATTTTTGCTCTTTACTATTTTCTTCCTTTCTTTTTCCTCTTTTTTTTTTGGTGTCACCAAGATGCATGTTTGCTAGGTTTTCATTAGGGTGACAATGTTTTACATTTTTCAATTTTTTTTTTTTGGATAGCCTGGATGCTTTAGATGACCACTGACTGTTCTGAATCCACTGACGATGCCAATGTAGAGACTGGTGCCATGATATGCCAATAATGACCTTTATGAAGTAGTTGCCTTGTCAGAATGATAGCGCTTACATAAAATTGATTGATGTCGTTATAGTCTTTTCTGATACTAGAGTTGGCCTTATTAGAAAATGCACATCGCAACAAAGTGCCATGAGAATCCTTGTGATAAAGAGTTGTTGCCATGATGCAATGGATTTGTGACATGAGATTTTTGGACTTTAGGCGAGATGTAGGATTATGACGGATGATGGTAGACATGGAAAGATTGTTTGGACGTTTGGATGAATCATTTTTTATTTTCCAAACTTGGTATGGTGGATGACGGATTTTGGAGGGATGGTGTTTGGAACCAACACCTTTAGATGCCTTACTTGATGACCATTTTGAAGGAGGTGGACATGTGTTATATATGGGAGTCCTCTTGTCTTGTGGCTCCACATTTTGATTAACTTTTTCTTTTGACATATTTTCTTTGCTTGATCCACTTTTCTTTGGGATCCATTTTAATTTCATTTGTCCACTTGTCTTTTTGTCTGATTCGATGGCCTTTGACATTTGATTTTTGACTTTGTAAGAATTTTATTTTTGTTGGTTCCAAAGGGAAGATTTAAGATGTTGAGAATGATGGTTTATGGTGTGGGTGGACGAGGTGTTGGCAGCAATCTTATGACAAGGATTTCTCATGGACTCTATTTTAATGTTTGTATCTGACAAGGTTGCCCCCAATATCGAGGAGGTTCCATTGACATCATTTGATTTACTAACTGAAGAATAGGCAAGACCTTGATGTCTGTAATTTTCTTGAAGTTGTATTGGTTCTTGAATGCCTTGCTCGTGTATGCCTAGTCCTTTTCCTTGATATTGCATGCTTTGACAAATTTTGCTTGCGATGGGGTATTTATTGTTTTGAAAGCAAGATGCTAACCCATCATGATGTATGTGGAAACTGTTACCTGGAATGTTTTCGTCTGTAAGGAAGCCTGCTCTGAAAAAGATAGATGACCCTAGCTGATAAGACGTTGTCACTTCATTGACATGTGGAATGTCTTCGGTCTGATTAACATCCTTGGTCTGATTTTGTGACATGTCAAATTCAAATGATTCTATGGGTGCTTCCAAGTCGATGTCGAAATTGTCTTTATAGTCATTGTCATAGAGTCTATCGGATTCAACTATAGCTTGATCATTTGCAAATATGTCCATAGAAGACTCTTGTTTTGGAGTAAGATCATCTATGTGTCCCATGGAGGAAAGTGTCTCATTTTGGGAAGTGGATGTGCTTGGATTGAGTGGGATTAGTCTCAGATGTTTGGTCATGAATGACATAAAGGTCGATGAGTGGATCATTTTGGATTTCTTGGTCAATGGTAGTGTCTTGGTCAAAGATGGGGTTTCCATAGACAATATAATTGGGATCAGAGTCTTTGTCAATGATAGGTGTATTTTGGATGCCATTGTTATTATTGTATAGGACTTATTGAATGGATTTAAAGATATGGTCATGAGATGGCCTACTTTGAGATGAAGGTGCGGTTATAATGTCATGCTTTGGGTTTTTGCTTTGACATGTATCCTCAAATATAGACAATGGCATGGGACTTTGGATAGAATTTTCATGACTAAATGTGGCTTGTGAGGGAGTGACTTGAAAAGGATTAATGGATGAAGGACTAGGATAGGACATGGAGAGTTGGACTGGATTAATAAGGTATGATGTGGAGACTTGACATGAGTTGGTAGATGGTTGATAAGGCATGTAGACTTGGACAGGATTGGTAGGTGAAGGACTAGAATATGAGGTGGAGACTCGTAATGCACTAGTGGATAGTTGGTTTCCCTTGTCAAGGTTAGGATAAGGGTAATAACTGGACATGTGTTGGAGATTAATGATAGGATTTTCGTTAAGTGATTCTTGATAGTGAGGGTTGATGGATGGAGGACTTGGACTAATGAGTTGTTGGTAGGAAGGGTACGTAGGTGATGTTGGTCTCAAAGTATTAAAGTCAAATCCATGTGGTAGTTTAACCCCTTGGTCCAAGAGCATGGCTAGATACCTTTGAGGGTCATGTAGGACTAAGTTTTCCACAAAGGAAGCTACATTAGGATTTTGCGTTGCAGCTTCCAAATATTTAGCATAGACTTGTCCATTTTGGTCTCTTTGTATGAATGGTTCAAAAAGGTTTTGTAATGAAGATGGAATGCTCATGGAAGATTGTGTGTTCATGTTGTGAAATGGGTCAGAAAAATTCCAGTGTTGGTTTGTATCATAAGTGTTATTGTCAATGTTGGGATTGGTGTTGGTGTTGGTGTTGTTGTCAAAGTCTTGTCCAAAGTCTTCCATTTGTCTTTTCTTTCTTTGAAGTCTTGTTTCAACCATCAAGGAAATTTCTCAAATGAAGATGATGACAATGCAAGTATGACACTAGTCTATGTTTTTGTATTTTTGTGTGATAATGGATGACAATGCAAAGAGATGATAATACAAGTATGCCAAAAGCCAATGTGACTAGGATGACGATGCAAAGAGATGATAATGCAAGACTATGTTTTTGGATTTTTTGGATAAAGAATGACTATTTTTTTGGTTTTTTTGACAATAAGGGATGCAATATGACAATTTTGTCTAAAGAAAATGACTAATGCCAAAGGACAATGAAGACTAAGATGACAAGTTATGCCACTAATTTTTTTTGTATTTTTGGAGGATGTCAATGCAAGGTGATAATGACGTTTGCCTAAGGAAAATGATTAATGCAAGGTGATAAATTGTTAAGAAAGTATGTCAAATGCCAAGGTGACAGTGAGGACTAATGTGAAAATGTTGGTTAAGGAAATGACCAATGCAAAGTCTAGATGCCAAATGAGGACTATGATGACAATATTTTGGATTTTAAAGATATGCAAGGTGAGGACTAAAATGATTTGAATTTCTAAGATATGCAAATGCAAAGGTCTAAAATGATTTGGAAGAAGGTTGCCTAACCACCCTATGCATGATCTATGCCTCAATTTTGGAATATCAAAGGACTTGTTTGAAGGACTAAATGACAAGGACAAAATGACAAGTGAGTCTTCCTAACTAGACTTTTGAGTCAGAAGGATCTCACAAAAGGACAATGACTAAAGGAGATAATGATTTCTAAGTTCAATGATAACCTAATTTTGAAAGTAAAGATTTTGCAAAGTGAGGTAAGCTTGTCCTAATCCAAAAATGCAAAATGAGGTGAGGACCTAAGTTTTTGGTTTATGACTGAAAATGCAAATGGTGAAGCCTAATGATGAAGCTAAATATTTGCAAAGATGACCCTATGGTAAGATGCAAGCTAAAGTGTACAAGGAATGAGAGATTTGAGCAATTTCATGATTTGGTTTTGAAAGAAGACTTATGGAAGAAGATGTTTGATAGCAGGCTGAGACTATTGTTTTGATGTTTTATTGCAAAATCTGAGTTGTCTAAGGTTGATTGTTTGTGTCCAGATTTGTGAATATTGTGTATATTGTTTGAAAATCCAGAAAACATTTGACAAGCACGATGTTTTGGTGTATGCAAACACACATGAGACAAACACAATCCTATGGTTAGGCCAGGACAATATTCGCTAGATTCCACGTGGGTTTCCCCAACCGCATATCAGTAGCGTGTGAATCCAAAAGTTTGGCTGCACGGACTCCCCCTTACAGTGCACTCTTTTCTTAGACCAATCAAGCTTCCAACCCCCATGAAACTCCCATGGCAGATTGATCACCTCTACTACAGACTGCGAAGATGTGGATGCCTTCACACCGACCGGTGCTGGGCTAGCAAATAGAAGGTTTTTGGCTACTATACAAAGATGTTTAATTTGGGACCCCCGTTCGAGTGGCCATACATGGGGCACAAGATTAAGCTTCGTTTAGGAGGCACTCCAGCTTGAAGAGGTTAAGCTCAATAGGGTTTTGGGGAGTACTACTTGGTCCGTATGACACATCTGCACTCGTAACCCTAGGCTTTCCCTTAGGATTCACATTTATATACCGGTCAGGGGTAGCTTGGCCAAAAAGCTCCGTTGCCGATCTGAGTTGCCTTGTGGTGAGTACTTTTTCCCACCAAGGCAGGCCCAAGTTCTAAAGGCAATAACTGTTTCTCTTACACCCAGGATCGCATGAATGCGCAAGGGGAGAGGATACTTCGATTATTGCATCAAGGTGACAAAAAATAAGGTGGGTCTTCGACTAACCGAGCTGCAAAACCACAAATTAGTAGTTTCATAAATGTCTTGGACCAACAAAAAAACTGTAAAAAACTAAGTTAGAGCAAGAGATTAAAAACTAAATTAAAACTTAAAAGTTAGTAAATAACTAAACTAGAAAATGAAGAGACTAAACTAAACTAAGAAAAAGAAATTAAAGAAAACTAAAAACTAAGAGCTCAATTTTTTTGTTGCTCCAAAAGAAGCAGTTTTTGGGAGCCCCACTCCAAAGCCACACGCTACAAACAAAAAATTAGTAAACCAAAAAAACTTGAATGAAAACAACAAACTAAAAATAGTGATAACTTTCTCAAAACTAAACAAAATTTTAAATCGTAGATATCTATGGAAAACTAAGACATAGACCTTTAAAACCCAGAAAACGTTGTGCAAAATCTTGCAAGACAAAAGTGTTATAAACAAAAGAAAATTTGAATTTGAACAACTAAATCTTAAAAACTGCGATCACTAAAATGGTCATAACTTTATCAAATCTTAACGAAATTTTAAACTGTTTGAAGTTCTGGAAAGCTGAGAACAAGACCTACAAAACCCATAAATTTTTTTAAAATATTTTATGCGCCTATTTTTCTGTGCTCAAAAGAAAATGACGGGATTTCATATGAATTCTTGGCTGTAACCTACAAAATAGCAAAAACAAACAAGAACACACAAATTTCTCTACAAAATGTCGGGTTCACCAAATGTATCTCTGAAAATTTATGTTTGATTACTTTAGAATTGCTAAATCTAAAAATCCAAAGAGATAATGGAGTGCAAAGGAGAAAACATGAAAATAAATAAAACAAAGTTACCCAAATCTTCAATCTCTATGGCTGGCCTTCATTACACCTTCTAGCTTGCTGCAAGTTGAAGAGTGCCCTCAGATTCTTCGAGCAACTTAAGACTATGCCATGTCCTACACAAGTGTTGAAGAATTTTACTATGCAAAGATGACTCTAAGTGCCTAAGAGAAGTTATAAGTATGCATGAAAATGTGTTGTGAAAATGAAGATCAAAAGTTCGCCTGCATGCTTGAGAGAGAGAGAGGAAGAAGAAGAAGACCAAATGAATTCGAAATTGCCATTTTATAAGAAAAGGCAATTTCGAATGGATGGATGAGATTGAAGGTCGAACCGACGGTCCATAATTGATGCACATTCTTGGAGGAATCATGACAGGAAGACATGCAAAGTCATGTAGGTCATGACAGACATGCAGGCTAGGACAGGCATGCAAGGATATGCAGGGACATGCAGGCTATGGCAGGAAATGAATGTTATGACAGGGGATTATGACAGGGCATATTTGACCAAGTGGTGCATAAATAATTTATTTTAAATTATTTATTTGAAAATGGAGGAAATGGACAAGTGGAAAATAAATTATTTATTCAAATTATTTATTTGAAAATGGAGGAAATGGACAAGTGGAAAATATATAATTTATTCAAATTATTTATTTGAAAATGAAGGAAATGAACAAGTGGAAAATAAATAATTTATTCAAATTATTTATTTGGAGAAAATGAAAAGAGGAGCATGCTTTAATTAAATTTATTAATTTAATTAAATGGAGAGATGAAAATTAGACATTAAATAATTAATTTAGATTAACTATTTAATTAGGAGAGGTGGCATGGGATAGTTAAATGATTTTAATAATTGTTTAACTATGGAAGAATTAAAGGACCATGAATAGATAAATAATTAATGGTAATTATTTAACTATAGATGAAAGATGACAAAATAATTAAATAAATAATAATTTATTTAACTATTGAAGAAGAGGAAGAAATTAGTGACACAATTAGTTTATTTAATCGATCATGATAGAATAAATAGATATGAATTGATTAAATAATTAAAATTATTTAATTAATAGATGAAAATGGACCGGATAACATAATTTAGTATCTTAATTATGCTAGGACGAAAGTGGCAAGAAATGGAGCTTGCAGGCCTAGGTCAATTTTCAGTGTCTACAGATTGAGATAGGAAGAAGTGGATGGTGGATTGAGATACAAGGATGCAGATGGTGGATTGAGTTAGGGGGAAGTATTAGGAGTGGATGGAGGATTGGAATCATGGATTGGAGGATTAGGATTATGGATTGGGGGATGGTGGGATTGTGGATTTAGACTAGGGATAAATGTGATAATTGGAGGTTGATGTATGACTAGGGGAGAAGATGGAGGTGTGGATGATTGATGAGAGGGACATGTGAGGGATGGATAAGAGGAGGATGTGGATGGGGGATAAGATGCATATGTGGATGGGGAAGCTAATGGATTTCCCTTCTCAAAGGTAGCATAAGGATTGCTAGTGGGTGTACATGGAGGCATAATTGGATAGCTTGGATGAGTGATTGGATTGTGGGAGATGTTCATGACAAGATTGCTAGCAATGATAGCATCAATGGGATCTATTTTGTACTCATCTTGGTCAACAAGGCCTTCATAATCATCTTTAATGTAATTAAGATCTCCCTTGACTACTATTTTTGGTTGTGTTGAAGGGGAATAAGGATTCATCATATTGGATTGGATAGGTATGGATGAAAGAGAATGGAATAGATGATTAGGAGGTAAATGAAATGGATTAGAGGAAAATGAGAGAAGATTTGTTTTGATGTTAGAAGATATTAGATGTGGATGTACTAAAGCTCAAGTTGGGATGTAGATTAAGCTCAAATTATGATGATTTGGAAGATATGGTGGGATGGTGTCCTAAATTCAAGGATGTAGCTAAACTGATGGGACGATTGTTGGATGGATGATTGATATTGTCATCTCAACTATAATCGAGATCCTATATCAAAGCTAAATTGGATGGATTTCCTACTTGATATAGTCTAAGTTCTTAAGCAAGAGGAGAAGAGGAGATACTGATGCAAACTATACCTTTGGCTTGAGGTGAAATAGTTTGAACGAGGGATTACTAACTTGGGATAGGCTAACTTCCCAAGAAAGTGTTATGATGGATGATTGATTCAAGATTTAGGATTTCGATTAAGTATCCAAGGCTAGATTTTGGATTGGGGATGATGTGGATGTCAATAGGATGGTTTTAGCTAACTCCTTGTTCAAAGGGGAGCGTGTTTTGGATAGGTTGATGATGGTTGATGAGATAGAAGTGATCATTTGGAGATGGATATGGAGAGAAAAAGTGATTGGATTGCAGTTTTGGATTTAGGACACTACTATCCATGATAGGAAGGAATTTATCTTTGGATTTTGTATGGAGAATGGATCCGCCCAAGAATAGTATAGATCAACTTGTCTAGAAATGAATCTTCCTAAGAGAACAACCACCTATCTTGGGTGGCAAGACTAACAAACAGATTCACCTATAGACAAGGCATATCCACCTATCTAAGATGACTAAGTGAAAATGGATCTGCCTAAGAAAAAGTGGAGCTGCCTATGGATAGGGCAAAATCGCTCATGGATGACTAGATGGAGATGACAAAAGGACCAAATATTGCAAGAAGATAGAAACAAGATGAATGATGATATGATGGACTGAAGATATGCACTGGTAAGCACAATAAGACATGCTAGAAAGCACAAGCCTAGATTAGTAAAGTAGGTGTGTTAACTTAGTATAGGCCCACCAACCCTGAGGCTAATATCTCAGGATTGGAGTGAGGTGTCACTCGATCAAGAGTCGATAGATAGGGATACAATGGAACAAGGGATCACCACCTCTACGTAGGGAGATACATGGTGAGTAGCTTCAAGCATGATACTGTACCCTGTACCACACTAAGCAATGGCCGAAAGGTCTTAAGCTAGGTTGAAATAGGTGACTAGTGCATACTCTAAATACCAAGAGGGTACATGAGGCACATCCATGAACACTATCCTATCACAAGCATGGGTCGGGAACTTCATTCAAACCATTTGGACCAACCTTTTACTCCTATCTTGGAATCACCTAAACATCGAAGCTTCGCTACACACGACGTGACTAGATTGGGGTACAACTTTCATTCTCCCCCCTTTATATACCCCACCTATTCACGTGGTTGAGGTCATCTATTGGGGTGATGAAATCCCCAAGAATGCCTCCTAAAGGGAAGGAAATGATAGGGATTTATGATCTTCAGGCTCACATGAAGTGTAAGGAGAGAGCTTATGTGCAAAACTAGCACTCCTAGGTAAAAAAATGGACTTGGATTACTTCATGGTTTTTTATCCCCAAGCTCACCGAATGGTGTAAGGGGAGAGCATGTGCCAACAAAGAAATCCAAACAAAGCACACAATATGTTGCCCCTTTAGAAATTTAAGTGTTCCTAAATTAGTGATAAAAAGAAGGCTTTGATCGTGAACTTGCAGAAGATACGTTAGTAGTTAGATCTTGGTCTTTGGCAAGTGATATTAGGTTGCACAAAAAGATGATTAAATAGAAAAGGTGATCAATGATAATAAATTTTAACCTAAGGGAGGTTGGGACACCTACCCCAATGATAGGGGGTGGAGAACTTTTTTGGAAATGAAAATGATAAAGGCAGAATGAATTTCTTTTATCAAAAATAGATTTTGTATACCTTATGTTGTCATGAATGTATAGAGTGGAATCACCCAAGAATAGAGTGCATTCACCCCTATAGATGATGAAGTCGCCCCTATACAAGTAGAATCACCTATGTAGTAGCAGATCTACCCTTGTAGATTACAGAGCCTCCCATCTATGGATCTGCCCCTATGCAAGCAGAGCCACCCATGTAGTTATAGATCCACCTATGTATTAGGTTTGCTCATCTGTGCAACTGTCCTTGTGCAAGTGGAGCCTCCCAAGTAGTGTATCCACCCAAGTAGTGACATATCCACCTATGTAGCTACGTATCCACCCATCTGTGAATCCACTTATGTAGAAGTGTATTCTCTTGTCTACAAATTTTCCTATGTAGCTATGTATCTGCTTGTCCTGAGTGAATCTACCTCTATGGGAGTTACAGATCCACCTATCTAGCACATCTACCTTTGTAGTTGCTTGGATGTTTGAAGGACTAGAAGTTGAAGCAGATTCGCCTCTGAAGGAGACAAAGCTACCCTTGAAGATGGTGTATCTGCCCGTGCAGTGGATCCGGCCCTGTGTGAAAAACCTACAACTTCAAAATTCATTTTTTTTTGTAGAAAATACATTAGAAGACCCGCGACGTGGGTCCCACCGGGCATGCTAGAAATGAGTGCAATGATTTTTGTGCTTTAAAGTGAATGATTTAACTATTATAACCAAACAAACACAAAAATCAAAATAACACTCAAATAAGGAAAGAAAGCTCAAAATAACATAGAATCAGATGTCAAGCCTCCTATTGAGTAGATTTTCCCACGATTATTGATCAAAATGGATGAAGGGCTAAGATTTGTTGATGGAGATCAACCTGGCTGAGAATGATTTGAATCTCTCAAGCCACAAGATTGTGCCAAGTAGCACAAGAAGAGGGCTTGAGATGGAGATTGTACCTTGAAAGGACATGAAGGCCCATGTGATTGATGTGATGGGGAGGGTTGACCCACTTAATCAAGGATTAAGTGTGTGCACATGCTTAGTGGGCAGGTTAGGTGGGGATTAGGATTAGGATTAGAGGACAAGTGGGAGAGTAAGAGGATGTGACATGTGAGAGGGATTAAATAAATAAATAAGATTTATTTATTTATTTTGTGGGAGAGAATGGGTAAGGTAGGATATATGTAGATAAATAATTAAATTAAATTATTTACCTTAGGCTAGGACTTAGGGATAATAGAAGAAATAGATTAGGATGAAGGTTGATATAATTTAATATTAATTAAATAATAGGGTATTATTTAATTAATATAGAGGATATGGAATTGGTCAAATTAGGGGTAAATTGACCAAACAAAGTGATCAATTTTCAATGGCTGCAACTATAACGACATTACTTTCTATTCAATCGTAAAGAAGAAATAAGATGAATGAAAGAAACAATTCAATAGTGTAAAAACAAATATCAATTAAAATCAAACGTCTTTTAAAATAAAATAAGTTGAACACTCACAATCCTTGTAAATCATAAAATCTCTATTTTTAATTAAAATATCTAAAACAACAAAAATAAAAAATTTACCAACATTTATAGGTAAACTAAACAACATACAATTTCACTAATATACATGCATGTTAAAAAAAATACACCACGACAAATACATGGGCTCATTTCAAATGCTACTAAATATAGAAATCGACTCCATAAAAAACTCACTCATGTAAATAAATTTATCCTTCCCTACTAAAACTTGGATAAATTTTTCATATGAACTTAGAATTGGTAGAAAAAATACCTTCAAGAATTTATGGACTTTGAACAATCATTTAAGAGAAGGAACATATTGAGAAAATATGGACAATCTAACCAAGGCAAAAAATGAAGGAACATATAGAGAAATCAAGGAGAAGCTACATGGAAAATAGGGATTTAAAAAAACCTAGCCCCAAGAGCAAAACACATCAACAACATAGAGACACAAAAGGTTGCAAGTAGTTTCTTTAAGGTTTGAAACAAAATAATCTAGAGAAGAGGAAGAAAAGCAAGGAAATACGAAATCTAAAAGAAAATTACACACAACACCATTGCAAGATGAACCCTTCGTAAAAGAAGTCTCAAAATAACTACTCCAAATGAGTATAGAGAGAAAGGTAAATAGGAAAAAACAAAGAGTAAAAAGAAAAGAGCCTCGAGCCCTAGATATAGAAATGGAAGAAGACAAAAAATCAGAAGAGCAAATAGATAAAAAGAAAAAAGTGGAGTAATGAAACAACCAAAACAAATCATGGACATGGATTTGCTATACAATGGCCTATTTGGGAATAGGGTGTTGTATAAAACAACAAAAATATGCATAAAAGTGGGGGAAACAAACAAGGATATTATTGAAGAAGCAACGATAAGGTATATGGTGGCCTCCACAATAACACTATAAAATATGATAGAATTGTTTTTGGAGGAGTTAGCAACTTCCCTAAAGTAGAAAAGAGAAAAATTATCCAACAAGAGGATGAGTTAAGAAAGAAAGATTTAGGAGAGATCACTCCTTCCCTACCCATAGCTCAACAAAAAAATTGGAACAAATGCAAGCCAAAGAATTCCAATCCAAACAAAGGGTAGACAAACTCATGCTTCAAAATCCCTAGGCCACTTAACAAATACAACAAGAGACACTTGGGGCAACTCAAAAGGCATATACAACACTAATGAAGGAAGAAAAGAAGTTGTGGTAAGCACAACATACCCTTTGGAAGCACCTAGCAGGACACCAACTAATTTGAAGGGCAAGGGCGACTGCAAACAACACCATCTCTAAAAATACCATCCTCTTCTACCACAAACTCACCCATACAATCCATTAAGGATTTTCCTACAACAACAAAAAATCAACCAATTGCAACTCAACAATTACTCCAATTACCTCTAGTTGGCACATAGGTGGACTTATCATGGATCTCACTAGTACACAAGTTTCAATTTGGTGATATTTTCCACTAAACAACAAGGGAAGATATCCTAAAACGACATATGGAGAATATAGAAAAATAGGAATATGTGATAGATATTTTTGAAAATAAAATGCCCTAGTTGCAAAGGGACATATCACAACCACTTGGGAAACAATGAAGCAACCGGTAGAAGATATCATAAATGAAATGAACAACCAAACTTCAACACTCTACACCAATATCCTAGCAAAGGTAAGTATGATAGCTCACACTCAATTGGGAGCCAACATTAATACCTTGTAAACCACCTTAGCGGACATTAATACTTTGTACCAATTTTGTCTGCAATAGGCTACCCTAACTAAAACACTTCAAATTTAGATGGATCAAATTGAGCTAAAAAATCTACAAGTGGCCACTACTTACAATGTAACATAGGAAATTGATGGGAAAACTAGAGCATAATAGACAAAAACTCAATGGGATATCACATTCCTCTAGTTGAAGGAGATATATAAGAATATTTTGCCTACTAATTAACCTATTTTGCATGTCTTGAGGAAAATATGTTATTTTAAAGGGGGGATGATGTTTGTAGAGGTTAGAGTAGAGGCACATAAGCCATCAAAATCTATCCCAAGTGGTCACAGGTGAAGTGTGGAGCATAAGGCCAACTAGGTTGAATAAGAATACATATTTTGTAAGGGATGTGTCCCCAATCACATGTATATGAATATGATATTAAGATATTACAAGATAGATTGTTGTATGTATGAGAATATATGTATGCAAGTGAAGAAGAACAAAAATAGGAATAGATAAAAGAGTGAAGTTTTGAAAATAGATTATATTGTATCAGACATTGTACGCAAATAAAGAGATTACTATATATCAAGAAGATTGATGGTTGTGTAAAATTGCGTTTAAATTCTGTTTTGATGTATGATCAAGAGCTTTGTTAGAGCACCACATATTTGTATTTTGCACTGCATAATCTTTGATTATTCTCCTACTACTATCACTAAGGTATAAATACAACACTTAATAATTCTTAGAACTTAGAACTCCAGTCCTTGTTAACACTCCATATCTATAACTAGAATGTAATGAGATCAGAAATAAGATGATTGAAAGAAACAACTTTATAATATAAAAACAATATTAATGAAAATCAAACATTTTGTAAAAGAAATAAAATAAAACATCCTGAAATAAGAAAAGAAAAAAAATATTAATTTTTTACAAACATTTATAAGTGAACTGTACTGCATAAAATTTCGCTAATACATATGCCTTTAAGAAAAATACTACACCCCAAGAAAAATACTACACCCCAAATACATGGGCTTGTTTCAAATGCTACTAAATAGAGAAGTCAACTCCATACAAAACTCACTCATATAAATTAATTTCTCCTTCCCTACTAAAACTTGGCTAAAATTTTCATATGAACTTCTTACAACCAGTAGAAAAAATCCCTTAAGCATTTATGGACTCTGAACAATCGTATCTTATATACACAGAAAAGTATTAATACCAAAAAGTAATACCCATACTTTGTCATAATCGATTTACTTTTAACTACAATGGTGGAAACATGTGCTTCATAGGCTTGTAGACACATCGCCATGTTCTTACCTCTCTGAGTTATCCTATCTAAATTTCAGCAATACATGGGTGCCAAAGTTGCAAGGTGCTGTTACACCACCCAAAACAAGTGTTAAGTTTCACCACCCAAAACACTTCACTTATGAAACTACAGTAGACTGGTATGACCTAATGACAATGGTACTGCAAGATTTTGATACCATTTTTCTGCTTCTGAATACAATGAAGCATTGAAGGAAGGAGCAACGCGGACTGTTGAGCCTGTCTTAAGCTGTGAATGATGTAAAAAGCTGCTTTTCTGTTCAGGATTTTCTTCCTGTAACTGCAGAGTCCAACCAGAAGAGCAAAATCTATCAAATGTATTACAGGGATCATGATTGAATAGTGCAGTCTGAGTAGCACTTGTAGTAATAGCAGCCTTGGGATCACATGGGGTGTTGAATACTAGGCTTTGAGACAATTGCATGCCTGCATTGGTCTTTGAATTGTTGAGAAAATGATTATAACAAACATTGGCACTAGCAGCTGATCCTATCAGTGAACCTCCATTATTGGAAATGGTCATCATACTCTTATTACTATTGATATTGTCGCAATAGTATGTTACTTCAGTACAAGAAGTAGCACCAACATCATGAAATTCATCTGCACTACTATGGTTTTTCTGAGCAGTTTTACTTTTAGCCAATGCATGACGAAGCAAAAGAAACCTTGCAATTTTTGATGAGCTTGAGCTTCTGCCTTGCTTATTCCTGCAATTTCTGTTCTCTGAAAAGTTTGTTCTTGTGTTTTCCCCTCTAAGAAACCTGGCTGCATCATCATAGGCTCTTGCTGCATCTTCTGCACTGTCAAAAGTGCCCAGCCACAGACGAAGTTTTTGAGATGCATCTTTGATTTCAGCAACCCACCTTCCTGAAGGTCTCTGCCTCACACCCAAGAACTTGTTATGGGGCCTCTTCTTTCTTCCACTTTTGGAAGAATGAATAGACATGGTATCATTATTAATACTGTTGGCAGAAGTGTCATCTTTGCAAGAGCTGTTGCTGCTGCAGGTTCCAGCTGAGGGTACAACAGAAGTAGTTGACAATAACTTCTCTGATCCAGTAATCCCTTTGCATCCATGGTTGCTTCTCAGATCCTCATTAGAAACAAAAGAATGCAACTTTTTTTCTTTCTCCTCCATGCTACCATCCATTTTCACTGCAAGTTCAGACTCGGAAACTCGGGAAGCAAAATCTTCAACTATTGATATTTACAGTCAACCTGGTATATAAAGTCCTAAATCAAGACAATCAAACAAAGATTCCAGAATTTATTTTATAACTGAACGCTTACAAGAAGAATCATCTACAGAAGTAGATGCACTATGATATATCCTACATACAAACTGGCCTAAAGGACAATAAAAATCATTTCTCTAATATCATCTCAAGACTGGTATACCTATTAGCAAATGAAGCAAAGTCAATAAACCAAGATCTCTGCTAACAATTTTTTTTACTCTATTTTCTTCAACTTTATAATTTATACTATGTTTTCTGCAACTTCATGGAACTCCTGCAATGAATGATAAGCGATTTATCACAAACCCTATTTATTCTCTACTAGACCTGAGATATCAGATTGGCCCGTAACTGATTGGATCCCAACATAAAACAGAAGAACAGAATAGATGCATAAACAAAATGCCAGCAAAACACAGTGCTTAACTTTAGGTAGGATGTACCCGAATTGGGAGGTAAGTGTTATATACGAGTACAATACTACATGATTCCTTGATGGGAATATAATATATCCTCATGGACATATGGGACATATGGAATGATTGAGACAATAAGAAAATCCAGATCCCCTCCCCATCGGCTCATTGGTAATATTCCATAGCTAATACATTTCATTGTAAATGTCTAGTATAATAATGGAATAAATATGTAATTTGAAAAAGAACAACTAGGGAAACTGCCAAACAATCCTAATTCATATTAGTTTTTGGATTCCTGATTAGGGTTATCTATAAACAATAATTATGATCATGTTACCCTGATTAATGACTTTATTTTCTCATTTTAAAGTAATTTCATTGTTTAAAAAAGTTCAATTTTCTGTCATGTCCACAACTTTGGTCAATTCTGCCACTTTTATAGGTCATTAAATTCTAACAGGCTATTAGGTTAGGAGCAGCTCATTGCTATCGTTTTGGTCAGCCCTGGCTAACAGAGCTTCCTGTCATACCATGTTTTGAGTGTTACTCTGGAGTCTGAGTCTGTATTAATGAAATGTCTTTTTCCTTAAATAATATTTTTAACTGCATCACAACGAAATCAGGAATCACCCCATTTTTCCCATAATGTTTAAAAACTGTTTGAAATGTCTCTCTTCACTGGCATTTGTTTGCACTTTATTATCAACTGTTTCTGCAATTTTGTTATCATTTACTTTCATATTTTGATGTGATCTGAATAGATAAGTAAGAGGTATTTTCCATAGCGTGTCAAATTGTGATATTGTTATTAGGATTCAACTGTGTAGTTTTACAAGTCTAACTCATTGATCCATGTTTTATGAGTAGTGGTTCACAAGAACCCATCTCTCATGACAATGAATGGTCCACTTAGCACTCATTGCATCTAGGTGATGCTCACAGAGGTGAAGTACTGGACCTTCCGGAGATGTCACCATGCATTTTCCTATTGCTGATAACTCCAAAAAAATGAGTAGAATATCAACAACCACGCACATTATGAAAAAATGATTGGTTGAGCTTGGAATCAACATCAAAGATTACATCATGCAACAACAACACACCTATCAAACATTACGCTTCCATAATCACCCCAACCCTTAAAAAGATATAAAACCCCTATTACTGCATTCCAATGCTTCTCAAAACTTAAAGTTCTTGGTCTTTAACGTCCAATGCAATCACGTCTTGGACATTTCAATAGCTAATACATTTCATTGTAAATGTCTAGTATAAGTGCAATCACGTCTTGGACATTCCAATAGCTAATACATTTCATTGTAAATGCCTAGTATAAGTGCTAGGGAAACTTTTGCATTGGACGTTAAAGACCAAAAACTTAAAGTTTTGAGAAGCATTGGAATGCAGTAATAGGGGTTATGTATCTTTTTAAGGATTGGGGTGATTATGGAAGCTTAATGTTTGATAGGTGTGTTGTTGCAGGATGTAATTTTACTTCATCTTGATGTTGATTCCAAGTTCAACCAATCACCTCTTCATAACAAGCGTGGTTGTTGATAGTCCACCCATTTTTTTGGGGTTATCAGCAGTGGGAAAATGCATGGTGACCTTCCAGGAAGGTCCAGTGTTTCACCTCTGTGAGCATCACCTAAATGTAATGAGTGCTAAGTACCACTACTCATGAAGCATGGATCAACGAATTTGACTCGTAAAACTACACGGTTGAACTCTGATAGCAATATCACAGTGATCTGAATAATTAATCAAGACAATTAGAAATCTGAAAAGTTGATATAAACAAAACCAACACAATTTTATTTTGAAACTCTGTAAAAACTTCATTTGCACTAATGTTTGTGAAATCTCAACTAGAAAAAAAAAAAGTGAAAAAACTGGATGGAAATCATGAGTCCCAATAAAAAATTAATATTTGGTGATTAAAGTGAATAATACTTTTCCAACTAATGTGGAAAAGGATGCCCTGTGGTGTAAGGGTATGGTCCCATACTAGTTAGGTGAGGAAAGTTGTCTCAGATACGATAAGCTAGCGTGACTTGAAAACAGTAAGTACACGAGGCCATACATTTTCTCTTTTGTTTTCTTTTAATTGTATTGTCCCATGGCCTTATAAAACCCTATTTCTGACACATTTATCATCCTAGTTTTGTCTGAAAGTGTTGACCATAAATGGAAAACAACTGGTACTGATACGAAACTTTCAAACACGAGAGAAATACTGATGATCAGAGTTGACAACTACAGTCCGCACCTACCTTCATGGAGATTAAAGTACTGTGTCTTCTCTAATCATAACACAACTAGAATTAAAAACACTCTTTACAGAGTCAGAAGCTAATACAGATGTCACTATGTGAAACACACTTAACTTTGCAATTGTTTTTTCTCAAAGAAGGAATCCTTCTTTAAAAACAATAGATTAATGCATATACCTGTACTTGATTCCTGAGTTAATGCAATGTTCTGAGAAGGTGATGTGGATACTTTTGGATTTTCCTCCACTAGTTAGTAGGAACATTTTGTTTGGTTCCACAACAAATTTTTCAGTCCGAAGTTGGCTGGTGATTAGTTTCTTTGATCTGTATTGGAGCTGATGAAAACTAGTATGACAGCATGTGAATTGACAGAGGAAGGGAGTATAGATTTTATTTATCTGATTCAGAAACATGACAAAACATGTTAGTGAAGACTGAATAATGGTAAAAAATTTGATTTTGTAAAGTTTTGTGTCATCAGAATAGGATTGAAAAGTAATTGACAGTAACAGTTGAATCCTCTCCAGGGCAATGCCAATTTGAAATTATCTTTTTATGTAAGACTTGATTTTTATTAATTGATCATTAGAGAACATTATTCACTTTTTGGGTTGGATCACATTCAATGATTTTTTATTTTGGATTGAATTACTTTACAGAAAAACAAATATGAAATGACAAATGATATGAGAATTGATAGATTAGTTTAATAAGTAAATTTCTTATAATATTAAGCTAAAGGTGGTTAGGATAAGGCAGAACCAAAAAATAAATAACACTTAAAATAAGCAGGGAAAAAAACAATTTTATGATTTATTTTTGGAGGTCCAAAAACCCATTCTAATTTAATTTTGTGGGTTGCCCACACAGCCTGTTAAAGCAAGCATTAGAGGACACCAAGAATGACAAGGACGTTAGAGTTTCAAGACAAAACTATCGTTGTCCATATAGCCCCACAAGCAAACAGGCCTGGTTACCTGCATCTTCAATAGTTTTTTTAATTCTGCAAACAAATGATTTGATCTTTCTTCTTTTACTCATGTCCTGTATGGTGGCCTGTTCTGTTCTAATATTAGACATGGCGTCTTATTTTCTTTTTTTAAGTTTTAGGAATCAATGGCAGGTATGGACAAAACAGGGAGAAATGATGATAACAACGTTTTGTCTCATTGACTAATGGCTTCCAGTCTGACATGATTCCAAAAATCATGAGTTACTTTTATCTTCATTTGTCCTCTTCAAGGACCATCTCATCATTTCCCAAGGGCACCTTCACCCATGATACCATGATGGTTTGCTACGTCCCCTATCCTCTTGGTTTTCTAAACACGTACTTCTGCAATGTATTCTCTTTCTTATACTAGTTGGGTCATCATATATTGCACTTTCTTTGTAAGTGTAATAAAAGTTGAATTTTTTGGCACAATGCATTAAAAAATGGTGAGAAACAGAAAAGCAAAGAATAGGAAGAAAAGATCTGAATTTGGGAGGAATGGGAGTCTAGGTGTCGGCAAAGGAAGGCGATTTAATAAGAGGTCCACAATAACAGTAAAACAGAACAGTATTAGCAAATAGGGTTAAAAACAGTCATTTGAAGATAATAATTTTGTTTATCTAGTTTGTATTACATTCGGTTCAACAATATAATGTATAATTAATGATGTTTACAATGAACTTTTTTTATGAATAGGTGTCATTAGGATGCAGATTAAAACCCCAGTATCTGCAAGCGAGGTTCTAAATATCTTTGCTCAGTCCTTGTGCTTAAACTTCATAACATGACCTGCAACTAAAAGAAATAATTTACAACAAAAACATTTTACTCAACAACAAATATGAAGCAATACCCATAAGCTTCAACTACCAAGCACATAAAAGGATAATTGCATTATTACATAGAAGTAATAAAAATTGAGTTTTGATTCCAGAATCAAGTCAAAATTATTGTGTCTTTCACCACCAAAGGAATAGACTCTCACACACTACAACATACATCTCCTTAAAAACAAAAGAAATAAAAAACTCTCCTCAAAAAGGAGAAAGAAAACCCAAAATTAGAAACTGCAAACTGACAGTTGCCACCCAAAAAGAGCACACACGAACAGCTAAAACAAGAAAAATCAGATTGACGAAGGGAGCCCATCAATCAACTATTACACATGCCCTGCCTTGGAAAGATTTGGCGGTTACGTCACATTACTATTAATTTAGAAAATAATATTACTGTATTACACATATTCACAAAAAAAAGGTCGGTGGTAAGAAGACACATCTCGAAAGTCATATCGGCTTAGTCTAGAAGCATAAACATATAAAAAATAAAGAAAAAGTCACTAAGCGATGAGAGTAGTGCTAGCAACAGGAGAAGGGTCCTTGTCATCTGGTTTACCCCATTCATCAGCATGGTCGAGGGTGACGTCAAGAGGAGCCCAACCATTGTCTTTTCAACTTTATCTTCTGGCCGATTGGGAAAAATCGTAGATCCACCCACGAGAGCCACTTAGAAGATTTAGTGAAAAATGTTGATCCTATTTTTGGCCAAAAAGTGGGACTCATTATTGTAGGATTACATTTCTATAGTTCATAAAAAATGTCTCTATTTATGGCACTATATGGATACAATCCTCCAACCATCATTGAGGGTGACACTAAGAGTTCAAGATGTGGAAGATCACATGCATCATCAGTTCTAGGTAATTTTAGTACTCAAGAAGAATTTGGCTATGGCACAAAATAGAATGAAACAACAAGCCGACCAAAACAATAATGAAAGGAGTCTTGAGGTTAGGGACTAGTTTTTCTTGAGATTACATCCTTATAAGAAAATTTCCTTGAAGAAACAAAGAAAAAACGTTATCCCCAAAATATTATGGTCCATACTAGATTATGCAAAAGATAGAAAATGTTGCCTATAAGCTTGAGCTACCTCTAATAGCTAAGATACATCTAGTTTTCCATGTTTCTTGTTTAAAGAAAGTGATTGGGCATAATATTCCTACGCACACAATATTACCATATCTAGATGAAGAAGGAAGAATCATATTGGATCCATAGTTAAATATTTATACATGCACAAATACATTGAGGACTAGGTAGGCCACTCAACAAGTATCTCATTCGATGGAAGAATTTACTAGTTGAAGATGCCACATGGGAAAATAAAGAGTTCATCTAGAAGCATCCACACTTGATTAGCATTGAGGAAAATGCTTCTATAAAGAGGGGGCATGCTACGCCCATTATCCTAGAGAGTTTATAGGGTTATGATTAATTGACTTGTAGATACCTTAACTCCTAATTAATTCATATTACCATTATTATAAATTCATAATTCATTAATTAGATTGGCCTAAGGATTATATATTGTCTAAAATCAGCCTAGGTGATATCCTAGGCATAAGTACAATATATATAGGAGGAAGTGAGTCTTATTTGATCATCAAATTGTGAATTGTGTTCTCATTGTAGATATTTAGAGATTTTCTCCATTAAAGTGGCTTGTTGTTCTCAATTATTATGAATTTATAAAATATTTAATATTATAATCCTCCTTTGTGCAATTTATTTCATTATATACCAAACATTCCTCATAATTTTAAAACAATTCTTTAGTCATACTTTAATTAAATATATTAGTCATTTGTTCTTCATTTGGATAAAATTGTATATTGGCAATAGTTGCTTGAACAAGAACTTGAATGTAGTGAACATCAATATTAATTATACTTTGGTTTAGCATATGTAGCAATGAAAATAGTACGCCCCACCTTTGAGGAATGGAGCACAAAGGTAGGGTTCCTATTTCACACTTGTTACACTCAAGGAAACCTTAGAGATCTCAATCAGAAGATAGAAAGGGGGAAAGAGATCTTGCAATAAGGTATCCTAGGGTTTGATTAGAGACAATAAGAGGGTTCACCACCAAGCTAGGGCTTGGAAAGACAAAAAATGAATGCAAGATGCAAAGTACCATGCAAAACCTAACCAAATGACTTAGGAAATGAAATTGAAAATCAAGATATCAAACAGAGGTGCACTTGGAAGAGTGATGAGGTCAAAACAAGCTCCAAAACCCTAAAAATTTGTTGTTTGATGCCCACTGGGACTCATACGCTAGTTTGGGCAATTTAGTCCCAAACTAGGTTTTTTGTGCCAAAACTGGAATCTAACAGTGCTTAATCTGAATCTCCTGAAACCCAAAAAATGGCAGTACTGGGACTCATACGCCCAAGGTGGCGTATCAGTCCCAATATGCTTTTTCAAAGGGCTAAGACCTGAATTTGCTCTCCTAACTCTGTTCTTTCTGTCTCACTTTTTTTTGGGTTGAAACTTTGATTTTCAACCTATAGGAGACTTTTTGTGATCTTACCGACAAGGAAACAACTAGGACAACTTTCTTCAATCTTGTAACTTAGTCTTCAAAGATCTTTCAAGCTCCAAGACACCTAGATCTGCAATCACACATGTAGAGAGAGAGAAACTTGATTATTAGAGAAGAGGAGTTTTCCTTAGTCAAGCCTCTTTTAGGTAATTAAACCAAATGATGAGATAATGAAATAAGGACATGAATATGAAATGTTCATGGAACATGAAACATGAATAATGATACCTTGAATGATGTTGTGATACATGAATCAATAATCTAACATGAAGTGGCCATGAAGGATGTAGATCTTGATCTTGAAATAAGTGTAGAACAATGCTTAGTCTTGGATCTTGAATGCAACATCACAACACTAGCTCAACAACATGTTTGATGTTTGATAACCTTAACATGATGATGGATCTTGAATTGCTGCAACAATTGATGAAGAATTCTACCCTTGAATGCTTTAAAGATGCTCTTGAATACTCTTGTGAAGTCTTGTAAACTCTTGAAGGCTCTTGTAAACTCAAGTTTTCTATAAGGCATGCTCTCTTGAAAGTCTTAGGTGAAAATGAGTGAAATAACCTTGTATCTATACTTATTTATGCCGAATTTCCTGAATTACAACACTACAAGCCAACATTAGATCTAGGAGGATAAAATACTGCTAAGAATTTGAATTAAATTTGATTTTGGGCCACATGGGACTCATATGCCACAAGTGGCGTATGGGTCCCATTAGGCTTAACTATGGGACACATTTTAAAAAAATGCTTAGAATGATGCAAAATCAAGATCGAGGCCCCAAAACTTAGGTGGGACTCATACGCCCAAGGTGGTGTATGAGTCCCAGATCACTAAATCTGGGCCACACAACATAAAAACACCTGAATTATGATTGGATGTTGGTTTATGTCGGGATTATCCTCGAAAAGATGCATTAATTAAGGCTTTTGGATGCAAAATAAGGCCAAATAAGGCATAAAGAATCCCAATTATTTAATGAAACCCTAGATTAGTGTGAAAGAAATAGGATACACTTTACAACACCCAGAATAAGGCATAATTAAGCTCATTTAGCTTACAAGTGTCATAAACTTAATGTGAAGGTGCAAATAAATACACTTTACAACATTAAATTAAGGCAAAGTTAGATCAATTTAGCTTAAAAGGACCTTAAATCCAATGTGAATGTGGAAAACACATTACAAAATTGTATCAAGGCAACATTAGGTCCATTTTAACGTTAACCATTCCTAGATTAAGTGTGAAATTGTAAATGACGATATTTTTCTACACTATAGCATGGAAAACTAGATTGTTTGCAACTTGTATGGTGCTTTGATTGTCACAATATGAAGTAGTAAAATGTTTTAGAAAACCAAGCTCAAATAAAATATTTCAAGGCCAAACTACTTTCTTTTCCACTTCTTTTGCTACTCTATATTCTACTTTACATGAAGAAAATGATACAATTGTTTTAGTTTTGCTACTCTAGATAATAGGGCTTGATCCAAGCTAAAAAAATAAAACCACCAATAGATTTTCTATCATCTATATCACCACCCCAATCTGAATATATAAATTCAACCAAAGAAATTGAGGGTTTATAGGCATAGTGGATATCATAGTGTATTGTCCCATGAACATATCATAAATAATTAATGTAGCAAACCAATTACTTTCTATAGGTGCTAGCATAGATTTTGGTATTAGATTGATCAAAAAATAAATATATGGTTTAGAATGAGATAGATAAGTTAAGCTATCTACAAGTTCACTATTTAAAGTAACATGTACCCTCTTGGAAGTACATTCTTTAGTAAATTTGAATACAAATTGTTCAAAGGGAGTAGAAATATGCTTGCATTCAAACATGTTATTTTTTTCTAAAAGATCTAAAGCATATTTAGATTGTGAGATGAATAATCCATCATGTAGCCTACAAAATTGCATAAACCAAGAAAATAATTTAGTTCACCCAAATCACTCATATGAAATTCCCTTTTAAGATCCAAATTTAAATTGTCATTTAATAAAGGTTATGATGTTGATCTACAAAACTTCCAGTGGTTGATTCATATATATTTCCTCATTTAAATTGTCATTTAAGAAATAATTTATAACATCCATTTGATGAATATGCCACATGAGACTAAAAACCTAATTCTAATTGTATTCATTTTGTCAACTAGAGCAAATGTTTCTTCATAATCAACACCTTTTTATTGAATCTCAAGTAACAACCAATCTAGCTTTGAATTTTTCTATAGCTCTATATGATTTAAATTTTTTTTTGTACACCCATTTACAACCAATAAAATTCTTACCTTTGGGGAGTGGCACAAGTTCCCAAGTTCTATTCTTTAGTAATGCATTAAATTCCTCTTTCATGGCTTGTTCCCATTCTTTTTTCCTTCTAGCTTTCTCATATGAGATTGAGTTATTTATCTATAAGAATTTGGCTATGAGAACATTGATATTCCTTCCTTAGATCTTCGACCCTTGCCTATATATCTCTTCAACAATCATTGTCTTCTATCTAGTTGAAAGTCCTTCATCATCACTACCTATAGAAAATAGCTAGTCTCAAGCATTAGTTGTTTCATTTTTAATAGTATTATCTTTATTAGAAGTAGTGCACTCATCAACTTCATCAATAAAGTTTCCTTTTATTTTTAAAATATATAAAAAGTATAAATCATTTATGGCTATGAGTTGTAAATGTTCATCAAAATTTACATTTCTAATAATAAAGATCTTTTTTGTTACCAAATCATATAACTAGTGAGCTTTTTGTTCTTCACTATAACCCATAAACAAATAATTTTACTGTTTGGTTCTAAATTTTCCTATTTTCATGTGGGATGTGTGCCCAAAAAATGCATCTAAATACGTTAAAATAGGCAACATGAGGCTTTCTTCAACTCCATGCTTCTTCAAGGGTGATATATGCGAGGGCTTTGGTGGGGATTCTATTCATAATATGTGCAGCACAAGAGAGAACCAAACCCCAAAATTTATTTTGAATTTTTTTAAAATGCAACATGCAATGAGCCATTTCTAATACAATTAAACTTGTAGATTAGCTATCATTAGGGTAAATGTAGTACATTGGAGCATTTTTAGAACATTCTTAGACAAAGATGGAACTACATGAATTAAATGGAAGAATCATTCAACATTTGACATGTGAAAACAAGTACACCCTAAACCCATAATGGAGATTCCAACTACATACTGTAAAAAAAAATAAAAATTATTTATAAGAATTCCAATATATACCATAGTGACATAGGCTATCATGGGAATAAATCCACATCAAATTGAATATGTATAAAATAATACTAACATACTATACCACACTTATAGTTGGAACTAGGACATATCATCCTTGTTTTATATGAAATATCATTCATTTCTCATTGCAAGGAAATATTTTCTTACCAAGTTCTATAGTAAATCAAGAGTTTAAAATATTGTAATGTATCATATTGTAGATTTACTTCTAGAAGATAATATTTTGAGAAGATACACACTATTTGTAAATATATTTCATTATAGTTCAAGATTAATGCCTTATGTTAGGAATTTGCAGGCAAGTACAGAGGATATGAACTACCAATTAAATGCAGATAACAAAAATAAAATAGAGAAATATGAAATTATAGAAATAATAGAGGCGAAAGACAATAAGTTTTTAACATCGTTCACCCAATTATCAGGCCACGTTCACAAAAAATAGTCCAATAATATATTAACTTCCAACAAATAACATTTACAATAACTTACAACAATGAATTGAATTGATATCCACTACTCTATAATTTTGTACATAGAGTTATGTGCACCCAACACATAAACCTACATTTAAACTCTGTCACAAAATGCGACACACACAATTTGTTGCACACTTCACATGCCCTACAACAACAAAATCAAACACCACGTGATTGTTCCTCTCCCTTATGCGTGCATTGCTGCTAGCATTCCATCGTGATTGTTGGAATTCAAACGTGCAACCAAAAAATATTTGTTTTCAAAAAGTTTTACAATTATACATAACAAAATTTCATAAGGAAACTGACAATAAATTTCTTTATTAAAATTACTCATTTTTTGCTTCAGGGGCATTGTCCCCAGCAGCTCCTGCTAGGGGTGTTGCCCCTAGACCCCCCTTGTGGGTTGCACCCTTGGGCCCTTGCTGGGGGGTAATACCCCCCAAAACATACAAGAGAGGCTCCACCCCCCTTGCATTCCCTTGTTCATTGATTTGGGAGGAAAACACACCAGATAAAGTGGGGAAAATTTAAACTCTAAGTCCTACAAAATAGTGGAGATATATTTTGATGTTGTGTGTTGGGTACAAGGTATCAAGGAAGTTTTTTAGCAAATAAACCATTGAATGCAAGGAATTTTTTATGGGATTAGATGTCAATATACTTCCACAAAGGGTGGGTAGAGGTCAAGGTTTTAAAATTGCAAGAAGAATAAAATAATGTTTGAAATTATCATTAATGTATAAACATACTTGGATACTATTGAATAATATAAAAGAAGAGGTCATAAACTTATCAATAATCTAATGAATGGAGAATAAAATGAAAGAAGAAATACACAAGGTGTCATACCAACTATAGAAGAAGATGAAGACCAAGATTATGTAAATATGTTAAAGTTATTTCAAGTATTGGTAAGAGACTTAGGATTGAGATTCCAAGTTATTTTGGTAGTTTAAATTCTAAAAGAGTAATAGATTGGTTGAATTCTATAGAAAAATAATTTCAATATGAGGATATTTTAGATCCTAAAAGAGTCGGGTTTGATTTATTTTGAGTAGCATTCATAAAATATTTTTAATCATATAAGTACGTTTTCCAAAACAAATCTATACATAGAATGATAGTAGTTAAATGAAGAGTTGAATGGACAAGTGTGAGAATTATTGAGGAAGAATTTGATTAGGGAAATTTTGAGTATATTTGTATAGATTCTAGAGCCATCAATAAGACTATAATAACATATATAATTTCATTGTCAAGGATGGGTTAGTTGACACTCTACTTGAGTGGAGAAAAGTATTTTAGTAAGATAGATATGAAGAATGGGTATCATCAAGGGTAAGGAGATGAATGTAAGACAACATTTAAAATTAAGAAAGAAGTGAAAAATTAGACATAAGAGACTTATTTAGATGTTTATCAAGTGAAAATACTAGTAATATGGATATTGTATTAGCACAAGAAAGGTTGTATATAATAATTTATTAGAGTTTAGGAAAAATTCTATTATAGATAGTGTATGGTTACAACACAAGGAATATATATGAGTTAAGAGATATCAAATACGAAGAGAAAATAAGTGTTGAGGTAGAAGATTTTATATAGCACATGAAGAAATTACTTGAGGTGAGGAAATATTTCAAGAAAATGAATTTTAAGTATAGGGAGAAGCCTAATATGAGGAAATACAAGTACTATGAGATTGGAGATGAGTTTGCATTATATTTGAGAAATGATATATTTTGATAAGTTGCGTACAATAATATGAATGAATTTTGGGCTATGTAAGGTCATAAAAATAATAATCTAGAATTCATAGGAAGTAGAATTTCCTAAGAGATTTGGCATGTCATTAATGTTTAATATTAGTGATTTGTATAAATATCACAAAGGACAAATAGAAAAAAGTGAAAAATGAATAAGGGAAAATAGAGGTCAGAGCAACAACCTAAATAAATTAAAGAATATTGGAAAATAGAATTGGAAAGTATACAAGGAGAAAAAATATGAAGAATACTTGATAAAATGAAAGGAAGATGTATTCAGGATTATACACAATTGATGTCTACAAACAAGATGAACTATAATGGGTGAGAAGATAATAATTTGTCCCTTTTCAACATTATTGGGTCACCAAAATCAATGTATTTTTAGCATTCTACATATTATATCAATTATATCAAAAAAATTATAATAAATATAACAATGCAAGCTACCATTTTATGACATTTTCTATGTAGCTTTAATTTATAATTTTCTAAAGTAAAATTAATTTTTATCTTATTTTGTTAGTCTTTAAATTTTTATATATTTTTACTATTTTTTGTTGACTAACATTTTACAATAACACATAACTTGAACCACAAATTTAAAAAATCTATGATTCCTTACAAATAGATCATTAAATCCAATATTTAGTGGATGTATACTTGTTGGTCAGTGAATATTTAAATTTTTTAAATTGGAAATAATAAAATTTTAAGACCTATATTTTTTTGTCATACAATTCTATTTATATATATCAAAATTATTATTTTTACATTGGGACAAGGATCTTGTTATCTAGTAATGTGTATTTTTTTTTAATTTTCTAATATATTTTTTAATGTTTCCTTATGTCTCAAATAAAGGTCCTTATTTATTTGTAATGGACCTATGATGATTATAAAAATAAAAATATTTTATAATTTTTGGGGAGTTAATGCTAAGGGATGTGTGTAATTAAAAAATTGTATCTTTGGATGATTTCATTTGACCCCAAAAGTATTAGATGAATTGGTTTTTTCTTAGCATTTTATGGGAGTGGATGAGATTGCATAGGGGTTTCCACAAAAGAGGATTTAATCTAAGCTTAGGGGGTTTCATTTAAGAGACTTAGATCTAAGCCTATGGAGGTTTAATCTAAGGGAATTAGATCTAACGTTGCTAGTCTTAGATCAAATTCACCATGTATTTCTTGACCATGGCATGATTTTATGCTAAAAATAGTGTTCTTCCACCAGTAGGTGTTATGCCCCTACCCCTATGGTGTGTATAGTGTTATGCGTAGTCGTCTTATGACTACCTTAACTCTTAATTAAGTCATATTATCATTATTATATTGTATTTAGTTATTTCGGTCATCTTGGGTGATATCCTAGGCATAAGTATGGTATATATAGGAGGTATAGGTAGGTTATTATCATCACGTTAAGCATTGTGTTCTTGTTGAAGACTATTGGAGGTATCCCCTTGAAAGTAGATTAGGAGGTTGCTCCCTCAAAGTGGCATATTATTATCAAGTATTTATAGCATATTTCATATCATATTCTTCTATTGTGCAAGTTATTTCATAAAAAAATGGTATCAGAGCATGATCTTGCCACTATGACGATAAGGATTTTTTTAAATTTTGGAGGTCTTTTTGTGAAACAAATATCTCCCAGGTTTTGGCATATTTTTATTTGTTTTTTAAAGTATTTTTTTATGAGAATATTCAATAGTTAGTATTTTTAAAGTATTTTTGAATAGATTATTTAAGCAAATACAATCCAAATTTTAGAAGAATAAGAGTAGAATTGAGTGATTTATTGTAGAATTAGGGTTTCTACCCAATTTATTTAGCATAACTTCCAAATCTTGTTAAATTTATTCTAAATTTTTAGTGGGCTTTTGAAGTAGTTAGAGAGATGCCTACAAAAAAATTCAAAATTAATTGGAACATAATTAAGTGTTTATTGCATATTTATGGTTTCCAACAAATTCACTTTCAAGGTTGCAAAACACTTAATTTTTGAGAGATTTTTCTAGGAAAGTCCAACCTAGGCCTTGGTAAGTTACAAAAGATGTTTAGATTATTTTGACTTCATTTATGTGATCTATTGCAAAATTATCTTTCTAAAACTTCTTCACAACAAAAATTAGCCACAAAAAAAGAAGAAAAAGAAAAATAACAAGAAAAAGAGAAAGATAAAGTGTTACACCCTGATTTATTTTACAAATTACTTTTAACTATTTACACCAAAATGTGTTTTGATATCTATTGATGACTATATGTTATTTGACATTTTGATTAAATTGAATGCAATGCAATGAGTTCCAATTTTAATGGTTATTATTATTGAATAAAGATTATGATGATGTTGTGATTAATAACATGCTAACTATTTGATTGGATTTCTAAGTAAAATGTAGGACCAGTTTCTTACCTTGTAGAGGGAGAGGGAGAGTATCACCGAAGAGAGGAGTATAGAATTTGGAAATAAACAAATTTATGTCAATTGAATTGAAGCACACATTCACGTAGGTCTAAGAAATCAATTTGATAAGTACCCTAGTCCTATCATTGAGTCAATTGTTGTGTTTTATCTAAGTTGGGTCAAGCCATAGGGTTAGATTGAACCTTGTTGGTTCTTTGGACTATTATATTTTGATAAGGAAAAATAAAGTGATATATGTATAAGAATCATTTTATTTCTTTGATTTGTCAATCTTGATTATAAGTCAAATCGACTATCATTAAAATGTATTAAATAATATATATATATAACAAACACATTGTGGGGAATATAAACCTTCGTTGAAGGCTTGAATATAGGAAAATTTAAATGGCATTACAACCATTGTTGTGGGAAAAAAGATGACACCACAATCCCAATTTTTTGTTTTAGCCACTAAGTGGCAATTAAACTAACTAATGAATACATAGTTATCAACCATTGAGTGAGTCATGTGAGGGTGGTGAATTAGACTATTTGGTCAAGCCTTTTAAGGGTGATAGCTACTATTATTAGCATGTTAAGTTGATGAAAGTGTGGTGCCAAATTTATTCACGGTAGTTGGTAATTAATACCAATAGTTTAGATTGAGGTTTCGGGTGTTAAGGGAGTAAAAATGAATTTCATTTGGTATCATTATTCATTTTTCTTAGTTTTGGGAGAGCAGTGATGAGACTAGTAGAGAAGAGTTAATTTCTTATTATTCTCTTTTTGCATTGTTATTTGATATTGATTTTTGTGAAGAGAGTTGCGATGAGGACGTGATAGGAGAGATTTTTTTATTCTTTTCTCATGCTTTTTGGGAGTGATAGATAAGAGATAGAGGATAACATTGGAGTGTATTATTTCAGAGAGCTTGTGATTGTTTGTATCATCATGTTCAGGAAAAGTATTTGGGTTGAGCTTAGTTATAGAGCATTTGAGTCTTATATATATGTAATATATATAGACAATACTCTCAGTTTTGAGCAAAGAGATATTTGTTGTCTTTAAGATTTCTGGATAAACTGTGTGCATCTTTTTACATCAACGTTTCAGATCATACTCCATGATCCATCATCAGGATGAAAAGCAGAAAGAGAGAGAAGTGAAAGATGAGATAGCAGACTTGGATATAAAAGGAGAGGGGTTGAGAGGGTTGGGAAGCACAAGACCCCAAAAAATGTGCCAATATGTAATATAATATATCATAAAACACAAAAAGTTATAAACCACAATATAAAAATTATCCATAATAGAAAGGATGTCAATAATGATTAGAGATCACAAAGAAATGCAACAAGATGATATTGTAAGTTATTATAAAAAAGAGAAATTATATTATATAAGGAAATTTTTTTAGCAATGAGTTAAAATATAAAATGAAATAATAGAAGGGAAAGGGAAAGCTTAGACACAAAAAATGAAGATACAAGAGAAAAGAAAATACAAAAGCAATAATAAAATTATAAATCATAAAGTAAAGAAAGGAAAAAAGTAAAGTAAAAATACCAATAAATTCAAAGATTAAGGAGATAAAAACTAAATGATTATTATTAAGAAGATATTAAAATTAAAAATGAAACACAATGTAAAGAAGATCCACAAATTAGAAATTCAAAATAAAGAAAAGATAACCTTAACAAGAGCAAAGAAGAAAATTTCAAGAAATGAAATAAATTAATTATAAAAAACTAATATTAACAACAAAAGATGATAAAATAAAAGAAAAAAAAAACAAAAGCAGGAAAATAATAAATAAAAATAATCAAAAGAGAAATGGATAAACACAAGAAAAAAATAGAATAAAAGAGACAAATTAATAATAAAAACCGTAATTAATAACAATGTGAAATAAATCAAACAAAAGAAACCAAAACAAAAGAAGGAAAATAATATATTAAATATTAGGATTAATAGAAGAGGAAAGTAATAAACACAAAAAATGGAAATAAATAAAAAGATATGATTAAATTAAATACACTAAGATAAAAATGAAAATGAAGGCTAAAATGAGAACAAAATAAAGACAACAAATTAAAAGAAAATAATCAAAAAAAGAAAAGAAAAAAGAAAGACCTAAGAAATATAATGATAAACAATTACAAGCTATTTGTTGAAGGAGTTTTACAAGCAAAGTCTGAGGTTCAACAATTACAAGCTGAGTTTTCTTGGAAAAAGTATGTCAATCATTATGATTGTGATATTGGAATTACAAAAGTACAGAACAAAGAGTAACCTGGGCATGTTTACACACTTTATTATTACTGTGTAAATTCGTAGTTTCATTTTATAGTTTTAGTTTTTAAAAGTTGAAGGAATAGTTAATTATTTTGATGATTTTTTTTTTAAAAGATGCAATGCACCTATATTATTAGGGGTAAATGCTTTTGACCAAAGATATGAACCAGGTACAAGAAACCACAAGAAACTACCGAACCCACAAGCACAATGGCCCAACGAAGGCACAAGGCTTGCGAGCTCATTGGCCCAATGAGGGTTTGAACCCTGGTGGTCATCACTACAACCAAGTGACTTGACCACCAAACCATGCCCTTATCACAATTACATGTTAAAATAGAGAAAGATTAATCTAATTTTTTCAATTTGAAACAATAATTTCATTAATCTTTCTTTCACTCTGAGATGGACAAGAGAGTAGAAATTTATTTCTCTACTGTGTTTTTGATATGATAAGCAACATTTATAGGGTGTTGTACCCTACACGGAGAGCCCCAAGGGCCAGAAAGTTCTAGAACAACAAAACATTAAATAGACTTAAGCACCAAAAAACATAACCAAAACAAGATACAGATCAACAACACATTGGACCAACAACAAACCAACAACAAATTAGCTAGCTTTTTCCCAGTTCTTCAACAACAGCTGAACCATATCATCCCCAACCCATTATGGGTGGTCCTTGGTCTTTTTCAACTCCATCTCTTCCTTCATAGCAGCCAACAGGGTACTAGTGACACAGTGGATCATCCTGATCGTGAATCGAGTCAACCTATACATTTTTTTGTCCAGGATGTCCAATCTCTCTTTCAACACACCAACCTCCTCCCCACCGCTCATAGTGTACTCAAGAACATTCTGCTCCATCCCCAACGGCTCCGAAGAGTGGGAGGCCAAAACCTCTTGTAGATCACCACCCGAGTCAAGAACCGAAGAGGGCCCTCTGACTTTCTCACCAAGCTCATCCTTAGACACCACATCAACACAGCTATCCTTGCTATCCAACAACTCCTCCTCTGTGTCCAGGTCTCTAACTTGCACTTTCTTTTTGTTCTTAGCAAGCCTACCTGAATGTCTTATAATTGCATCACAACCAGTAACCACAGTTTCCACCACCACCATATCCCCCAAGGAATCCTTTCTGACAACATGCTTCCCTTTATTCAAAGGCACCTTCTCCTCCTTACCCTTCTTCTTCAGACCATGTTTACTAGGAGTCCTAGCAGGAGTAGACTTAAGGTCACATAAGCTAATTTCCACACTGGCTTGGGCAGTACCCTCAATACCTTTGAGTGTTTTAGTAAGAGATTTGGGTTTCTCAGTAGGGACTGGGTGATTCTTTTTAACAGGGCCTTTAGACTCAGTCAGAGATAATTTGGGCACAGTGGGGTTCTCAATTTCCTCAATAACAACGAAATAGGTTTAGGCAGGCATAAAGCTAGAAGAAAATGGAAAATTCTAAGAATAAGACCTTGATGGAGTGGAAGAGGAGTAGGCTCATTGGGGTTAGTAGTGGCTGAAGAAATAAACTTTTCAACAGAATTTTTGAGGTCAATCAACAAGAAAAAGGGAAAGCTCGGAAGAACTTTATGCCTAAGGTGATTTAACAAAGGGAAATGGTAGAAGAAGTAAGTTTTGTACCTTCCTTCCAATGTGACATACTTCATCAAAGCCAGACACACCTGGTCCCATGGTTGTGGAAGAGCCTCCCGATCAAACCCAGACTGGTTGTGCACCAACGCCTCCTCGCCAATGAAAAATTTGTTCATGCTCTCATTATCCTAGGTCTTGGAAAGTTTAGGATGCTTCATACTTGTGCTCTGCAGATCTGTCGCCTACTCAATAAGTTCATCATCCACTGTGAAGGAGATGCCACCCATGGAAACATGACGATTCTTCCACGAACTAATGAATTGAGTAGACAGATTTGGGTCATGACCCACCAGCCTCTCCATGAGAGGAGCAATGTTGCCTTCGATGCAAATATGCTAGACAAGTGGATCCTTTCAAAATTCATTGCAGTTATCTGGTTTTGTCTGCACTCTTTCTCCTCCCATAATGCCACACTTCACATAGTATAACTAGGAACTCTGAAAACACAGAAGATTAGGGAAAATAGCCAAGTGAAAAAAACCCCACAATTAGACATTTAAGCCGCGAACGACCAAATTTGATTATCAACCCAATGGACAAGTCACACACATGAGCAAGAAGCTTTCCTGAAGACATCCTAGTGGAGCCATAAATTGGTATTATATTGTGAAAACAAAAAATAAGGAAGAACATGCTAGGCAGGGAAGGATTGCCTTCCACGTCGCAAAAGCACATAAATCTAGGCAGACTAGTCGTGGGGCTAGAGTTAGAAATTTCTAATTTGATGGATTTAAAAGGTTGGCCAACTTTAGTGAACCTGCTGGAGGAAGCTAAAAGGCACAAAACCAAGAAAGCAGACAAAAAAGTCCAAAAATGAGCTTAGTTTCATAATTACAAGTCACATCAAAATCAAAAAACACGAATTTGAAAATATGCGAGTTTAAGCAGATTCCCATAAGGAGATTACACCAAGTACGGACCAGGTTAGAATTAGTCAATCGGTACTTGCTATAGAAAATCATAATTTCTTTATTTAAATCAGGCTTCACGTTATAATTTGAAAAGATCCACTTGCAATCCATCCCTTTGATACAACTCATCATCCATCTCATCACCTCAAGGAGACCACAAAACCCTAAGAATAAGCAAGTGGGTCCCCCAACAATCTAGCTAAGCAAATGTGTTGTCATCATTGGTCAAGTAAGGGCTTTGTTCCTTAACTATAATACTCTGAATATTTGGCTGAAAAAGACTTAAATCATGCCAACATTTGGATATTTTCCAATGTGTGCTTAAATTGGCTAAAGCATTAGAAACTTGGTTTCTTTCTCTATAGATATGAGTAGCCACATTTAAATTTAGCTTCGACACAAGGAACCTTATTTCAAGAAGAACATCCTTAGTGTTCAATCCCAACAGTCTTTCATAATTTATAGCATCAATAATGGATTTTGAGTCCCCTTCAATGTGAAGGTTCTCAATCCCCAGAGAAATAGCTATATGTAAGCCTTTTAACAACACACGTGCTTCCACTATCATAGAAGAGTGAATACCAATCCCCCCAGCATAGCCAATCACTAAAAAACCTTTGTGATTTCTAATCACTCCTCCAATACTTGCTCTGCCTGGGTTTCCCTTAGCAGCCCCATCAAAATTAAGTTTGAACCAGTCTCTATTAGGTGGTTTCCAAATAGTAGCCCTCCTAGCAAGAATTTTAGAGTTATCATAGGAATTGGCATCCAAGTTCTAGTGCCAACATTTAGCCATGCTTATTTCCATCTCAGTTGGACCAATATCTAGGGTTTTACCATTGAAAAGAGAAATATTTTCCTCAATGAGCTCGCCCCAATGCCAAAAACCTCTTTCAGGTTCATCTTAGTGTTTCTGAATATCCTATTGTTTCTTTCTTTCCATAGGCACCAACAAATAATGGGAGGAACTTGGTTCAAGATTTCCATAGTTAAAGGATGGGAAAAGGGACCAAACCAACTTAAAATAAAATATATGATATCTTTACACATAATCCATTGAATCCCTAATATTTCAAACGCTAGCTCCCACACCTCAAGAGCAAAGGGGCAGTGTAATAGTAGATGATTAATAGTTTCTTCATTGCTTTTACACAAAAAACATTTGTTGGGGATTTGGAATCCCCTTATCCTTAGATTGTACTGTGTAAGAATTTTCTTATGACACACAGTCCACCAAAAAAATTAACTTTCGGTATCATGTATCGATTCCAAACCTTCTTCCATAGAGTATTCACCACACCCTAGTCCGTCAGCTGTCTGTATGTAGTTTTCACAGTAAGATCACCTTGGTGATCATGGATCTAGAAGAACTCATCCCCATGGGGGGGAGGGGGTATTCTAGTAAGAGTGAGTAACTCCTGTAGGGATTTAGCAAGAATACACAAATTCAGGGATAAAGGGCAACAACTACTAATCTCCTTCCATTTCTTGGCTCTCAAAGGCCCTATCAGGTAGTCACTAATATGTATGCCAAATACTTGAATAGCCCAACCCATAAGGACTCTAAACTCAGAAGAATCCAGGGGAAAGTTGTAAGGAAATCTAAGGGAGGTATCTTATAGAAAATCCAAATAGTAGTGCCTTCGTAACTTTCATTTCATAGGTTGCCTCAAAGACACGCATAACTATGTCCTAGCGTAAAATGCATAGTTTATTTCATTACTGATCCTTCCGAGAAGCAATATGTAAATTCAAATGCAAAGCACAACATATTCTAGAACAAGAACCATTACAAAGAAAGATATGACAAAAACATAACACAAAGATTTACGGGAAAATCCTCTCAGATAAAAAACCCCACCTCCAAAGATGAGACATTGTATTATTCAACAAAAAAGTTACAATACAAGTTCAGGCTCATAGCCTCTTCAGAGATTCATCTTGTTCATTCTGAAACAACTGGTAGCAAACTCTAAAGATCAACCATGGCATTCTTGATTGGAGAGATATCCAACAATATACTTCTGCTCTCTCTCTTTCTCTCCGTCACTATTCTCCTGACTGCCTTTAAGCCACCACTCTTCTATCTCTTCTATCTCTAGCTCATGCACTCTTCTTCAGAACATCTAATGCATATGTATATCCATTCATTCTTATGGCTCTCTGTGAATCGGTTCAAGATCACAAAACAGCAATCTCCACTCAACATCCTTATCGTCGTTCCATTCTGGTGTAGATTTTTCCTTGCAGACCGTTCAGTTCCATCGCAACTGCTGCAAAAATCCAACCGCCAACCATTTGAAATTTGCTTCCTCTGATTGGTCCATGAGCCACCACATAGGGTAGTCAAATAGTCAAGGAAACAATCCACTGAGTTGCATGTCGGTGAGACACGAGAAGTGTCTCCTTGGTGCTCAAAGGATTCACAGACGATATCTGCATAGGTTCCAATAGTCAGCAAGAGATTATATCAAACGCCATGAGTCATACCAAAACCACCGACATCCAATGTATTCCCTATCGGCAAGAGATTTCACCGGTAAGACTCATAATCAATGCCACAAGTCATATTGATCAAAATGCCATCGCCAATACTACCATACACGCCAAGACTCCTTACATCAAGTCTTCAAGTCATGTTGTCGTGAGTTTTCCATTCGGTGAGACAAACGTCTTTTGTCAAGACCTCACACCGAGCACATTAGCATTTCCATCAGCACCCATCTATCGCTAAGACATTCAACTATCGCCAAGAGGTTCCGCACCGAGATCTCATATGTTACTCTAAAGCACTGATAGTTGGAAAGACATTCGCTTTCACCAAGACATCCCAATCGAGCATAATCATGTCATCCCAAAGAGCTTTTACTATCGGCGAGACTTATCACTTTCACCAAGACATCAATACAAGCCTTCATGTGCTACTTCCAAGTGCATACTGTCGGCGAGAGAATCAACCTTCGGCAAGACTTCTTACCGAGGCTTTCCATGTTACCCTGAACTCACTGTTTGCCAAGAGTCTCACCTGAAGAAGACCGTTGGCTAAACATTCCATATTCGCTGAGACTTTATACCAAAGTCCTCGTGTTTCTCCAATGACTCCAGCACTAGGATTCTCACCGAAAACACCCAATCACATGTTGCTTTGTTGGCCAGACATACCGTTGTCACCAAGAGGTTACACCGAGCCTCTTATGTTATACCGAAGTCACACAGCCATCAGTGAGACCAACACTGTCGCCAATACTTCACGCCGAAGTCTCCAGGTTACCCCAAGCCCACCTTTCACCAGGAGTCATGTCGAACACATCCCACACCGTCGGTGAGACCAACGCCCATTGCCAAGACTTCATAGCTGCCTCCGTGTTACCCCGAAGACTCCAAGTTTACGGTGAGACATCTTCCTGATCACTAGGACTTCATACCGATAGAAGTAAAGTCATTGATTACCACATCGCCAAACAGACCAAAGGTCACACCGATATCGGCAAGACTTTCTACCATTGCCGAGACATCATCCCGACTGTCCAAAGGGTACACCGAAGGTTTCAGATGCCGATCGCCAAGACATTCAGGAGGTCACAGTGATAGTCAGGATCAACTAGTAGGTCGGCAGACATCTCCATAGTCTCACCGAAATTGCTCACAAAAGGTTTCAGCCTGTGAGATTGAGGCACATTTTCCAACAAAAGCCAAGCAACCAAGTGTCTTCCCAGAATTTGATTTTGCTTCCATCACCAATCCTCCATTTGATCCCTTTCCTCAAAAGATCATGTAGGCTACAAATCCCCTTCTAAACTAGGGATCCCTGAGGGTGGGCCTCCATTAGGTAGTCAACCAGAGGTCTGTTCAGAAGATACTTAGCATTCAATATCTCACACCAATCCTTTTTATCCCTTAGATGATCCCACCCAACCTTGGCCATGAGAGCTTTATTAGAAATAGTAATAGTTCTTATTCCAAGCCCACCACTACTTTTTGGTTTGAAAACCTTATCCCATTTAACCAGAAAAAGCTCTTTTTTTCCTTTGTACCAGACCAAAGGAAGGATCTTTGGATTTTCTCAAAATTCTCAGCAATATATCTAGGCATCTTGAATAGGGATAGGAAGAAAACTGGGATACCTTGAAGAATAGCAGATAGAAGCTAAAGCTTACCTACATGGCTGAGTAAAGAACCTTTCCACCCAACAAGCTTACATTGAATCCTCTCTAGAATGGAATACAATAACTCCTAAGTGACTTCTTTGACAATTAGGGGCAACCCTAGATAGACCAAAGGTAGGGATCCACTCTGACAGCCCGGGACAACAGTAACTCAGACTTGTAGATTAGGAGTGTTGTTAAAGAAGTAAATCATTCTTTTGTTGTAGTTGATGCATTGCCCTGAACAAGCCACATAGTTGTTGAGACAATTTTTCCATTTCCTGGCTTCCAGCACCGAGGCTTTCCTAAATAGGAAAGTATCATCCACAAATTGTTGAATCACCGTCAGATGAAAGTTAGTAGCATCTTTGATCCCTTTGATTTCCCCCTCCACCACCATTCTGGAGAAGTTCCTGCTTAGCACATCTACCACCAATATGAATAAATAGGGCGACAGGGGATCTCCCTGTCTGAAACCTTTCCCAACATTAAAAAACCCAAAGGGGGAGCCATTAACCAGAACAAAGTACTTAACCGTAGTGACACATTCCATAATTAGATTTAACACAAATTGATTAAAGCCAAACTTAGCAAGGACTTTAGGAAAAAAATTCCAGATCACCTTATCATAGGCCTTGGATATGTCAAACTTAAGGGCCATACTAGCATAGTTACAAATATCCATGGCGTGGATGATTTCATGTGTTGCAATGGTAGCATCAAGGATATTCCTACCAGGTACAAAACCTTTATGAGTTGGGCTGATGATTTTGTCAAGAAGCAGTTTGATATGGTTAACCAAAATTTTGGATAGGATTTTATAAAATGTATTGCATAGGCTGATAGGTCGAAAGTCAGTCATATGTTGAGGATCTGCTATCTTGGGGATAAGAGCAATGAAAGTGTGATTTAGTTGCTTGAGAATCTTACTCGTCTTAAAGAAATCTTGAGCAGTAAGAATAAGGTCTTCACTAACAATCTCCCAAAAGGTCTAAAAGAAGGCCAATGGGAAACTATCAGGGCTCGGAGCTTTGAATGCCCCCATGCTAAAAGTAGCCATCTTTACTTCCTCTGGTGTGGCAGGACTAAGGATCCCCATATTGTCAATCTAAGAAATTAATTTCAGTAATGAGTCTAGCAGTTGACTATCAAGAGTTGGGTTAGGAGCATCAAAAGGAGCTGCATAGGCCATCTGGAAGTAGTCTGAAACCACCAAACCAATAAGGGGGGGCGAACTGACCACCTCACCCTAGGCATTGTTCAACTTATTTATCTGGTTTCTCCTCTTATGTTTAATAGCAGAAATATGAAAGAAGGAGGTATTCCTATCTCCTTCTTTCAGCCATTGAACCCTGGATTTCTATTTCCAAAAAAAATCCTCTTTCTTGAGAATTTGTTCCCATTCTCCCTGACACTCTTTCTCTTGGATGCAAGTGGAGAGGCTGGTATCACCCTCCTCCATTCTCTTTTGAATCAATTTTATGTTATCCCTTGAGATTCTTTTCTGTTGAAAGACATCCCCAAAGACCCTTTTATTCCAACCCTTCACCATACATTTAATGTGTTTTAATTTAAAAGAGATTCAGAACATGGGGGACCCATGAACTAGAATATTCCACCATTCAACAATTTTCATTTTGAAATCAGGGTGGAAATTCCACATGATTTCAAAACAGAAAGGAAAAGGACCAACAACAAACTGGTCGCACAAAGTTAGCAGCAAGGGGTTGTGATCATACACCATCCTAGGCAGAGCCCTCAGAGAGGCCCTAATCTGACTGTACCAGTTGCTGGAGCACAAGAATCTATCAAGACAGACTTGAATTAGGTCTTTACCCATACGTCTGTTAGATCAAGTGAAAGCTTGGCCTGAAAAATCAATATCAATCAGGCTCGTAGAACTCAAAAAGCTAGCCAGGTCAGACATACTATCAAAATATTCAATCAGCCCACCACATTTCTCAGAGGGGAATAGTGGGGAATTAAAGTCTCCAGCCACTAGCTAGTGCAAACCATCATTATTTTTTATCCAGTTAGCCAACAACAACCAAAGAGAAACTCTAGCATTTATGAGGTTGGGTGCATAAACATTAATAAGAGACCACAATCCTCCAGGGGAATTAAACAAAACATCAACACTATTCTTGCAACAAAATAGTTCAATACCCCTAAATATGGAGGGGTTCCAGAGCACTGGAAGACCACCAGAGGCCCCTTCCACATCACTATAAAAGAAGGATGACCCTGACCAAACATAGTTAGCAACATTCTCAAAATTTGCTTTCTTCATTTTAGTTTCTTGTAGGAGCAGTACATCTAACTTATGTTCTAGAACATAGTTCTTCAGCGCTAGTTGCTTATGGGAGCTATTCATCCCCCACATATTCCAAGACATTACCTTCATTTTTGACCTTTCTTTGAAGACACTTCCAATGTCTTCTATTTTCCCAAAGCAATCTCATTTGTGGTCTCTTGCAGGCAAGTGGATCTATGGCTAGGCCTTCCTGGCTTTGAGTCACCTCCCACATCATCCTTTTTCTTCCTTCCCCTCTTTTTCAAAGTTATCCAGTTCTCCTCATCCGCAATAGATACCTAGGAAGAATCCTCCACGATGAGACTATACGCCTCACCCAAGCCAAAATCCTCCCAAATTTCACCATCTTCACCAACAGTCTCACTGGTACAAGTAGAATCCACCTCTAACAATGCACCACCAACAAAAACTTCATCCTCAAAAGTCTTGTTAAAAGCAGGATCTACTTCCAGAACCCCAACATTAGCCACCTTCTTAGTTAAGGAAATATTAGCTAGACCTTCAGTTGGATCAATCTTTGTCTCAGACCCATGAGAAGGATCTCCTGGGATAGGGGGTTCACTATTAGCTCTTGACTCCAAAACTAGAGCCTTAGGAAGCACTGCAGAAGGAGAAGCACTACCTTTGGAAATGTCAATACTCCTCATAGCAGAACCAGAAGGAGCATAAGAGACCCCAACATTAGGGTCCTTATTAAAGGAAGACTTGCAATCAAAAATTACATGCCTAGGTTTGGCACACTTCTGACAATAGACCACCACATTTTCATAGCACATCAGTTGGACCCAGGATCCAAACTTGGAGTAGAGTTTGATAGTATTTGATAAAGATTTGTTAACACTAATATTCACACAGAAGCAGGAAAACACCAACCTAGATTTCGACCTGGTTATGGAGCCAGAGGTGATGAAGTGACCCAAAGAGTCACCAATGCTCTTAAAGATAGAATCATCCTGGTATTCAAGCGGTAACCCAGGAAGGTGGATCCAAATTGGAGTTGACTTATTTAGATCCACCTCTAGGTTAAACCCCAGCTTCCAGCGACATAAGGCCAAGCTGTGTTTTCCATAGACCCAAGGTCCAGTAGATAGAATCAAGACAAGATCTTCAGACATAGTGAACTTGAAAAGAAAAAGTCCACCTGATACAGCACAGATCTCCACACTCCCCTTGAGCCACCACTTAAAAACCACCCATTTCTAAACCATATCCACGGTAGGTCGAAAGGAGAGAAACCTACCCACAACTATGTTTTCCATGGATGAGAGAATCCTGTCATTGATTGAGTCAGAAATAGTGAAATACGTCCCTGACACAATAAACTCATCCTCAAGAGGAGGCGGAGGGATAGCACCCTATTTACTATTGGTTAAAACATCTTTCCATCCAATGGTATCAAAAGGAATCATAATCGCCGACACTTCAACCAATGACACGGGTTGCGCTGAAGTATCCGCGGTCAAAAGAATAGTCCTACCAGGAGTGTCTCCGGAGGGACATGAGTCCATAAGAGATAAGGCAAGGCTTGGGTCAGGCATAGCTAGAGGGGGACTGTGGGGTACCCCCAGGAAAGATTCCACCATGCGTGTAGGAAGTTCAAACGTGGCCAAAGGGTAGAGCGAGCGGGAAAGTCTTTTTCCTCTACATTCAAAATGAAATGTATATAAGAATATATATGTATATATATATATATATATTTATATTAATATTATGTAAAGAATATTTCATGTTATGTGATTATAAAATTAAAAGATAAGCAAGATGCTTTTACAATTGAGTTAACTGAATGAAAGCAACTTAATAATTTGATTTGTTGAAATATTTTCAAGTAATTCAACATAGTCTTATTATGGATAAAGGAAGTGGGTATTATATATTGCATTTTACTAGCACTATTATTGTGTTCTTGCAGATATAACCATGAGGAAAAACATAGAAAATATGAACTATTTTAAAATAAATGATCTTATTGTTAATGGTCAATAATATTTTATTTTACTTAGTTGATAAGTAGTCGAGAACTTAAATGTGAGACAAAGTGTCTCGAGTTGATGACATTGTTTGGTAGCATTGTAAACCATATGTGCATGAAATTAGGAGAGTACTTTACTCTTACTTATTTTGAGTGCAAGTACTTGAACAAGTGGCAGTTTCCAAGTCCCAAGATGTTATGAGAACATAACATGGGTGTTTAAAGTCAGGAAAAAATTTCCACCTTAGTTTTTTACCGAATTTAGTAAGTTATTGTTTTATGATTTAGTATCCTTATGAAAGGTCAAACAAGCAAGTCAAACAATTAGTCATGTGTTAAACCTTAGGTCAAGGTGGTTTCTAAGTTGAGTTAGAGGTGTGTGAACTTATTACCTTACTTCTTAAGGAAGTGTTGATATGTTTCAAATATTTGTTCAAAGTAATGAAAAAGTCTTTGCTTGCATTATTTGGTTCACCATGATCTAGATTGCATATCCAATTAGATTGGTCATACTTAGTTAGGATGTCTAAATTTGTATGGTCAATTGGTTATGTAGGACACAACACTAGGAACTTAGATGTAATACTTGTGGATTCCTTAGTCTACACTCTTTGTGAAGGGTAGGGCCACTTCTAGTTGGAAGGTGTGCGGGGGACCATCAATTTGTGGTTGGAGGTAAAGTGCTCAGGTGATGCTCTCCCTCTTGCAAACAACAACATCGATACTTGTGAAATAAAATCATTTTTCAGATTTAGAAGACTTGACCTTGTATTATTATTATATTATGTAAATTTGTACACTTGAAAGTATTTCATGTACGATTTATAATTGAAATTTTTTATCTTATTTCTCAAGTTGAAATTAATGTATTTCAAATTAAAAATTTATATTATAAATTCATATTATGATCATGTGCAATAAATGATGTATGAAAAAGAAAAAAATTTCTATCCTATTTTTAATCATATGCTTATATTTATTTCTATGGTAAAAACCTAAGTATTTACTTTATAGTCGAGTGAGTACATTATAGAAAGATAAAAAAAAGAGCAAGAGCAATAACAAGAGTAAGAGCAAGAGCAAGAGAAAAATAAAGAGAAATAAAAAGAACAAGAATAAGAGCGAGAACAAGAGAAGGAACAAGAAGAATAAGAACAAGAAGCAATAGTAGACGAAGTAGAAGTAAAAAAGAAGATGAAGAGGAAGAAAAAAAAGTTAGCATTGAGGAAAATGCTTTTGTAAAGATGAGGTCAATGTTATGCCCCTACCCTATAGTGTGTATGGTGTTATGAGTAGTCGACTTGTGGCTATATTAACTCTTAATTAAGTCATATTATCATTATTATATTATTATTTAGTTATTTAGGTCAACCTAAGGCTTATATAGGGTTATGTAGGTCAACCTAGGTGATATACTAGGCAAAAGTATGGTATACATAGGAGTTATAGGTAGGTTATTATCATTATGTTAAGTATTGTGTTATTGTTGAATATTATTGGAAGTATCCCCCTTAAAGTAGATTAAGAGGCTGCCCCCTCAAAGAGGTATATTATTATCAAGTATTTGAAGCATATTTCATATTATATTTTTTTCATGCAAATGATTTTATGACAAGCTTGTTATGAAGTAACTTTCACAATAGAATAATATGATGCAAATACTTAATAATATGTTACTTTGAGGGGGAAACCTCATAATCCACTTCAAGGTGGATACCTCCAATATTCTTCAAGAAGAACATAATACTCAACATGATGATCATAACTAACCTATACCTCATCCATATACCATACTTATGTCCTAGATACCACTTATGTTAGCTTAGATACTTAAGGATAACTACTAGGATTACCTAAATAGATATGTATAATTATAATAATAATTAGGTAACTTACTTAAGAGTTAAGGTAGTCACAAGATGACTACTCATAACACAATACACACTATATGGGTAGGGGAATAATAGTGGGACACATTATTTTTCTTCAATCCTTTTGGTTTTCTTTTATTTTATGTTCTTGAGTAAAATTGATGTCAACATTAACCTATTTGAGTGAATAACATGTTATGATAGAAGATAAATATTTTGAGATTGAGTACTAGAACAAAGATTATGATGTTAATATATTTATATTCTCTAATATTTCTTTTTCTTACGATTATACTATACCCATGGTCTAGTCTTGAGACTAGGGTACCCATGCATCCTAGTATGTCTAGTGTTTTTTATCATATACTAATGTTAACCTAGATGACTTACTCTCCTACTCCCATACTTGCATCTAAAAATGAAGAAATATTTAAAAGTACCCATCTTTGGGAATATTAGAAACACAAGAAGACTATTGAATTCATTGATAGGAGCTAAACCTCATTATAAATACTCAAATATTAAAAATATGCTAAACAATAATGAAAATGTTTATTGGATTGAGACTAAAGTAATTATGATTGATTTGAGAAGTTAAAATATAGATCGGTGCAACTCATATTGATCTAAGATTATTTGACTATGATCAAGAGTGCTCTTGTGAAGGCTTTGTGATATAAATTGAGGATCTTAAATGGCCTAATATGATGGACCCTTAAATAGAAGTTATAAACAAACAAATTGAGACCTCTGATGTATATAGATAAAATTCATATTATAGGAAAGTCAACTTATGAACTAGGGATTTGAAATTAAAATTGAGAGGATGAGGTTATGGTGTGGCTCAATCCAAGGGTCATGAAAATGAATGTGACCTAGTCTAATGAGGTATAAATCTAATGGATAAACAAAATTTGGGTGATAGGATGAATTTACAACATATGTGAAAACAAAATTTAAAAAATGGGTAAGAGTGTAGGATGTGCATTTTTATCTCTTATTTTTAACCCCCACTTAGGTGTGAAAGTAAATGTATATGAGTAAATATTTTGTAGTAAAAATGAAAGAAGATAAAATGCATGCTCTCTTTGTCCCTAATGGAAACAAGAGTCTATTAGGCCTCTCATACAATTAGAAAAAATAAAATCCATGAATTAATGGACATAAATAGATAATAGAATTAGAAACAATATGTCCCCTTGAATTGTGTCTACTACTAAGGAGTGCCCATAAATTAGGGAGAAATGATAAACAAAGATAAAATGAAACTTGAAAGCTTTGATTGATAAATAAGTATGATAAATAAAGAAGAGTAAGTAGAGAGTGTGTATCTAGTCTATACTTACATGTGTGCAATATTGATGTGTTGGAACATGTGTGAAAGGTGAAATTTATTTTTCCCACAATGAGAGCATAGAGATAACAAAAAGAAATGATACCTTCCCCCAAAGTAGAAAGATCAAAATAAAAAATTAAAAGAACTATGAGCATAACATATGCAAACACAATAGAATAATTTATAATTAAATATAAGTAACATAAAATATTAAAATATAAATAGTCCAGCCCATATTATCATTACATTTAGGTGGTAGTGAGTTAACCTCAACAAGTAAAAATACTATATCATACAAATCATTGCCTCTCATTTATTTAACCATAGAACCATCCTATATTATGGCACAATGCACATGTGGCAATGATGACAATGGATACTCATGAATTATTGATAAATGAAGAAAAATATATTATAAATGTGAAAATTTTATGGTTATCTTTGGAGAAGTGATTAGACCTAATTTTTTCTCCTCATTATATATTTTTATTTTATGAAATTTATTTTTTCCTTTCATAAAAATTGGAGCATTACTATAAGTGTATACACCTAAAAACGGTCATGGCATTTAATTAATTAAATACTAGTTATTTAATTAATATTTGACTACATATAAATAAATTCTCAATTTATTTATATTGTTCACCCTTCTCTAATTCTCCAAATCTAAAATTGTATTCTTCTAAATTAATTAAATAAACAAATTTCCATAAGCTTGTTTTATTTAATTAATCTTCACTAATCTCGATTAGGAATTAAAGCACATGTCTACAATTTTTTGTGCCACCTCACCAAGGTCACATGAAAATAAATAATTCTAATTTTTAATTAGAATTATCCTCAACCAATTTTGGAGCACATGAATTATTCCTCACACACTTCCACCAATTTTGGAGCACATGGTCTTTTCTTCACACACTTGAGTCTTCCATCCAAATGGCATGTTGCCCATTGGTCAAGAGATTCTTCCATCCAAATGGAATGTTGTCTTTGGTCAAGGGGACAACATCTTGATTCTCTCCATCTCCACCATCCATTCTTCTCATTTGAATCTGGACCGTTGATTATTGCCACCTCACTATATGCTTGGAAAAGGCTATAAATACAACCCTTGGGCATTGTATTTGACATCCACACTTTTGAATAGAGTTATCATGTAGGTTTATCGTTTGAGCTTGGGAACACTTTGGAGTATTATAATTAGTTTTTACATCATGTTTTGCATCATAGTTAGATCTTAGACTAACACTTTGCTTCATAGTTGCATTTTATGTCCTCCATTGCATCATAGTTGCATTTTAGATTAGCATTTTAATAGTTTGCATTTGAGCATATGTAGAATCATATATAGAATCATATAGATCACCACCATAGTATCCACCACCATTTGTCCATTCATCATAGTCATCCACCATTCATCATAATCATCCATCATCATTTCTACCATTTAGTTTCATGTAGGAATTTAATTAGCTTACATGTTGCATTCGAATCTCATTTCTTAAGTGTCATTCTAATAGCCTTTGTGCACATATAAATCTGAGGGCCAAAAGGTTAAAGGTATCTTTAAGAATAGAGGACAAAGAGACATTCTTAAAAGATTTGTTAAATTGCAATTTAGAGTAGCTTCTTTGCTTTGAATCTTTGATATAATTTATTTCATTAAGGTTTGTGTTGATACTAACTTTACACATTTAACACACACACAAAATGGCGCCCACCATGGGGCCTTGCCCCATTTATTTTTAACATGCTAGAAAATTTATGTTCACAAGTTCAGACGTGAGACTTCTGGCACCTCTTGCACCCATTTTGATGCCTTTTGCACCTGTTTGGGCACCTTTTGTCTCTATTTTGGCACCTTCTACACCTATTTTGGTGCCTTTTGTCTCTATTTTGGCACTTTTTGACTCAGTTTTGGTGCCTTTTTCACTTTTTGTGGTGCCTTTTGTCTCTGTTTTGGCACCTTTTGTCTTTATTTTGGCACCTCTTGCACTTTTTGTGGCACTTTTTGTCTTTGCTCTAGCACTTTTTGTCTAATCTTAAAATAGCCATATCTTGGTCATACGGAGGTCTTTTTCAAAGCTTTTTTTTTAAATGGGCTAGAATTTCATAAGCTATGCAATGGTGTAGGTGTTTCACAATTTTTATGGAATTAAAATTTTCAATTTTACACCTAAAGTCAAATCACATTACAACTTGGTCTAATTTTTAGGGTTTTTATGCTTAATCATTCATCTAACCCTCATGTCTTCATATTTCTTGATCTCATCTAACATTTTGAGAATTTATTACAGGTTTTAAGAGGAACATAGAGCATTGAAGTGAAAGAAAAAGAATTTTATATCCATTGTACTAAATATGTCGGTCAAAGACATTCTTATCAAACTACTGACATATTGCAAGGGCTGGAAGTGATTTACTTGTTTCCTTTTGGTTAAGTTAGGAATATTGCTTAATTAAAAGGTTAATGAACACCATGTTTTTCATGCTTGATGGATGGTAGGAATATTCTCTCTCCTTAACTAGGTGACCAAAAAGCTAGACCCATTCACTTTTGTGTGCGAGTGTGAGTTGAGTATATCACATGTGTTCTCTCTTTATTCATGTGGAATAAAAATTGATCAAATTATGGGTATACTTGCTTGATTTTGTTTATCTTAGAGGGATTTCCTTGTGGGAAAAATTAATCACCCAAGGGAACAACCCAACCGGTAACATGCTAAAGCGAAGCACATTTCTAGCCGATACATAAATGTGGATACTGGAACAAAGGCCAATATCACGAGGTTGGTTCCGACAAGAAAGGAAACAATGGTCTCTCACCGCATGGATCAACCCCCACAAACGGAAAGTCCTTACTAAAACCCTTTTTTTAGTTTGTCCAAAACCTTTATCTATTCTTTGGTGCAACAACGGTCGTTGTGAAGACATCCACATTCTCACAATTTTTAGTAGAGATAAAAAATATGCCATGGGAGATTCATGGGTATTGATGCTTGGCTACCCCAAGAAGTGAGTATTGTAGAGGGGAGCTAGTGGGGTCAAGCATCTAGTCATATGCTAAGAATAAGTGTGGTTGGGGTAAAACCCACATGGAATCCAAAAGAATACAGTCTTTCACAACCTTGGGGGTGTACATTGCTTGATGTTTCTTTATCCAAGTGTTTTCAAAACAAAGAAAACGTCACATGTTGAAAGTGAAAACCCCAATTCAAAATTGCATTTAGTGAAACAACCAAGTCTCCCATTGAAAAATTAGGAAAAGCAATCAAATTTTCAAAGAAACTTTCAAAAAACCAAGTCTGAACCTTTTCTAGCACCTTTTGTCTCTATTTTGTTACCTTTTGCACATTTTGTGGTGCCTTTTGTCTATGTTTTGGTGCCTTTTGTAAAACACAAAATAGTGACCTAGGTTCATCTCTTGCCTGACAGTCAATCTCATCTTGGGGATCCTCAATAGTATTCAAACAATCCTTAGGTAAAAAAGAGTCTGAACATGTGTGTTACCAAGTGATTTCATGAAAGATTAAAATTTAGAAACCAAAGCCCAAACCTCTTAGTCCAAAAGAACATAAAAAAAGTCTATGAACACTTTACAACTTTAGAGAGAGGTTGACCTTCAATTTCTACAAAAGAGCTTGCAAGAACAATCTCGAATTATACATCTTTTACTACTGTCAAAATCCAAGACTTTTCCAAAAATTTGAGTATCTCATCTCACAAGTTTGAACCAAAATTTTAGAATTTTCTCAAGTCCAAGATCATTCCTTAGATACCTTAGGAGTCTAAACTTATTAAAACTGACCTCCACAAGTGAAATTTTCCAAACCTAAACCAAGATCTAACATCTCCAAGTTCCAAAATCATCAAATTTATCACACCTTTGATTATTAAGCCTAGTTTCATCATCATGATTTATCATCCTCTCATCACAAAATGAAGCTATATAGTCAAATCAAACTTAGTCTCATTAGAATTTTTCATTCTATTTGACTTAGTTGTAATCCTTGGTATTTTTCCAACACAAAGATCAAAAGTTTAGTGAAAACTATAACACTTGTTTTCCCATTTTAACAAGACCCCCAAAGCATAAACTCAAAGAACAGGAAATTGAAACTCAAATCACCATGGCTAGAATAGATGAGGATCAATTGAATGCTTTAGCTTGTCAAATGAAAAACCTTCAACAACAAATCTGGGATATGCAAAGGGAAACAACCACATAATTATATTTTTTATCAGACATCTATTCTTATTCCAATATCCAAAATCTAGAAATGACACCTTCTCCACCAACAACTACATCATGCAAGTTCAATTTCTTTGATTTTTTGCAAAAATTCAATAAGCTCAAATCAAATTCTTCAAACACAAAGAATATTGAACAATCATACCATGTCATGCATCTATCTTCATCTCCCATAAGCCAAAATATACCTCGTGATTCTTTCACCCAAGTTAACGATTCCATTCAACCACCTTCTTCTATCATATCTTCTGCATCTAATGATTCATGTCAATCTCTCAACATAGACTCCTCTACACCTCAAGATCAAAGCGTTCTTCCCACTTCATTCGATGATATCAAAATTCCACAAGTTCTTCCAATCTTTGATCAAGACCCCATCTCTCAAGAATTCTATGATGATCCCCTCCTTTCACTTTTCATCCACAATGATTCCTTTCCATCTCAAGATAAAAGTATTCTTCCAAGTCTTCCTTCTACCACATCTAATGAATCCATACCATCCTAAGATTCCATTGCATCCTAGGAGCATGCTGATTCTTCCATCCTATCTAATGATGTCCTACCATTTGATGATCAAGATATGCTTTCCATGAAATCTCATGATTCCTTTCCTCATCAAGATCAAGATATTCCTTCCATACCACTTCATGATGATTTCATACCTAATAAAGAGCAAGCCACTCCATCTCCTACACCTCTTGATCATTTTCCAAGTCAAGATCAAAACACCCCATCATCCCCATGTCAAGATCCTTTCACACCTATACAATCTATCCATGAACCACACACCTACAAATTGGTATCCTCCACCTTCATCTTATTCAGTTTACTTCGACCACCTATTCTTTCATCCATATCATATCCTCCCCAAAATTGACTTGCATCTTGTTGCACAAACAATACATGTCCCATTGGTAAATGAATGTGTCAAAGTATGAACTACAAAGGAAAAGGATTAGGCCTTCATGAACAAGGTATCCTAGAACCCCTCTTTTCTCAAGAAAACCCATATTACCATGGCCTTGGTTATACACCTAAGCAGACTAATTCATAAAACCTTCCATCTATCCTAGGTCCTCATCCTAGTCCATCAAACCTACCATCTATCTTAGGTCCTCATTCTAATCCATCAAACCTTCCATCTATCTTAGGTCCTCATCCTAATCTACCAAACCTTCCATCTATCCTAGGTCCTCATCCTAGTCCATCAAACCTTCCCTCTATCCTAGGTCCATATCTTATTCCTCAAGAAAAACAAAGGCACACATCCTTGATGCCCTTTCAAAATTCTACCTATACTCACTCATCCATAATACCTCCATACCATTCATCTCAATCCACCTCCACTTGTTCATTTATTACACTCTCCATTATCATTTCCATCACATGTTTTCATATAGGAAATGCATTAATTTGCATATTAAATATCAAATCTCGCTTCCTAAGTTGTCATTTTAACAACCATTGTGTAGATAGAAATATGAGGGACAAATGGTTAAATAAATCCTTAGGAATAGAGGACAATGAAATGTTCTCAAAATATTTGTTGAAATTGCTAAATAGAGTAGTTTACTTACTTGCAAATCTTTGATATAAATCATTTCATTAAGGTTTGCATTGATACTAACTTTACATATTTAACACACACACAAAATGGCGCCCACGATGGATCTATCTCAAATGCAACATGTAATGGTCATCACATTTTGGAGCACATTTCTACAACTTTTTGTGCCACCTCACCAAGGTCACATGAAAATAAATAACTTTAATTTTTAATTAGAATTATCTTCAACTCTTCTTAAAAAGCACATGGCTTATTCCTCACACACTTCCACCAATTTTGGAGCACATGACTTATTCCTCCCACACTTCCACCAATTTTGGAGTAATCATCAATCTATCATTGATCCTCGCTTATCATGAGGTTCATTTTCCTCTTGTCATCATTGCACACATCACATGTAAACATCACGTAAACATCAACAAAAAATATGCATGATCATGTGATCATTTCATATACACATTCATTCATTCATTACATCATTTATTTGCATTAGAAAAGAAAAAAAACATAAAATGAATCACATATCATTGGCATAATAAAATCCATCACATACATCATATAGGCATCATTCATAAATCATCATAGACTCATAACACATCAGTTGCATCATCATTTGCATCCATAACATATCATAACATCAGGGTCATCATCATGAATGCGGAAATTAAATACATATCATAATCATCATCATAACATAGAAATTAAATGCATCATAGACATATATCATCATATCAACACATAGATCATAATCATCACTGCATATCATATAACCTCAAAAATCATAATGTCAAAGTGTACGAGGATATCCAAAAGTATGATGAGATACATCAATATCCAAAAATGGCACTGCATTGTAAAGTTTGAACACAAGAATTACATCATCAATGTCACAACACACATCGAAATTAGTGCACATATGATGTAATAACTCTGGATTCCTCAGATGGCAGATACAAAGATGGCAGATGCATCTTAGAATTAGAGCACATTTAGGGATGGCTTATGGATGTGTTTTCTCTAATGTGTGTGAAAGGAATTCTTCTTCAACATTAATGCAACCACATTTCTACTTAAGATGCTCCTTTGGGGTCAGTTTCATCATCATTTGCATACATTGGAAAACATTATCACATCATTCATCCATCCATGCATCACATCATTATATTTGCATCAGAAAACACAAAAAGAAGTGCATTCCATCTCACTCGCATAATCATAATCATCTCATTCATTATTAATGGATTAAGAAATTGGTCCATTAAGAAGATTGAAAGACATATCTAGAAGAGTAAGATTTCCATGAAGAAAAAGCTGCTGAAAAACATGATTGATTAACAAGGATATAATGCCCTTGTTATGAACATCTAAAACTAGTAGTGAAGATGAATTTGTTATTACTCAAATCCAAGACTGATAAAGGACTAATTAGATATAAACATCACATTTCATTTTCATAATCACATCCATCTCACATAGCATAAAACATCATCCATAAAAGCAAATTAACTCATCGACCATGCATTATCATATCATCATTGCATACATCCCACAAATAAATCATCACATAAGCATCATCGTTGCATAATCATTATACTCACCATGATCATCATCATATAAACATAAAACATCATCATTTCATCCATCATACATTAATTCATTCTTTGCATCACTTATTTGGATTAGAAAAGAACAAAAACATAAAATGCATCACATTTCATTGGCATAATAGGATTTGTTGTGTAGTTTTCGCACACATGCCCTGCTGAAAGCAGAGACCCTCTTTCGCTTTGGTTTTTGGTGTCTTGGCCCTTTGATTTTGAGGATTTATCTTGCTTTGGCATGAGCTTGAATGTTTATTTTTATTTTCTAAGTGGTTCCCCTAAGTTATTCATTGAAAATCTTAAGTTCTGGGTGAATTTCGGGTTTTTACCCCGGTTCGGGATTTTCCACCCCATTCGGATTTTCCCGGATCCTACTCGGACTCCGGCTGAATGTTGTCGCTCGAGAATTTTCGGTCTTCGCAGAATTCCTTGTGGGTCGGATTTCTCTGAATTTTGTCCTGTCGTCAGGTTTCTGGATTTCCCCAGGCTATCTTGTCGGCACCATTAATGTCATTCATACTATTGTAAGGGATGTATTTAATTGATCTTTGAGGACTCTGGTGCCATTATGCATTGTTGTCTATGTTTGATTGAGCTGAGGAGTGCATTCTTTTGGTGTTAGACTTGATTTGAGGCATTTGATCTATGAATTATTTGATTTGGTGAAGATTTCTTTGGCATTTTCGCTATTGTTATTTGTTGAGTGCTGAAAAGCTGATATTTGTTGTCACAATCAATTTTTACTTTGTCAAATGGTATGTATAAGATTTCTTTGCTTTCCATTGATGGAAGTGAGCAGTGCTTTGGCATTTTGGTTTGCTTGAAGTTCAAATTTCTGTGGTTTTGAGAGTTTGATGCTAGGGTTGCATGATATTGTTTTATTTATGGTCTCCCAAGTAGTTTATGAGGTTGTTCATTTGCTTGCATTATGAGGTATCTTGCTTGAGAGCCGTGAGTAACCCCTAGTGAAGAATTAGCAGTTGAAATGATTGAATCCTGAGCTTGCTTGTGTGTCAATGGCGGATCTGTAGGGTTTGATACCTAGGGCATCACCATTTAACTTTAGTCTGCTTTCAAATTGGCCTAGAATTCTAAGAAAATCTATATAAGGTCCATATCAAACTTGTCTCAGGCCTACATTCTTGAAATTTATGATCAATCCATTAATCTGGGCGAGATTGTGATTTAATGCTGAAGTTCAGGTTTTTCATCCATCTCGAGATTTTCCAGCTCTGGCGGATTTTCCTGATTATCCTTGTCTCCTTCATTTTCCCAGAATCCACTATTTTTCGGAGATTCATCTTCTTCGCGGATTTCCTTTGACTCCGTATTTTCCCAAAATTTTGTGTTCCCCAGTTTTTCCAAAATTTGCAGAATGTCTCTTCCTTCGCAGAAAATTGTCCCATGTGGATTTTCCCGAAATCTAGTGGAAAGTGAAAGAATATGAAATAGCGTGATGTGTTAGTGAATGATGGTGCATTTTATGATTAATTTATGCTATTTTGGGATCTCACATGTTGTTTATTGATTGATAATGATCGGATTGAGTTGCTAATAGGTGTTTTCATGTTCATTCCGTTGGAATCCGTCTAGTCCGGAATTCTCCAAAATTCTTCCTTGGCTTGGATTCCGCAAATGGTCCTGAAACCTGAAGTTTAATATGATCATTTTATTTGAGGTTTAATGACACCTTGCTTATATGGGATTCATTTTAATGATGATTTTGATTGATTAACAATGGTTTCCTGTGGTTTTTACTATGGTTTCTTTGTCAACTGTAGGCTGAATCTAGCAAGGTAGTGGTTGGACGAGCTAAGAGTGACATGGAGGGGTCTTTAGTATCTGAAGCAGAAAGAATTAAGATGGACATCAAGAGAAAAATCCCAGAGAGAAAAATTTCCTCTATTTGGTCAGAGCTGACGGACACAAACATTGGACTATGGGATTATGAGGAATTCAAAGGCATAATGGCAGTGCAGGATCTTCCTTTGGTGGCTACAAGAATGTTGGAATTAGGACTGGAACATGTAGCTAGTTTTCCCTCTACATTGCAATGTTATGAATTGGTTCTTGAGTGCGCCATGCATTATGACAATGATACTCAGAGAATAATTGGTCCTCAAGGGAGAATTGTGGAAAATTTGAATCCTTTCTGCATAGCCCAGACCTTTGATATGCCAGACAGATCTCATGTGGTGGCTTTTAACATGGAGGTAGCTAAAAAGTACAATGAAGAGGAGACTGTTAAATCACAGCAACTTATCAATTCCTGGTTGGAGAAGCCCAAGTCTAATTATTCTAAACTTCCTAAACATCTATTCAGAGAAAAGTTCAAGAAGGATTATTATGATGCCATCACTCTTCTTAGCAGGTGTGTTTGAGAATTAGATGTGCCATGTTATTGTGAGGATGGACTAGGAAAAGATTAACTATCATTGGGAAGGTGTCATAAGTAGAGTGATTCATGAGAAATTGTCCAATGTGTTGCAAACCAAGACCTTCACAATGACCTCGTACTTAGTCTATTCACTTGCAAGATTTCATCCATAGAAGGGATTAAGTACCAAGGGCATCTTTGGGCAGGATGTTATTTATGAGGTTTACCCTAAATTGCACTTGGGAAGCTTGAGCTACATGAGGGTGAATGATGCATTCACCATGCATATCACCAAATTACTTCAGGGTGCAAAAAACATGAGGATTTCAGATCAAGCTAAGGAGCTAATCAAGAAATATGGTGCTTGGTTTATTTAGTTCCCAACCTTTTCATACATCCGGGTTGATGGATGCCAAAGGGCTCCATATCAACTTCCAAGGTATCCCACTGATCATATCCTACTTCTAGAAGTTACTAGACAAATATGTGACTTTGATGCTATTGTTAAAAGAGACAAACATAAGACTAGTTTTGGCGGAGACTTCCCTTTGAGGATAGGCACTGTAGAGGCATGCCCTTCCATTATTTCAGCTTAGGCTTTAGAAGAAGAGATGAGTGCTCTTGGTTTGTCTTTCCATTCCAAGAGATCTAGATTTGACATAACAGGTGAAGCAAGAAAGAAGGCCAGTCAGGAATATAGCCACAAAGTTGAGTTGGAAGACTATTGGGCCAACTATAGTGATGAATATGAGGTTACAAAGAAGAAGTTTTCTCGGCTTCCAGTTGAATCAGTTTAATTATATAATGTAAAGGTAGTTCCTGATCAACTTGAAGATGATGGGGACTTGATTCAATTCCATGCTTATGAGGTAATTAAGGACATGCCAATTGGTGATGTGGATTGGCTAGAAGAAGAAAAGACAGAATTAAGACAGATAATGGATCTAGTCACCAAGTATACCAATATGTGGCTAAAGCATAAAATATGGGAGTTGGAAAATGAAGGTGTACAATGCACCTATGATCTAATGGGAGATTTGGACCCTCACTCCACTTTTGAGGAATCAACTGAGCAAGATCCTAAAGGTAAAGGTAAGGTGGGTTTCCCTTTCAAGATCAAAATCAAAGATATTCAAATGGAGAAAGCTCAAAAATCAGAAAAACCAACAAAGCCTATTGCTAAGAAAAGAGGGCATACTTCATAGGCTAAGAAATTTGGAGTGGAGGAAGCTGAAAAGCAGAGTCCTGAGGTTGTTGCTCCTGTGCCTAAAAGGAGAAGAATCATAAGATTGTCACAAAAGGCAAGTTCCAAGGATGGAGAGGAGGTTAATCCACCTGTGGTAAATGTAGAGAGTTCAGAAGAAAAGACATAGGTAAGTCAAGGACTCCTCCTAAAGATAATGTGCCAAAGAAAGATCCTCCTCTAGTTACTTCTCATGAGAAGCAACTTGATGATGTCCCTGAAACTCAAAACAATGAACTAGGTGAATCTAACTAAGTTGATGATCATTAGGAAACATAAGGAGAAGAATTTCATGAGGGTGAGCTTTACAATGCTAAGGTTGAAGTTGAAAAAGTGATGCAGTCTCCCCTAGTTGTATATGAAGATTCACCAGTTAGAACTAAAGAAGTTGAATCGCCTCCAAGAGAAGAAGAAGCAGTTAAGGTTCTATCACCTATGCATAGGGAGGAGCATGATGAAGAAAAGGAGGACAAGGCCGAAGGAATTTCTGAGAGGCAGAATTTGAATGAAGATATTCCTAAAGATAAACAAGAGGAAGTAGGAAAGAGTAAAGTAAAATTGGAGTCCATTGTTCCATATTGGTTGGACAAGGAAATAAAGAGAAAGCGGGTTGTTGTGGAGGATACTCCACCCAATTGGGATGAGTTGCTGGCTAAGATTGGAAAAGGTAAAGGAAAAAATAAGGCCAGGGTCATTTCAAAGATTGAAAGAGATGAGGCAAGCAATAGGGTGGTTCACATTGCAACTCCTGCTCCAGATAAGAATAGAGATGGGGTTATGGGAAAGGATTACAACCTACAAACTATCAATTTAGGGCCCACTTCCATTAAGCAAGACATTGAAGATTATCAGGGTTCTAGTGTAGTCATTTTGGGTAGATTGAGGAAAGAAATAAAGACTAAACAGGAGATGAAGAAGGAGATTGAAGGACTCAAGAAATGTTTGGAAGATTTGATGAAACCCTTGCAATCCATTAGCTCCTCGTCCTTTGCTGCAAATCTCCTACCCCAAGAAACTATCATTGAGCTGGAAAGAATGAAGGCTTCCACTCTTGCTACGGTGAATTGGTTGCAAGGGGTGTGAACTAAAGGAAATGAGGCTATCAAGGACATTCTCTCAATTGGAAAGGATGTTATGAGGGAAATTGATTGGTTGAAGGAGGTGTTAGCTCAAGATAAGGAAGATGCAGACCTCTTGTTACAGAAAACCAAAACCATCATGTAGTATACTAAGGATAAGATTATGAGTGATGGAATTCTCCCCTCCTCCAGAGCTGTTGAACCTTGGGACTAGTTTGAGGCTTTGCAAATTAGACAGAAGGTTCTGAAGAAGATATACAAGCAGAGGAGGAAAATTTAGGATACCCTAACTAGTGTTTATAATGGATGCATTGATTTCTTTGAGATAATGACAGGGAGAAGGAAGATTGCACCTAAATATTTGAGTTTAGAGCAGTTGAGAAAGTGGTGGCATGATGTTTATGCTCCAGTCAGTGATGATCCTGTTACTGAACACCAATTAGATGATACGGCCACCTACATTGTTGTTATTGATAAATATCTAACATATAAGGTTGAGTGGGATAAATCGGTGAAACAATCAAGGGAATATATTACATCAATTGAGAGTCGACTTAAGGTTTTTCGTTTACCACCTGTGGATGACTTGGATAAGATGCTTTTGAAGGTGCATGAAATGCTGGATCAAAATAAAGACAAAGGGGAAGATAGTTAATGTTGAGCTACATCAAGATTTGTGCTTCCCTATTATTTTACATGCATTGGTCCGAGCTGCATTGGAGATCCCAGGCCAACCTGGATGAGGTTCATGCATTTAATGCATATTTTATCTCATTTTGAATTTCTCTTGGCCAACTTGTTGTGGCTAATTATTATTGTAAAACCCTAACTAGGCTTACATATCTTTTGGGGTCTCTATAAATATGGCATTTTTCCTCATTTGTAAGGCCTAGATATAGACATAGATGAATAGAGAGATAGCTAGTATAGATTGAATTAAGTAGAGCAAGAGTTAGCAAGTAGTTTTTCTCAATAAAATATTGTAACATAAAGCTGGAATTGTTGCTACAGTGGATAATTTGATGCAAGTAATGACATTGTGATTTGTTGCCATACTTGTGTTCTTCTTATCTTATATGGTTCTTGTTATTCTATCTTTAGAATTGCTTTGAGGAAAATTGATATTTAGGATTAGATTTGATTCAATGATGTTTATGATTTGATATTTGAAGTGTTGCAACAATCCCTAGTCCATACTTTTTGCAACCAACTGATTGTTAGTTGCTTTGCAAAGTTAGCCTAGACTTTTATATTCATTGTTCTTAGTTCAATTGTGAGGGTTTATTCATTTCAATTGCAGTAGGGTTGTCTGAATGAATGTTCATGATCTAAAAATTTTAACACCTTAGAAGATTGCACTGTTTCTATAAGATTGCAGATTTATCTGGGTCAAGTAGAAATCAATTTTTTGAGGGATTGGTCTATTTCGAGTATTTGTCATTTGCATTGTTAATCTTAGGAGTAGTGTTAGATCTAGAAATCTCTTTAAAACCTTATATCTTTTGTTATTTTCTTATCATTTGGGTTAGATTTAGGATTGAAGTATCATTACATTGCTAGATTTGATAAATTAAAGATTCAATATTTTGCTTGTAGTAAGGTCCCATTGTGATTACAAACATTTTCACATTTATCACTAAGTTGTTTATGCATTTTCAAGACCTGACATTAGAGACCTTGGGGTTATCTCTTGAGGCTTGCTGATAGAGATTTATCTTTGAAGAGAGATAGGATATTATATTCTGTCTGAGTTGTGTAGAAAACATCATCAACATATTGGCGCTAGAAGGAGGGCCTGAATAAGCAAGCTGGATCAGTTTTTGAACACCATCTCTCCTGAAAGATTCAGAAGAAGAACAAGATCTACTCCAAGAGAGGAGGAATTTCAAGAATTACCAGTCCCTACTAGGTCAGGAAGGACCACCAAAAGGGGAGAATCATCATCCACCCAACCATCTCCATCATCCCCATCTTCATCAGGTTCATCTGAGTCTAAGTCTGAGGACATTCCCATTCCACAACATCAGCCAGTCATCAATCAACCATTACCACCCCCACCTCCACCAATGGCTTTCCTAGCTAATAACCCATCTCCATTGAGTTTCGTCAATTACAATGTCATGCCCAAGAACCTTGAACATTTTTGTTCAAAGTTCCATGTTAATGATCCCAATAGAACTACTAAGGAACACATCAGGATCTTTTAGATTGGCCTTAAGGATAGAGGAATCAATCATGAGGTTGTCGCATTCAGACTCTTTCCTTATTCATTGGGAGAGGATGCATTCTATTGGTACAATCATTTACCTACTGGGTCTATCCAGAATTGGACTGAGCTAGAGACTACATTCTTGTAGAAGTTTAGGATTCCCATTAGTCCCAATGAACTCTCTCTTCAGTTTACTAATGTTAAGAGAGAATTTCATGAGCCTATAGGATCCTTTAACAACTAGTTTCATCATGCCTATACCTGACTGCAGGCTCCCTATGTCGTTGATGAAGCCACTACTTTGGAAGTCTATTATGAGGGACTTGACAATTTGACGGCTACCTTTATGAAGTGGAGGAACAACCCTCTTGATAATCTACTTGATGCATATGTGGAGGCTATGAAGGTTAGTACTGCTTTAAGGAAACATCTGTCTAGGCATTTACCATCATTAGGACCCGCTTCTCACCCTGGACAAGTTCTAGCTCTCAACCAGGCTCTCACTAACCACACTCCTATCATGAATCCAATACCTCAGTTGCCTCTGATCCCTCACCTAGGACCTCCTGTGAGACAAGTTTCACCCATAATCAGCTACCCTCAGCAAAATGTAAATCAACCTCTTCATACATAGCCTCAGGCTAGTTTTGCCACATACTTGCATAATTTTGAAGTATTAAACCAATCACTGAATGCCAATGCTATCTTAGGATATTCCCAAAATAATGTGAATTATCCTCCATACAGTAATCCTGACAAGGAGAGACTGGAAAAATTTTCTAAATAAGTGAAGAAGTTGAATATGGAGGTGACTTACTTGAGGAACCAGAATAGTCAGTTGCAAGCTGCTCAGAGAAATATGCAATACAGTTAGAATAGAGAAAATTGAGAAAATCAACATGGAAAACACTTTGATAGAGGGAAACATCATGAAATAGGATATAACCATGACAGAGGATACAACAATGAAAGAGGATATAACAACGAAAGAGGATACAAAAATGACAGAGGGTATAATAATGACAGAGGGTATAATAATGACAGAGGACAAAATTATGATAAGGGACAATCTTCAGGCCGAAACTTTGATAGAAGGCAAGGTGGTGGACGAGGGTTCGACAGGAGACAACCACCAAGATAGAATAGGACTTGGGACACAAGGCCTAACAATGGAGGAGTTCCCACCCCATTGGATCAACCAGTCAATCAGCCTGTCAATCAGCCAGTTAATCAAGAGAAGCCTCTTAATGGTGTATATCTAACTGAGACTACTTTATCAAGATGGTGTAGGCTCCATAAAATGAGCCAACATTCTGAGTTAGATCGTCAAGAATTCTAGACGACAACTTCAATTTTTTAGTATGAAGTGGAGAACAATGCAAGTAGTTGTTGGAATAGGTGCCTCAATTCTTACTAGCATGTAACTCCTGAAGGGAAAAGTCACTGTGACATTATTGATGTATGGTCGACTAGCTATTCTGAATCCTTTGAAATGTTCAAGTCGCTAAGACAATGCTATTGTCTTGCCGACTGGAGTTATCGTTGTGACTTGAAGTACTCACTATAACCTTTTCTGAGTGGAATGTCTCACTAACAGAGCTACATGCATTTGGTATCGAGTGTCTTCGATGGGACTCCTAGCGACTAGAGTCATCAGAGTAACACAAGACTTTGGTATGAAGTCTTAGCGACTGAAGAGAGTCTCACCGATAGCATATGGTCATCGGAGTAACACAAAGGTCTCAGGAAGAAGTCCCAGCGACTAAGTGAGGTCTCACTGACGGGGATATACTTGGTGTCTTCGCAATTACAAAAATACTTCGGTATGAAGTCTTGGCGACTTGGAGAGTCTTGCCGATAGCAAATGTTCCTCGAGGTGACATGATGTATTTGCTATGATGTCTCAGAAAAAATGGTAAGTCTTACCGACTGAGATGCTTAAATATAACATGTTGTGCTCGGTGTGATGTCTTGGCGAAAGTGATAAGTCTCACCGACTAGTGAACACTTCGAAACAACATGAAGGCTCGATGGGATGTCTTGGCGAGAGCGGTATGTCTTGCCGACGAGTGTTCCTTTCGGCATGACTTGAAGACTTCGGTATGAAGTCTTGGCGAACTATGGTAGTCTTGCCGATGGCAAGGTAGAGGTCGTTGTGACTTGTGAGCATTGGTATGAGTCTTTCCGATGAGGAAACTCTTGCCGATAGGAATGAAATGGATATCAGTGGTTTCGGTATGACTTGTGGCATTCGCTATATCATCTTTCTGACTGTTGGAACTTATGTCGATATTGATATGAAGTCTTGTGGCATTGGGGAGACACTTCTTGTGTCTCACTGACATGCGAACTCAGTTTAATGTTTCCTTGATCATTTGACTATCCTATGTGGTGTCTCATGGACCAATCAGAGGAAGAAAAATTCAAATGGTTGGCGGTTGGATTTTTGCAATAGTTGCGACACTAGAGCTGAACTGCATGCAAGGAAAAATCTACAATGGAATGGAAACTTTCTACAATGGGTAATGGCGGATAAGGATGAACAGAAGATAAAAATTAGAATGTGATAAGATTTAAGGATTGATTCTGAGTTTGAATATCATCGGATATTTGAGAGCATTTCTGTAACAGGAAGAACAGTGAATGAAGAAACTGTAAAACTGATACCAAAGAGTTGTGTCTTTGCATTGTATGTAATTTGTTGATTACTGAAATACAAAGAGATTCAACTTGGTGTGGTGGTTTTTTTCCCGAAAGGGTTTCCAATGTAAATCTGGTGTTCATTTATCTTTGTGTATTCTTCTGTTTTTGTAAATCTTTCATGTGTGTCTTAATTGGATTGTAATTTGGAAATTAAAAGTATTGTCTACATTCTTCCCTGTGGTTTTGACATTAGGAAAGCTTCTTCTACACTTCTGCTTTCCTTACAAGTGGTATTAGAGCTTGGCCAATTGTGTTATCCTTGTGAGTGGGTTGGGTTTTTTGTGTCAATTCTTTTTCAGTGGGACTTTGGTAGAGGTTTGATAATTTAATTATAGATTAAGATGGTGAGCACATCTGGAAAGATGAAAATAGAGAAATTCAATGGTAGCAAATTTGAGTTGTGGAAACTCAAAATGGAAGATTTGTTAGTAGACTGAGATCTTTGGAATGTTGTGTCTGGAACAAAACCTCAAGACATGAAGCAAGAAGATTGAGACCTGACAGATAGAAAATCTAAGGGGTTGATAAGGCTCTGTTTGGTAGACTCTGTTCTTCTAAATGTGCATGAAGAAAAGACTGGCATCTATTTATCAAGGCAAGTCCCTAGTGAACAAATTGTTCTTGAGGAAGAAGTTGTACTCTTTGAGAATGCAAGAGGGAGAATCGGTTGCTGATCACTTGAATGCTTTCAACATGTTGATTGCACAGTTAACATTTGTTGGTGTGAAAATTGAAGATGAAGATCATTGTATGCTCTTATTGTGTTCTTTGCTAGATTCTTGGGATCATCTGGTGATGGCTATTGGGAGTACGACATCCACTTTCAAGATGGAAGATGTTGTTGCTTCTTTGTTGTCAGAAGAAATGAGAAAAAAATCTTTTGAGATGGAAAAGGAGGCTCTGGCTGTTAGAGGAAGATCGAAAGAAAAAGGAAAGAAGAAGGACAATAAGTCCAGATCGAAATCAGAAGGGAGATCAAAGTCTCCTAGCAAGAAGTCCAAGGTGAAGTGCTGAAATTGTGGGCAACCTGGTCATGTCTGAAATGATTGCAAGGAGGGGAAAAAGAAGAAGAAGAAGACCTCTTCTGACAATGATTCTTCTCAGAGTGATGCATATGCCTTCATTGCATCCTTGGCTACGTGAGCATCTGATGATGTCTGGTTAATTGATTCTGAAGCATCTTTCCACATTACATCTCATAGAGATTGGTTCACAAAGTATGAAAACTATGATGGTGGAAAGGTGTATTTGGCAAGTGATTCATCTTTGGAAATTGTTGGCCGTGGAAGAGTTAGAATTCAATTCCCTGATGGAAGAGTGAAGGGAATCAATAATGTGATGCATATACCAAGTCTGGCTCATAATTTACTTTCTGTAAGTAAGTTGAATGATATTGGAGTGCATATCACGTTATCTAGAAATGGTTGCAAGATGACTAGAGACTCTATGGTGCTAGCAAGGGGTGCTCATATTGGTACCTTGTATAAGTTGGATGCACAAGCTATTCAATGCAATAGTGTCTTTACGAAGTCATAGAAAGCTACTCATGGAGGAAAAGAGGGAAACATTCCTGATGGTGTAAACTCCATGGAGGTTAAACTTCCAACAAAAAAGACAATTCTCTAGCATCATAGGCTAGGCCACATTGGTGAGAAAGGTTTAAAAAACTTGAAAAATAAAAACCTGGTAGAAGGGCTTGAAGATTGTAACCTTGAGTTTAAATTTTGTGAACATTGCATATATGGTAAATAGCATTGTGTTTCATTTTATTCCAATCCTCACAAATCTTTCTGGTTTTCTTGATTATATACATTTTGATGTGTTTGGTCTAGTGAATGTTTCTTCTTTGTCTAAATCTGATGCAGGAGCATCCAGTGGTGTAAGGGCAATCTTGCATCACCCAAAAATAGTTAAATTTCAAGTTTCTCAGTTTTTAGATGTTTTTACATTTTTGGATACCCTTTTCATCATAATAAAATTCTCAATTTATGGTTTTTATTTTCTATTCCTGGGTTGAAATATATTGTAGTTTTAGTTTCCTAGATTTGCACCTGAAAATCTTCTAAGTTAGATTTGAGGCACTTAGAGTTCCCATAACGGCTCCAAAACTTGCAAAATTGGCATAGCAAGTTTTGAGCATGTTATTAAATTTGAGACCTTTCCAACGGTTCAAACGGTTCGTGAATCGGAGTCCTGGATCAAAAGTTATGGCCCCGAGAAGTTGGCGCACTTTCTAGAAGATACAATTGCAAATGTTCTTTTAAAATTTGAACTTCAAGTTGTAATTTTTTGGTGCCAAACCGCCTAAACTCAAATTTGAATGTTGTTTTGGCTCCAAACTAAAGAGGATCTCTATTTATGGGAGGGTTTCTAATTTTTGGGTAGCTTTTTGGGGACAAGCTAGCATATTGCGAAAGGGTGATTTTGTAGCTTTCTGTAACTTGCATGTGTTACAAAACTTGGGGATTTGAAATCCTCTGCATGTAAGAAGCTCCATTTTCTGAATAATAAAATTATTCTCTTGTTTGTGGGTTATTTTCTATGTCTCAGGCTACGCCCTCATCAAGTGGTATCAGAGCAAGGTTTTCTTGAGCGTGTGGACAGATCGCTGATCGTGAGGCAATTCACACCAAGACCGTGGCTGTGGATTAAGGTCAAGAAAGATGCCTACAAGAGTGATGCCTAGTAGGCATGGTGGTGTCAGAGGTGGTCAAGGCGGCATAAATGCTGGTGGAAGAGATGCACTGGCAGCCCTCCAGAGACAGATTGATGCGTTACAAGAGCAGTTGAGAAGAGGATTAAACCCGAGGGAGAAAAGTGAGGATGAAGGAGAGGAAGAAGGTTCAAATGTAGAAGAGGAAGAAGAAGCAATTGATCAAGACCAAATGTGGCTAATAAGGGCCATTTCAAAAATTAGGAAAAGGCCCAGAGCAGAAGTCCCCAGTTATTCTGGAAGTCTAAACTCGGAAGAGTTGATTGACTGGATCAACGAGCTAGAAGAATATTTTGAGTATGAGGAAATAGATGACCCAGATCAAGTTAAGTTTGTGAAAATGAAGCTAAAGGGCTATGCCAGTATTTGGTGGAAAGAGGTCCAGTTGGAAAGAAATCGAAGAGGAAAAAGAAATATCACCAGATGGGATCGCATGGTAGAGAAACTAAAGAAGCAGTTCATACCAGTGGACTACAAATTAGATCTATTAAAGAAATTGCAAGGGTTGAAGCAAGGAAGCAGATCTGTGAAAGAATATACTGAAGATTTTCACAAGATAATCATCAGAACGGGTCACACAGAGGCCAATAAGGAGAAGGTAGCCCGATATCTTAATGGGTTATGACCGAGCATTCATGAGGAGTTAAGCTTAGTTAGAATGACCACCATTGAGAATGTGTATTAGTTTTCTCTAAAGGTGCAAGAGAAGCTGAACAAAAGATTTGAGGGCAAGCAAAAAGGGCGAGGAGGTCAAAGTGGAAGGGGTAATGGAAGACCTTCAGGAAGCCGAAATGATGATGAAAAGAAAAGTGAAGATGTGGGTACCAGCCGAAGCCAAAAGAATGACAACTTCCTCACGCCCCTGCATTGATCAAAGCGGTGGTGATCAAAGAAGTAGGGATAGGGGAGATATAGACCGAGGATCACGGAGAGGTGGTTTCAAAGGGAATTGTTTTCTGATGTGGTGGTGAAGAAGAGGGCATCAAACTATGAATGTCCACAACACCCGAGGAAGGCGAAAAAAAGGCGGAAGGTCGTGGAAAGGGTTAAGTAATGTAGATGAGGGAATTGTTGAACATTAGAGATGATGCTAAAAGGGGGAGAAGCCCTAGTGATTAGGAGAGCCACGGTGACTGAGGAAAAGGAACCAGAACAATGGAAGAATCTATTTCACACAAAGTGCAAGTGTGAAGGAAAATGTTGTGATGTCATTATTGACGGTGGGAGCACCGATAATCTGGTGTCAGAGGAGATGGTCACAAAGTTGAAGCTGAAGAGGGAAATACACCCGCATCCATATCAGATTGCCTGGTTGCAGAAAGACCACAAAGTTTTGGTCAATGAGCAGTGCCTAATAAAGTTTAAGATCGGGAACTACCATGATGAGGTACTCTGTGATATCATCCCCATGGATGCATGTCACATGTTGGGGAGGCCGTGGCAGTTCGATAGGTGAGCTATACATGATGGCCATGTAAACACTTATTCCTTGAAAAAGGATGGGGTTTGTCACAAGTTGAAACCCCTGAAGGAGATTGAAGAAAAGGTATGCAGTAGTGCTAGAATTTGTTATGTAGATGGAAGAAAATTTTTAGAAGGTATGAAGCATGAGCGTGTGTGTTATGCATTGATTCCTAGAGTGAGTAAGGAGGATAGTGAGAAGGTTCCATAAGAAGTTTCTAGGATGTTGGATGAGTTTCAGGATATTGTTTCTGATAATGTACCTGAGGGTTTACCACCAATAAGGAAGATCAGTCATCAGATTGACTTGATTCCTGGAGCTAGTTTGCCAAATAAGGCAGCTCATAGAATGACTCCAGCAGAAAATGAGGAGTTCAATAGACAAGTTCAAGAGTTGTTGAGAAAAGGTTTGATACAAGAGAGTTTGAGTCCATGTGCAGTACCTGCAATACTAGCACCAAAGAAGGATAAGTGGAGGGATGTCTGATTCTCGAGGCCATAAACAAGATAACAATCAAGTATAGATTTTCCACTGCCAGGATGGATGACTTGATGGGTACATTTGAGTGGAGCTCGGTACTTCACAAAAGGTGTCGAAGAGTGGATATCACGGATCAGTTAGAGAGGGAGATGAATGGAAGGCTGCCTTCAAGACCAAAGAGACCTACAGTGGTTAGTCATGCCTTTTGAATACCAATGCAGAGCACATTCATGCGGCTCATGAATGAGGTACTAAAAGAATTTTTGGGAAGTTTTGTTATTGTGTATTTAGATGATATTTTGATTTTCAATAAGACATTGGATGAGCATCTGATGCATATTCGAGAGCCTTTGAGAAGTTAAGAAGAAGAGAAACTGTTGATTAATCTGAAGAAGTGCAGTTTGTGAAGAGGGAGTTAGTGTACTTGGGGTTTGTTGTCTTAGTAGAAGGTCTCAAGATGGACCCAGAGAAGGTGAAGGCTATTCTGGAATGGCCTACCCCAAGAACTGCTACCGAGGTGAGATCTTTCCATGGTTTGGCTAGTTTTTATAGAAAGTTCATTAGAAACTTCAGTAGCATTTTTGGACCCCTAACTGAAACAATGAGAGGGGATAGAAAAGAATTCAAGTGGAGCACTAGAGCGGCAAAAAGTTTTGAACTGTTGAAGCAGAAGGTGACAGAGTAACATGTTCTAGCCCTCCCAGATTTCAACAAGGTGTTTCAGGTGGATTGTTATGTCAGTGGGTGTGCCATTGGAGCAATGTTGAGTCAAGAAGGTAAGCCCATTGCCTATTTCAATGAAAAGTTAAATGATTCCAAGAGAAAGTATTATGTATATGATCAATAATTTTATGCAATAGTTCAAGCATTAAAGAAATAGACATTATTTGTTGCCTATTGATGGTGTTTTCTGCACAGCAACAACTCAGACATAATACAATATCCTATCTCTCTTGAAAGGTAATCTTCAACAATAAATTACTGAAAATCACCCCAAGGTCTCTCGGGTGTTAGGTCATGAAAATGCATAAACAACTCAGATAATATGTGAAAATGTTGGTAATCACAAGGGGCGTTACAAATGAACAATGCTGGAAGTGAATTTTTGTCAGATGCAACAATATGGTGATGCTTTCAATCCTAAAACTAACACAGATTCAAAATAAATAGCAAAAGAGATAAGGGTTTAGAGAGATTCTATTCGATTCTAACTCCTAAGATCAATTACAATAATGATGAAAGCTGCAAATGGACAGATCCCCAATAAAACTGATCTCTGCTTGATCAAGGACAAACCTGCAACTACACAGAAATGGTGTGATCTTCTGGAGAAATCTGAAGATTTTCAGACTTTGAACATTCATTCACATACCCAACTGATGGTACAATGTAAACAAGCATTCACAATTGAACTTAGCATAGAAGTGAGGCCCAAACTAACTTTACACAACAATCTACAATCAACAAATTGCTAAAATTATGGACCGGAAATCGATCAACATCATTAACATTTCACCACCATTGTAAAAGAGCTAACATCTAACGTCTAACGTCTAACATCTGACGTCTAACGTCTAACATCTAACATCTAACATCTAACATCTACAAGAACAAGAAACCATAAAACTGTTGAAAATAAATACAAAGTTTTCCAAATCAACAATCCAATTGCATTACTTCTCCAGCATTACATAACAATTTCAAGTCTCTCATCTCCTACAACTAATTCTAAAAACTACTTGCCAATTCTGGCCTTCTAACTTAGCAAAATTCTGGTCTAGTCAAACTCCTAAAATCTCCCCCTTACAAATGAGGCACAAATGTCATTTATAGAGAACCCCCCAAACATGTCAGCCTAATTAGATTTTACAATAATAACTGGTCTCAAAACAGGTCGGCCTAAGGAGAAATTTGGTAACAAGGCACGCATTAAATGTCGATACTACAACAAGGTCGGCCTAGGAGAAATTCAAAAGAGAACAAGATTTGCATTAAATACATGAATATTATCCATGTCTACCCACGATCTCCAACAAGATTAGATTCATGTGCCCTCCAGAAAGTCCTCCAGCTGTAAATAGTTTTGGCACAGATTCTTAGGCAGGTCCCACTTTTGAAAATTTAAATTGAACATTTCTAGATTTCCCTCTTTTGGCATGAATCCATATGAAAGTCCCCATTTTAATATTTGTTTAGTCCTGAAAAACATATGTCATCATTAATAGCCCACATGTCCAAATTAAATTTTAAGGAAACTTTCCATTTTCAATTTTTTTTCCATTTTTGGAAATTTTATTTTCAACATCTTTTCAAGAAATTTTCATTTTTAGGAACATTTAAAAAATCCATTTTGAAAATAAAAATAAATAAATAAATAATTTTTTTCGAAAAAAATTCTATTTTGGGAAATTTTTCAGGATTTGGGCCCTTCCAGGGAAATCAGGCCAAGGGGAAAATCCAGAAAAATCTGGGCCAGACGGACTCTAGACCAAAATCCAGAAAAATCCAGGCGGACAGGAATCCGGGAAAATCCAGGCGGACAGGAATCCAGGAAAATCCAAGCGGACAGGATTTCGGAAAATTTCAGCCAGGCCAGATTATGAGAAATTTCAGCCAAGCAGGATTATGGGAAATTCCAGCCAGGCAGGATTATGGGAAATTCCAGCTAGACAGGATTATGGAAAATTCCAACCAGACTGGAAAATCCTAAATTTTGTTCAGAACTTAGTTTTTTGAAGCACAACTCAGGGAAAGGACTTGGACAAGCAAGATGAACATCTAAGGACCTCCAAAGGCAATGGAATAAATAAAATTAAGGGGCCAAAAGACACCAAAATCTAGGGCAAAAAGAGGGTCCCCACTTTCAGTGGGGCATGTGTGCAAAACTGCACAACATTGCCGAAGGAATTTGTTCTATATACTAATCATCAGGCCTTGCAGTACCTAAATAGTCAGGGAAAATTAAATCAGAGGCATATGAAATGGGTAGAGTTTTTGCAGAGTTATACCTTTGTTTTGAAACATAGGAGTGGGAAGTCAAATAGGGTTGTTGATGCCTTAAGTAAGAGGCATACATTGATGACAAAGATGCAGTTGAAGTGGTTGGGTTCAATGAACTCAAAACCTTGTATCACGAGAAAGATCCTCATTTCTTGAGAGGCTCAAAAGAGCTTACCTGAAACACATTCTGATGAATGAGGACAAAGGTGGGCTGGATTTCATAATCCGAGGATGGAGATATTATTTAAGGAAGTCAATTGTATGATACGAGGAGTTCCATGAGGGAGCGATAAAGAGAGAAGCATAGTGGAGGAATGTGGGACATTTTGGTCAGGATAAGACCATTGCCATTATCAATGAGCATTATTATTGGCCTCAGTTGTCACAGGATGTGAAGAAGTTTGTACAAAGCTGTAGGGTATGTCAGATGGCTAAAGGAGTGAGTTAGAATACAGGGTTATATCAGCCATTACCTGTACTAGAGAGGCCATGGGAGGATATAAGTATGGACTTTGTTTTTGGTTTGCCAAGGACACAATGAGGGAATGATTCAGTCTTTGTGGTGGTTGATAGATTTTCAAAGATTGCACATTTCATTCCATGTCAGAAGACCCATGATGCAGTCCACATTGCTGACTTGTTCTTCAAAGAGGTGGTGAGGTTACATGGTCTGCCAAAGAGTATTGTTTCAGATCGTGACACCAAATTTGTAGGGTACTTTTGGAGGACCTTGTGGAAGAAGTTGAAGTTCAGTTTTGCACACCATCCACAAATAGATGGGTAGACAGAGGTTGTTAACAGGAGTCTGGGTAACCTATTGAGATGTTTGGTAGGAGATAAACCCAAGGGATGGGACTTGATCTTACCCCAGGTAGAATTTTCTTACAACAATTCTGTCAACAGAAGCACTAGTAGATCACCGTTCCAGATTGTGTATGGAGGTAGCCCCAGAACAGCTCCAGAATTGAGGAAGATAGACCAAGAGAAGAGAATAAATGTTGAAGCCAAAGATTTTGCAAAGTACATCAAGAATATACATGAGAAGGTACGAGAACACATTAATAAGATGAATATGCAATATAAGGCTAAGACAGATCAGAAAATGAGGAATAAGTAGTTTTAGATTGGCGATGAAGTAATGGTCCACTTGAGAAAATAAAGGTTTCCCATGGGAACCTATAACAAATTGAAGATGAAGAAATTTAGTCCTTGTAAGATTTTGAAGAAGCATGATTCAGGGAATGCATATAAGGTAGAGTTGTCTGATGGAATCAACATTTTCCCTGTGTTCAACATTTCAGATTTGATAGAGTATCATGAAGGTGGAATGGAAGAAGCACCAGCAATAGGGCAGTATGGCATTCCAACACCTACTTCAGAAAGGGAGGAGATTGAAGCAATCTTGGATAGTCGTGTGGGAAGGAGTACCAGAAATAGGCAGTATGAAGAATATATGGTGAAATGGAGAGGAAGGCCTGTTGAAGATTCATCCTGGCTATCTAAGGCAGCGGTTGACCGGTTGGGTTTTCCTCAACCATCTGAGATGTGATGGGTCACTTCTCAAATTACCCTGGGTGTCTGATGCAGGAACATCCAGTGGTGTAAGGGCAATCTTGCATCACCCAAAAATAGTTAAATTTCAAATTTCTTGGTTTTTAGATGTTTTTACATTTTTGGATACTCTTTTCATCATAATGAAATTCTCAATTTATATTTTTTATTTTATGTTCCTGGGTTGAAAGATATTGCAGTTTTAGTTTCCTAGATTTGCACCTAAAAATCTTCTAAGTTAGATTTGAGGCACTTAGAGTTCCCGGAACGGCCTCAAAACTTTCCAAAATCGGCATAGAAAATTTTGAGCACATTATTGACTTCGAGACCTTTCCAACAGTTCAAACAGTTCGTGAATCGAAGTCCTGGATCAAAAGTTATGGCCCCGGGAAGTTGGCGCACTTTCTAGAAGATACAATTGCAAATGTTCTTTTAAAATTTGAACTTCAAGTTGTAATTTTTTGGTGCCAAACTACCTAAACTCAAATTTGAATGTTGTTTTAGCTCCAAACTAAAGAGGAGCTCTATTTATGGGCGGGTTTCTAATTTTTGGGTAGCTTTTTGGGGACAAGCTCGCATATTGCGAAATGGTGATTCTGTAGCTTTTTGTAACTTGCATGTGTTGTAGAACTTGGGGATTTAAAATCCTCTACATGTAAAAAGCTCCATTTTTTGAATAATAAAATTATTCTCTTATTTGTGGGTTATTTTCTATGTCTCGGGTTGCGCCCTCATCAAAATCAAGATACTATGTGTTATTTATTAATGATTATTCAAGAAGAGCATTTGTATATTTTCTAAAAAGTAAATTAGAAGTGTTCAGTCATTTTAAAAAATTTAAAAACCTTGTTGAAAATTAGACTGGTAAGAAAATAAAATGTTTAAGGACTGACAATGGCAGTGAGTTTTGTTCAGATGAATTTGAAAGGTACTATAAAGATCATAGGATTAAAAGACATAAGACTACACCTTACACTCCATAGCAAAATGGAGTTGCTGAAAGGTTCAATAGGACAGCAATGGAAAGAGCAAAAAGTATGCTGAGAAGTGCTAGCTTGGAGAAGTTTTGGGCTGAAGCAGTCTCTACAGTATGTTACTTGGTAAATCATTCTCTTAACTCTACTCTTGTTGAGAAGACGCCTTTGGAAGCATGGTCTGGAAAGAAGCCCTCTCTGAGACATATTTGTGTCTTTGGTTGTGAGGCATATGCATATGTGCCATTTGAAAAAAGATCGAAGTTGGAAAACAAAGTTGTAAAGTGTATTTTTATTGGCTATAGTGCTAGCATAAAAGGATACAAGTTTTAGAATCCTGAGACTGAGAAGGTTTTGTACAAAAAAAGCATTATCTTTCGTGAGCTAAAGCCTTCTACACTGGATCCGCAGTGAGAGAAGAAATCAAAAAATGAAAAAGATGTAGCAGATATTCCTCTGACACTAGATAAAGAGGAATTGAAAAATCAAAATGTATCTGATATTGAGGAAAGCTCAAGTAGCTCTGAAAGTTCTGAAGAAGATGAAGAATCGCCTCAGCCTCAGCCTGTGAGGAGGTCAACTCATGAAAGAAAGCAACCTGATAGGTATGGGTTTTCTTTGATAGAGTCTACTTGTGCCTATGCTTTAATTTCTAACACTGATGAACCTAGGACTGTGAAAGAGGAATTTAAAATGTTTGATTCAAACTCTTGGTTGGAAGCCATGAATGAAGAAATGGCATCATTAGAAAAGAATGATACCTGGAGTTTGGTGCCATTTCCTAAAGGTAGAAAAACTGTGGGCTACAAATAGGTATTTAAAAAAAAAATTGGTATGGAAGGCAGTGTAGAAAAATATAAAGCGAGGCTGGTTGTAAAAAGTTATTCACAGATAAAGGGAATTGATTATGGAGAAATCTTTTCTCCTATAGCTAAGCTGACATCTATTAGATTTCTTTTGTCACTTGTAGCAGCGTATGACTTAGAGATTGAACAGATGGATGTGAAGACATCGTTTCTTCATGGTGATCTTGAAGAAGAAATTTATATGTCAGCCAGAGCACTTTGTGGAAAAAGGTAAGAAAAGACTAGTTTGCAAGTTGAAGAAATCTCTACGTATGGGTTAAAACAATCTCCTAGAATGTGGTACCAAAATTTTGACACTTTTGTTTTGTCACTGAGATTTGTAAGATCAAAATCTGATTGTTGTGTATATTACAAAGCTGAAAGTGATCAAGTTCTTATTATTGCTCTCTATGTTGATGATATGTTGTTCATAGGCAATAGTAATCTAATGATTTATAATCTTAAGTCTTAGTTGTCTACAAAGTTTGAAATGAAAGATCTTGGTGCAGCAAGGTATATTCTGGGAATGGAAATAACTAGGGATGGGAAGAATAGAAAACTTTGGCTCAGTTAGAGTAAGTATATCAAGATTGTTCTAGAGAGATTTTGCATGACTGATTGCAAGCAACTAGTTGTTCCAATTTTGCAGGGAACGAAGCTATCTGTTGAAGATTGTCTAAAATATTCTACTGAGATGGAGGACATGACCAGTGTGTTGTATGCTAGTATGGTTGGCAGTCTTATGTATGCAATGGTCTGTACAAGGCTAGACATTGCCCAAGCAGTGGGAGTACTTAGTCGGTTTATGGCTAATCCTAGAAGGACACATTGGGATGCTGTAAAGAGAGTGTTTAGATATCTGAAGGGAACTTCAGACTATGCTTTGTTTTACCATGGGAACTTGGTTGAATCATAGAGGACTCTCAGTATTCGAGGTTATGTGGATTCTGATTGGGTAGGGGACATTGACAGCAGGAGATCCACTAGTGGATATATTTTCATGATGAATGGTGGTGCAATGAGTTGGATGAGCAAGCGGCAGGCTGTAGTCGCTTTGTCCACTACAGAGGCATAATACATGGCAGCTACACATGCCTGTAAAGAAGAAATTTGGTTAAAACTTTTGTGTTCTAACATTGGCTTTGATGCAGGAAAAATTACTATTTACTGTGATAGTCAGAGTGTTATATGTTTGGAAAAAAATCCTACTTTCCATGCCAGGATGAAACATATAGATGTACAGTATCACTTTGTATGAGATATGGTGGAGGATGGGAAGGTCTCTTTGGAGAAAGTGGATATTCTGGAGAATGTTGCAGATGCATTAACGAAGCCAGTGAACATAGATAAGTATAGGTGGTGTGCCAGTTCAATGGGCCTCTTGGCCCATGAATTTTAGTAGTTTGATTATGCTCTTGGAGGTGTCAGTAACTCCTGAAGGGCAAAGTCACTGTGAGATTATTGATGTCTAGTCGACTAGTTGTTCTGGATCCTTTGAAATGTTCAATTCACCAAGACAATGTTGTTGTCTTGCCGACTGGAGTTATCGTTGTGACTTGAAGTACTCGCTGTAACCTTTTTTCGAGTGGAATGTCTCACCAACAAAGCTACATGCGTTTGGTATCGAGTGTCTTTGGTGAGACTCCTAGTGACTAGAGTCATCAGAGTAACACAAGACTTTAGTATGAAGTCTTAGTGACTGAAGAGAGTCTCACCGATAGCATATGGTCATCGGAGTAACACAAAGTTCTCGAGAAGAAGTCCCAACGACTAAGTGAGGTCTCGCTGATAGGGATATACTTGGTGTCTTCGCGGTGACAAAAAGACTTCGGTATGAAGTCTTGGTGACTTGGAGAGTCTCACCAATAGAAAATGTTCCTCGAGGTGACATGATGTATTCGTTGTGATGTCTCGGCGAAAACGGTAAGTCTTGCCAATTGAGATGCTTTGATATAACATGTTGTGCTCGGTGTGATGTCTTGGCGAAAGCGATAAATCTCACCGACTGGTGAACACTTCAGAACAACATGAAGGCCCGGTGGGATGTCTTGGTGAGAGCGGTATGTCTTGCCAACAAGTGTTCCTTTCGGTATGGCTTGAAGACTTCAGTATGAAGTCTTGGCGAACTGCGATAGTCTTATCGATGGCAAGGTAGAGGTCATTGTGACTTGTGAGCATCAATATGAGTCTTTCCAAAGAGGAAACTCTTGTCGATAGGAATGAAATGGATATCGGTGGTTTCAGTATGACTTGTGGCATTCGCTATATCGTCTTGTCGATTGTTGGAACTTACGCCGATATCGATATGAAGTCTTGTGGCATCGGGGAGACACTTCTTGTGTCTCACCAACATGCAAACTCAGTTGAATGTTTCCTTGACCGTTTGACTATCCTATGTGGTGTCTCATGGACCAATCAGAGGAAGAAAAATTCAAATGGTTGGCAGTTGGATTTTTGCAACACTTGCGACACTAGAGCTGAACTGCATGCAAGGAAAAATCTACAATGGAATGGAAACTTTCTACGATGGGTAATGGTAGATAAGGATGAACATAAGATAAAAATTAGAATATGATAAGATTTAAGGATTGATTCTAAGTTTGAATATCATCAGATTGTTGAGAGCATTTTTGTAACAAGAAGAACAGTGAATGAAGAAACTGTAAAACTGATATCAGAGAGTTGTGTCTCTGTATTGTATGTAATTTGTTGATTACTTAAATACAAAGAGATTCAACTTGGTGTGGTGGGTTTTTTCCCGAAAGGGTTTCCCACATAAATGTGGTGTTCATTTATCTTTGTGTATTCTTCTGTTTCTATAAATATTTCATGTGTGTCTTAATTGGATTGTAATTTGGAAATTAAAAGTATTGTCTGCATTCTTCCCTATGGTTTTGATGTTAGGAAAGTTGCTTCCGCACCTCTGCTTTCCTTACAGGAGTCAGGAAATGGTGCCTTCTACTCCTTATGATTCATCAGTGTTGGTATTGAATCATGCTCCTTTTCCACAAAGTAAGCAGAATGTACCTAAAGAGGAATCTGACCAGTTGAAGGAAGAGGCAGACCAGGTATGCAATGGAGATGAAATTACACAGTTATTTGATGAGAATCCAGTGAATGACAATGGCCCCAAGGATAAAGAAGAGGCTTATGTTGAAGAAGTATAGACCTTCCAGAGACCTATCAAGAAGTATGATTTGAGGGAATTTCTACATAGACATCCACAGGCTGGAGGCCTCTTCACTACTTCCATTCCACCGAATAACTTCACTACGCCTCTAGATCCTAATGCTAGCAATAATCCATCACTTCCTCAGATGTCTAGACAATATTTATCTCAAGATCAAAGACATATGGACCTACCAAAAGGGCGAGGTGTTGATGCAAACAAGGACAAGGTGATGGAATGCCCAAAGGAGACCCTTGTTAATTTGAGTGAGGAACAATTGGCCATGTATGTTACAAAAGAACTTAGAAAGCTAAAGGTAAGTCTCTCTGCATTTGAGTTATTGAGAGTCCCAACCATTAGGAATGCAGTCCTAGGAGCTTATAATGCAAATTCCATGTCACAAGATAAATCGGTTAGTGAAAGTGTCAATAAAGCATCTAGTTCTCAATCAGTAGGAAGGAAAAACCAGATCCATAATCAGGTCCACATGCCTCCTGGGGATAAGAGAAAGGAGAAGGAAAAAACTCAAGTTGCTCAAGTGGATAATCCCTTAACTCTATTTCAAGGGAAGACAAACTCACCTCCATTCCTAATTTCTGTTCGTATATTTGGTAAGAATTTGCATAATTGGTTGCTGGATTTTGGTGCTTCCACCAATGTTATGCCTTTTGGTGTCTGTAGAGCTATGGGTATTACTCCTGCTGATTCCCAAAATAAAGTTACACAATTGGATAGGACTGAAGTCAATGTTGTAAGGGAGTTAAATATGATTCATATGCAGATTGTTTCTGATCCTAGAATTCAACAGGTTATTAATATATAGGTGGCTGATATACCTGATGCTTACAGCCTAATCTTGGGAAGAGACTTTACCAGGGCCTTGAATGGATATGTCTCGACTAATCACTCTCACATGTGGCTTCCATGGAAGAAAGTGCCAAACCAGATTAGAATTGAAAGAGAACCCAAAATGAAATACATCATTATAGAATATCAGAATACCTCCACTAAAATTCTGATATCAGAAATAAGTATGGGTAATTATGTGCTCGCAGCCCCTTTTGAGGAGTTAGATGTAGAGGAAGTTATTATGTTCCACACAACACCTATTGACCTTATAGCAGAATCTAGTGGTACTGAAGCTCTGGTGGAACCAGTTGAAAATGATGATGATCCTGAAGATAGTCAGTTGGCTTTGCTAGATAGTTTTCAAAAATTCATTCAGAACTGCATTGAAGATCAGGTTCAGTTGAGAAGAGGAATGAATTTCTGGGAACTACTCTTGCCCAATTGGTGCAAGGTGCATAATGCTTCCCATTCAGAATTGGACTATTGCTTGTGCTAGGTTGCAGTGGAACAAATATAGAAATGTATCAACCCCACTCCAACAGTCAAAATTAATATCTAGAATGTCCAAGAGGATCTTAAAGGGAAAAAGGTGATGCTTTATGTGTGAACCCCAATCCTAATACCTGCAAAACAAAGAGAATAAACACCTTAAGTTAGATATTGCAAGTATGAACAAGGATTCCCCATGAAATCCATTCAACAAAACTCAAATTAAGAAAATACAATGAAAAACACAATGAAATAACGAAATAAAGATTGAATCCTAATTAAGCAAGCAAACTCTTGATCCCATGGGGGAATTGGTGCCAATTTGATGTGAAAATTGGCCCTTTCCCAATTCCTAAGATGCAAGCTTGATATGTTGATGATGATTGATCCACTTTGATGGTGAAGGATGAGAGCTCCAAGCCAAAATCTGCAAAAACCTAGCTAAGACCTCAATGGTGATGGATGAAAATGGCTAAATATTTTAGCATAATAACTTTGCATAATTTGTGGATGATGAAATGAGGATATGAGCTCTTTATTTATAGAATGTCAAGATGGATGAATGTCCAAATTTGAGCAATGTGGGACTAACTTTCATCCAATGGCATGATGCCACTTGTCAATCTATGAATGGATGGAGGATGTGCAAGATTTGGGGATTATGTCAATAAATGCATATTTTTAAATTTCAAATTTGTTGAAATGACTTGTAAGAGGGAAGGGGAAAAGCAATAAATGCCACTTGGCTCAAGGAAAAGAACATGTAAGATGAAGTTATTGCCTTGTTGGATGTACATGTTGACTTGGAATTTTTGAATTCAAATTTGGAGAATATTCCAAAAGATGTCTTGTGAGGAAAAATAGAGATTTAATAAATGAATTAATTCTATTTTCATGTGCAGCTTGCAAAATCTAGAGGATGGTACATGATAAGAGATTAAATTAATCAAGAGTTAATTAATTTAATAGGAGATTAGATGATGTAACCTATTTGACTCAAGTTTATGGATTTATTTAAATCAAATACTTGAGAAATATGATAAGAGATTAATTAAATAAGGATTTTGATTTATTTAATTAAAAGAGATGGTGTTAGATTAAATCAAATAAGGTTTTAATTTATTTAATTTAATGGATAGACTTTAGAGATTTAATCAAATAAAATTAATTATTTAATTAAATAGGGATAATTAGATAAGATGGATTGATTTAATTAATGAAAGAGATTGACTTAATTAGATAAAATATTTTATTCAATTAAGAGAGGAATATTGATGAATTTAATCAGATAAGAAGATTTGATTAAATGGTTAGACCGAGGGATGATTCAAGATGAAACGATGTTAGTAGTCGGGATCAGATGCACAATGTCAATCGGTATATTTTACGTGTCTACATTTTGCCCCTTTTTGAATCAATGTACTCGTTGTGTTGGTTCAAAGAATAAGCGATCTTGATCAAAGCCAAAAATTTTGATATTTTAAAAACTTGCCCCACTGCTGCCTGGCGAGAGAAAACATGCCATTATAATGCCCCCTTGAGAGATTGGACAAAAATTTCAATTTTTGGGTGATCTCACAAAAAAAGTGGACAAAGTACCCGATAGGCCCGAAAGGGCTTCGAGAGGCTAAAAATGTGTCTAAACATAATAAAATGATGAAAAACAAGCCTCAACTAGACAAAAATAGGTTTGAGGGTCCAAAACCCTAGCAGGACAGCCAATTAGGATGCAAAAACCCTAATTTTTAGGCTTAAAAGGGACCTGAGGGGTCACTTTCAAGTCATTTTCAAACACCTCCAATAGCAACCTTGAGATTTGAGCTCTGACCTCCTAACGATATGGTGCAACGACAGCTTCCCCTGCACATTTCTAATCGAGTTTGGATGTACTAGTGGCCACTTGGCATCAGGGCACCAATATGTGACCCTTACCCGAGCTTCATTTTTTCATTTATTGCTTCATTTAATGCTTTAAAGGGTCAGTTCATCTACAACAACACTATATAGCATTGCTCAGCAATCAAACTGCGTCGTGCGGTGTGATATTGCGTAGCGGCGATGCATTTTGGAGTTAAAAAAATCTGACGCTTAGCTCGGGGCCGGCGAAGGGATTTGAAAAGTGTGACATGGCGGTCTTGATTTCGCCCAAAGTGCGCTGCTGGATGAGAAAGTGCACTACGGCGGTGTGATTTGGCTATTTTGGGCCTAGCGTCGAAGTTCGATTAGAAATCAAATTGCAATTCCTTCATGGGTTGCACCGCTGGAAAGGTTCCTGGAACGTTCGACGAAGAATTTTTTAAAAAAATTTAATATGGTGGCCTTCCTTGATGTAGGACGCATCAAGGGAGCTCTACTCTTGAGAGCACAGGTCACAGGACTTGAGCAATAGGGACCGGGATCGACTCCAGATTACGAGGTTATGGTACATTGCTTACGCGACACCCGTGCACACCCACCTAGGGATGTTATCGGCGCTGGTCGAGAGATGGCACAGCGAGACGTCTTCGTTTCATCTTCCCACTGGCGAGGCCACTGTCAACTTAGAGGACGTTTGGTGCATTTTTCGATTGCCGATTCACGGTCGTTGGGCAATTTTTGATATAGATGAGGGTCGTGAGGCTTGCCACAAAGTCCTTGCCACACATGACATCATTTTCTGCGAGGGATAGATAGAGCTCCAGCGACACAGGATCCTGGCACCTCCCTACCGCTAGGTGATTGCAGCCATCATTTCGGGTCTCGTTGCCCCTGACAAATGAGGGTGATATTTTAGTCCGAGCTAGGGATATTGCTGGGAGTGGATGGTTTGAGACAAGGTAGTTCATTTTGCATGGGGGCCTGTTCCTCTAGCTTCATTATACAGAGACCTCCATGAGTACGTCTACATGGATGGAAGAGCACTTAGAGCAGGGGTGACTCTTCTTCGCGTTTGGGCATGGGAGCACATTGTTGTGCTTCAGTCACGCATCGTTTCAGTTTCTATGTTGCCAAATGATCCCCTCATGTGGCGATACAGAGTTGTGTGTCCTTCACACACACCAGTGAGCATGAGATCTCTTACTAGAGGAGAGTCTTGGATGAGATGCTAGATTTCACCTAGTGACCATACCTTGGTCAGCCTAGATGGGCTGACGATGGCGATCAATTGTTCTATTGCCACTAGGACCGTTTTATGCAGGGGCGGGAGCACACCATGATTGAGAAGTACCTACCCGGGTGCATACAACATCAGTTTGGGGAGCCGCAGGATCTCCTTGATGATGATTACGTGGCCATCTTCGCCCGCTCCATGACACAGGTTTCATGGGGGTGGTATATTCCATCTTCAGAGGCCATGGAAAACTTTAGGCAGTTGGTGGCTTGACCGTGGGCCTACGATCAGGGACTCATGGATCTAGGCATGACCCAGGCCTACAGGGATTGGTTCCAGCCTTCGCTTCAGTTGATGATTCCAGATGCAGTTCTGGATTTGCGGAGAGTCAAAGGCAGAGGGGGAGGATGAGGATGGAGAGCTGACATTCGACAGGACCCGCCATTTGTGCCTCCAGTCTAGCCAGATTAGGGAGATGTGCACATGTAGGACCAGCGGCAAGTGCCACCAGTTCCACCACCATGAGGCAAGGATCCACCTAGGGTGCAGCTGCAGGTACAGCCAACAGGATAGGTGGATGCACGGGATACTTTGATTGTGCAACTGCAGGCCCAAATCTAGGCCATGACAGTCAAGAGAGATCAGGCGAGGGCTGAGAGAGAGCAACTCAGGGCTGAGAGGGATCATACCATATAGTAGAGATAGGCTGCAGAGCTACAGGCAGCCACTGAGCTAGGTAGGAGACAGTAGCTAGAGAGATGACAACCTCCTCCTCCCATGGTATAGTGTCAGTTCGATCCTACAGGGATGCCGTTTGAGAGGCCGAGTACTATCAGAGATTTTATCATGAGGCCGTACATAGAGAAAAATGGGTCCCAGAGTACTCAGAGCGGGCCAACCATAGACTAGCAGAGGGTCATGGTGACAGAGGCGAGAGCAGCATCCACAGGGACAGAGCTTGATCGGGACATGATACGATACTTTTTGTGCCTTACGGGCTAATTTTTGATAGCCCGATGGGCCTTTTGTATTGATTGACATATATGTATAGTGATCTGATTTATTATTGTACTATGACAATTGCATTATTGATGATATATATATATATGAGCCGATGATGATTTTCATGTCATGCGATGTGTACTCTTTATTTATGCATAGATGATTTTACTTCTATATGTTGTGCAATGATGTTTTTATGGATGCATTTATTTCTGATGATGTATGCATTATGATTATGACTAACAGATCTATATTATGTTTAACCTATGATATGCAAATGTGATGTGCAATGATGTTGTCTATATGATGATCTATTTGATGCAAATGGTGATGTGATATATGATGTGGAATGTAATATGCAAAATGATATGGTATTTATGTGAAATGTTATGTGAATCATGCTTATATATGAACGGATTATGGATAGATGTATGTTTTGTATGTGATGTAATGAATTATGCTTATATTATGTAATGAATGATTTATGATGCTATTTATGAGATGACATGGATGATGTAATGCGATGGTTGTGATATGATGCTAATGACATGGTTTTATGTAATGCAAATGAGATGGTTTTTTTTTTTTTTAAGATGCTTAGAATAACAAAGGTCATTATCCTAAACATATTAAATGATGATGTAGTGTATGTGATGCATTTAATATGATGTACTATATGCAATGCTATGATAATGTTTTATGAAAAACTGGACTTAATGCATGAGATGACTTTATGATGTTATGCTAGTATGTATGTGATGGATTATCTTATAATGCCTATGTACCTATTGTTTATGATTATGTAGTATGTGATATGTGAAATGGTTATGAAATGAAAATGAATGTTTATGCAATGATTCATATAATGCAATGCAATGCAATGTAATGGATGAAATGTAATGAAATGGATGCACCTATCTATGAAGAATGCCTATGATAACCTATTTATATGATGATTGAAATGCAATGCATGTGTTTCCTATATGATATGTTTATACAATATGGTAATGGTTTGTGGATGCAGGATCGATGACAATGATGGTGATGATGATCAACTATCATAGTACCTTGCTAGTGTGGTTAGCAAGAAAAGAAGAAATTATTTCAAGAAGACACAAGATGATGCAAATGCAAATGATGATGATAATGATGATTACTTGCCGAGGAATTGGGATTTTTAAAGGGCCAAATTTTCTTATGTTTGATAACGCATGTGGTACGATGCATCAAGGTATAGAAAACCAGGATGGCGTTGTACCTAGTGTGATGGACTTTGACTTGACAATCAGATAGGAGTATCCTTGTTCACACCTGACATACAGAAACCTTGCTAGGATGCACTTTAGAAGTTCAAAACACCTCAGACCAAAACATGCAATGGTAAACCTATCCATGCAATAGTCAAAAAGTTGTCCACAACCTCCTCCATACATACCTAACAAAGCAAGTATTCGCGAAGGTTATATTACAAGAACATCCAACAAGCATAGCAGACAAAAGATAATAATTGTTGCCCCATTCCTATTTCTCTAAATCCTTCTTTCAGATATCATCGAGAGGTCCTTGGAATGAGTTCAAATAAGATAAGTCAAAAGATAAAGACCAAGTAAACAAACAAACTGATGCTCCTCAATACCGCTAACCTAAAGATGATGTGTTTTTCTAAGGATAAGAACCGAAACTATTTCCAAAAGATAATGTTCATTGTAGGAATGATTCATCCTAGGACAGGTTAGTGGATGGTGGCACGTCATTTCATTTATCCAAAGCATTCTAAATGATGATTGATATGGGACCAATTTGGATGATGAGTTACCGATACAAAGAGATGACCAACTTGCTTATGTACTAACTTAGACCTAAGACTTGACGTTTTGATTTTTTCACTTTTAACCTACTAGGCTTGTATCTGATTGTCTTACCAAAGATTGAGGATGACGATTAGTTTATTATGAGTGTTGTTTATTGCAGGTGCAAGCGAGATGATATGGATGGATTTTTTCCAATATTTGGATGCTTTTGACATTTTAAAATGTTTTGAGGCTGTTTTGGTATTTTTTAAGATTTTCAAATGTTTTGATTTTTGATTTTTTGAATGTTTTGGGATTTTCTGAGATTCTGACCAAGAGACTAACTTAAAGACCTATCCTAGGGGCCTCAGGGGCTGATCAATAGATTATCCTTGCCTATGTTATACATGCAGAGACCACGTAGTTTGAATGACGAGCTAACTGATTTACAGATGAAGATATACATGATGAGATGTCAGTTTATTATGACAGACTCCTAAAGGATTGACCTAAATGTCTCGGGGATGATCAAAGATCAACCTTGCCTACGTTCAAGCTCAAAGATGATGTAGTTCATTAAGACAACTTTTTTTTTGGATTTTGATGATTTTTTGACCTGTTCTTGGGTTTTTTTATATGTTTTGATTTTTCTGGATTTTCTGATGTTTTGATGTTTTTGGATTTTTTTATTTTTTTGATGTTTTTGGATTTTCTGATTTGAGGACTTTAAGATCATACGAATCCGATCCAATAAGAACATGCCCCCATGTGATTCCATAGACTACTCTGATAAAGGCAGGACAAACTCACCTTGAGGATGGGCCGAGTAGTACTAGGAGGGATCATGATATGAAAAACAAGACCAAGCTATGGTGCGGATGCGAGTGGATGAGTGATGGATGGAGATCTGGATGTGATGGATGATGGAAGCGAAATGGATGGATGATGCGGAACAAGCCATAAAGATCCTAATGGATGGAAACTGCTTATTTACACAAGGCGCCTGCTTGCCAGGTTTTCACCAAGGTACTTGCCCAAAGTGCCACCGAAGTGGTTTTCACTAGAGGACGATTTTTCTCTTTACTATTTTTTGATCCTTTTTTGATTTTTTTTGGATTTTTTTCTTTTTTGCTTTTTTTGTTGTTACCAAGTAATCATTTTTTCAGGACATTTTCTGATTTTTTTGGATTTTTTGGTTCTATACCTTGAAAGATTTAGGCATAAATTTTTTTGAGATGGGAGCCATTCATGGGCTCCTGCAGAGGTTCCCCTTTAGGTGTTGATAACTGATATGCCCCTGACTTGTAACTTGATGTGATGACGAATTGTCCCAGCCAATTGGGTTCAAATTTTCCTTTGCTGCTTGGGTTTGGGACATTCTTCTGATTTTCTTTTAAGACTAGTTCTCCGACTTGGAAATTCCTGCTAATGATTTTCTTATTGTAGATCCTTTTGAGTCTATTCTGATAGACTTGTAAGTGATTTAAAGCATCTATTCGTCGCTCATCCAGTAGCTCCAGCTCATTCAATCTTGACACTCGGTAGTCTTCATTAGTGATGAGGTTTTGCAGTGATATCCTGAGGGATGGGAGCTCGATCTCTATGGGGAGTATTGCTTCTGATCTATAGACTAGGGGAAAAGGGGTGGCATCAGTGGGTGTGCAGATGCTAGTTTGATAGGCCCAGAGGGCGGGATTAAGCTATAAATTCCAGTCATGACCTGCGTCATTGACTATTTTCTTAAGGATTTTTAGAATGGTTTTGTTTGTAGCTTCTACTTGGCCATTGCCTTGGGGATAGTATGGGGTGGAGAAGCAATGTTGGATTTTGAATTTCTCACATAAGTCACGGACCTCCTAATTTTTGAATGGTGTCCCATTATCTGAGATAATGGCTTGTGGGACACCGTAGCGGCAAATGAGTAAGTTCAGGATGAACTTTGAAATCTGCTTCCCAGTTATGTATGTCATGGGTATGGCTTTCACCCACTTAGTAAAGTACTCTATTGCGGTTATGATGAATTTGTGGCCGTTAGATGAAGTGGGTGTGATTTTTCCAATGAGATCAAGTCCCTACTGCAAAAAGGACCATGGTGTGACGATAGGATGAAGCTATTAAGCTGGAGCATGGATGAGGTCCCCATGCTGTTGACATTGTAGACACTTTCTGGCATGTTCATGTGCTTCTCTTTCCATTGTGGGCCAATAATACCCCATCCTTAGCAATTTCTTAGCTATGGTCATTCCACTCGAGTGCGAACCACATTTACTATTGTGTACTTCAGTTAGAGCGGTTAATGCCTCCTTATCATTTAAGCAGCGCAATAGGGTTCCTTCTATGCTTCTACGATATAGGGTATCACCTAGGATGAAAAATCTAGATGCTTTTTTAACAAAGGTTCGTTTTAGGTTTGATGGTAGGTCGGTAGGTATGACTCCTATATGAAGGTATGTGTAAATGTCATGATACCAACAATCACCAGGACCAACGATTTTGCACACATATTCTAATTCTGGTACCTTGAATGCAAGCATGAGAAGCTGCTCAATCAGGAATTCATATTTTGGAACATTGTTGGGGATTCCAATAAAGACCAATTGTTTCCATGGCGTCTGCTACTCTGTTGTTGGTTTTAGGAATCTACTCAAATGTTATTTCAATGAAAGATTCTTTGAGAGTCTCCACTAATTTCTTGTATGGAGTGAGCTTGTCATCCTTGGTCTGGTATTCATCGTTCACTTGATTTATGATCAATTGAGAGTCTATGTATACTTTCAAAGCTATGATGTTCCACTGCACTGCTATTCTGAGACCTATGGTGAAAGCCTCGTATTCTGCAATGTTATTGGTGCAAGGAAATGCCAGTTTGTATGACCTTGGTATGCAATCCCCTTGTGGTGTGATAAATAAAACACCGGCTCCTAATCCATATTGTGTGTATGAGCCATCGAAGTATAGTTTCCAATGGTTAGCTACGTTGAGATTGAAAATGGATTCATCTGGAAACATTGAGACAAGACAGTTCTCCGAATAGATTGGTTCTTCTGCCAGTTGTTTTGTGATGACTTGGCCCTTGATTACTTTCCTCTCCACATATTCGATGTCATATTTTGATAATATCATCACCCATTTTTCCATTCTTCCTGTGAGCATTGCCTTTGATAGTAAGTACTTGAGGGGGTCAATTTTGGCAATGAGTTTTATTTTGTGTGCCAACATGTAATGTCTAAATTTTTGTGATGCAAACACTACTGCAAGGCATGCTTTCTCGATGAATGAATAGTTTAGCTCATGACCAACCATTGTCCTGTTGATGTAATAGATAGCCCTTTCCGTTCCATTTTCGTCATGCTGAGCTAGAAGAGCTCCAAGGGCTGCTGATGTTGCTGACACATATAAGATCAATGGCTTTCTTGGGATGGGTGGCATTAAGATTGGTGGTGTCAGTAGATATTCTTTGATTTTGTTAAATGCCTCTTCACACTTGGTATCCCATTTGTACGCTAGTCCCTTGTGGAGTAGGTGAGAGTATGGGTTTTGTTTGTCCACCAATTGTGCTATGAATCTGCAAATGGATTGGAGTCTGCCTTGTAGACCTCTTAGTTGCTTTAATGTTTTCGGTGCCTCCATCTCAAGGATTGCTTTTACTTTTGTTGGATCCACCTCGATGCCCCTCATTAACACTATATATCCTAGGAGCTTTCCCAATTGTACATTGAATACACACTTCTTTGGGTTTAGTCTAACCTTGTACTCCTCCAGCCTGTCAAAGATGGTACTTAGGGTTGCTATGTGATCTTTTCTTTTTTTGGACTTAGCTAGAATTTTGTCAACATAGTCTTCAACTATCTTATGGATCATGTCGTGGAATATCAATGCCATATTCCTTTGATATGTTGCTCCTACATTCTTTAAGTTGAATGGCATCATGTTCCAACAGTATGTCCCCCATGGACAAGTGAAAGTTGTTTTATGTTGGTCCTCTTTAGCTATCATGATCTGATTGTACCCTGAGAATCCATCCATTAGTGACATCTCATGTCCCACTGTCATGTATACTATCATGTCAATGTTGGGAAGCAGGAAGTCATCTTTTGGACATGCCTTGTTCAAATCTCTGAAGTCTGTGCAGATTCTGATATTTCTGTCAGGTTTTGAAATAGGTACCAAGTTTGTTTCACACCCATTCTAGATAATCTATTGGTCGGATGAATAATGTGTCTAATAAATTTTTTAGCTCCATTTTGACTAATAGGGCGATCTGAGGATGCATTTTTCAAAGCTTTTGTTTGACAGGCTTTGCTTCTGGATACACTACTAAGTGATGAACCACGGTCTCTGGATCAAGTCCTGGCATGTCAGCATAACTCCATGTGAAGTTTATTTTTCTTTCTCTTAGGAATTCCACTAGGAGTTCTTGCTCTTCTGATAGTAGTGATTCCGCATAGAATGTGATATGTGGGGTCTCCTCTATTCCTAGGTTGACTGGATTGCATTTTTTTGCCAAGACTGCTAACTTTTTACTGATGAATAGCTCTTAAAGGAAGATTGAATCCCCCATCCTTGGGTGCCTCAAAGAGGTTTTCACTATTGGATGTGTCCTTTCTTATTACTTTTTTCTGGTCAGAGAGTACCACAGTGTGGTTTTCACTCAAGGACTTGGATATTATTCTTAATTTCTCACTTTTGTGACTGAAGGATTTAGTCGTTTCCCCATAATAAGCGTGTGTATCTAGCTCTATAATGAACCCTGCTTTGTGATCCCCATCTGGAATGTTATCCCGCAGTCCCATGAATTCTAAGAGATCTTCATCATTTTTGAATGTATCAAGAACTGGTGGTCCTCATTGGTCGTAGTCGATGAGTTGGGGATATACTAAGCGGATTTCACGATTTTGGTGGTTTGTTTCAAAAGATAGGGTGTTAATCATGCAAAGAGTGGTATCCTCAAATAGTCTAGGTAATTTAGTCAGGTGATCCTCGTCATCGCTACTACTACAGACGTCAGTTATATCAAATGTAAAGTTATCTATGACTCTACCTGTAGACACTGGTAAGCGTAGTTCTGCTAGGGTTGGCTGAGGAGGATTGTTAACCGTTCTAACTGGAGGACTTCAGGCTCATATGGTTATACTCGTAGGGGTACATCCAAGGCCAAGATTTTTTATTGGTCACATCTCTGGCATGATAGGTATTATGAGCCCATTGTCGTTTTGTCCAAGTATTTGGTTTTTGTCGTAGCCCATTGCGAGCATCATTTGCAGACCCTTTCTTCTATCATCCATTGGTAAATTTGGTTATGTTCTTTCATCTTGATATAGCATATGATATGGATCTACCTCAATAACCTCTTGACCAAGGTCTCGTAGCTTATGAATTCAGGATAGTCTTTAGGAGACATTTGAGATGTGGAAGCCTCATTTATTTGTGGGCGTTCCCATGATCTAGGAGATTGTGGTAATTCTCCTACCACAAAAGCATTATTAAGGAGCTTGTAGTTGCCACAACCATTATCTTGGATGATGACCTTGATGTCAAAGATGGTGGGGATGGCGGGAGTGGCAGGTATCTCTGTCGTAGAAGTGGACGCGAGAGTGTCAGGATCAATGTATGGTGTGGATAGCCCTCATCATTTTTTGGTACTTGGGGGATTTTGTAATAATTTGCTTCAAGATTTTTGCAGTACGAGAAAGGTTCAGGATCTCCATGGATGGTAATTTCTTGTCCCTCATGTGTGAATTTCACACATTGGTGGAAGGTTGATGCTACTGCTTTCATAGCATGAATCCATGGGCATCCTAAGAGGATGTTATATGGCAAGTCGAGGTCCAAGACCTGACAAGTGGTTTCCATGATGGCAAGCCCTACTTGAATAGGGAGTTTGATTGTGCCCTAAGACACTCTTTCTTGATCATCATATGCTCTTATTGTGATACCCTTCCCTTTGTCGATAGAATCTTCTGATATTTTCAACTTCTTGATGAGGCTGAGAGAACAGATATTTAAACCCGCACCTCCATCCGCCAAGACCCTTTTGATTTTTCTCTTATGTACTATGGCTTCCAAGTGAAGTGCACGATTGTGAGACGGTTGAGTGGGGAAATCCTGGTTAGAAAATGTAAGAAGATTAGGCATAATGATATTTCCAACCATAACTTGGAATTGCTCCACATCAAGATCTGCGGGGACAGTGGATGAGGCCAACGCTTCTTCAAGGATTTTCCTATGGGAAGATGAGATTTTTAGCAATTCCATGATGGAGATTTGTTTTGGTGTTCTCTTGAGTTGATCTAGGACATTTTATCCATTAGGAATGGATCTAGATGCAGGGACTCTGTTTGGCTGGGATGATCCTACGATAGTTACTTTTCTGCCTCTTGTGGTGACTCCACAATCTTCGGCATAGGCGCCTTTGATGGTGATGACCATGAAGTTTTCATCTAGGGAGGCGACGACTATTTCATACACATGATTTACATTTGAGTGGGTGCCTTTCCCTTTATCTTTGTTATTGTTATTCCCTTTGTTGCCATGATTCGACATTGGATTCATGTATATCTTAAGATCCTGATTTCCTGTAGGTTGTTCCACGTTTATGATTATTTTATCGATGAGATCTTGAATTATGTTCTTTAATCTCATGCAACTATTCATGGTATGGCCTTTGATTTTATGGAACTTGCAGAGTTGATTCTCGTTATACCAAGGAGATTTCACATCCGATTCTTGGTAATTCTCAAATGTAGGAGCTTTGATGAGTTTTTTGTCTATCAAAATTTTCATTATGTCCTCAAGTGGTTCCCCCAAAGTGGTGTATTTTCGCTTTGGATAACTCTTGCATTGAGGTGGTCCCCTTTGATCATTGAGATTATTGATTTTTGGATTTTTGTTTGGTTGGTGTGTTGTGTGATGATTGTTTTGGTGTTGGATTTGGATTTTTGGTGCGGGTGTATGTTGGCGAGGGGCACTAATGACCATCTTGGCATCGATGACACCATCATTAGTAATGTTTTTGTTCCTTGCCCCACGTACGAGGTTTATCATTGTAATTGGAGTGTGGACCGTTGTTTTGTTGTTTAGGGTATGAAGTTGATCCCGCGGGTTGAGTCATGAGGTCTCGTTCGATGTTGAGCGCCTTGGAGATCAACTGATCATATGTGGTGATGCCCTGAACCTTGAGATGGAATGCCAAGAGGCCTTTAAGGTTGGCGATGATGGTGGAAACTTGTTGTTCTTATGGCATGGTCCACTTGCTTCGATTGGCCTTGGATAGCCATTATTGTAAGAATGAAGTGAATGATTCACCCTTTCCTTGTTTCAGAGCTAAGAGTTCTTCTAGACTAACATCCATTGCAATGTTGCATGCATAGTTTTTTATGAACGCATCTATAATTTCTTGGAATGTCCTAATGCCTGAAGGTAGGCAAGAGAACCATTCCATAGCGTGGCCTTCCAAACTCCTAGGGAATAGCTGCATCAGATAAGTATCATCATATGCAACTTCCATGCAATGAACCTGAAATTCCCTGATGTGATCTTCAGGGTTACTCATCCTGCGATATTTTTTAAATTTGGGGATCTCAAATCCCTTGGGGAATGGTTTCATAACTAGGCTCCTATCAAATGGATAGGGACACAAATTTCTTGGTGTTTTGGTTGTTCACCCTGATTGAAGATCGAACACCTGTTGCGAGAGCAACCTGATTTGTGTCGTTACCTCATTTTGCAGATAAGGGGATGGGATGAAGGTGTTTTGGGGTGTTTCGATTATGGGTTGGATGGATGGGTTTTTTGGTGTGTTGTTCAATGGTATCTATATGTTCTGCCAAGCTAGGTAGGCTTCCACCTATTGTTGTATGAACAACGCTTGTTTTTTATCTTGTTGTTGTACTAAGATTTGTGCTTGTTGTTGTACTTGTTTTTGTTCCAACAACGCTTGTTTTTGGGCTACCAATTGGGCTGCTTCTTGTTGCTCTTGATATTGCTTTATTGCTTGTTGATATGCTTGCAATTGCACTGCTTATCTTTGTGCAAGAAGTTGTGCTTGTGCTTGTGTTTGTGCTTGTTGTGCTTGATATTGGGCATTTTCCTGAGCTTGAGCTTGTGCTTGTGCTACTTGTTCTTGGCCTTGTGCTTGTGCCACTTTTTGTTGTAATAGAGTTTGTACTTGAGCAGTCTTTTGTGCTTGCAATGCAGCTTGGGATGCTTGGGTGGCTTGCGCAGCTTGAGCAGCTTGTCATTGTTGTTGTTGTTGCAATAACACTTGGGCAAGTTGCACTTGTAATGCAGCTTGGGCTACTTGGGTAGCTTGAGCGGCTTGTTGAGTAGCTAGTTGTACGACTTTTTGTCTTTGCACTTGTTGGAATCCCCTTTGAAAAGTAGCTTGTAATGTCACGTTGTATTGGCTTGATGTGGTGGAAGTTGGTGGTGGTGGGGGTGGTGATGGATTTGGAATGGCATTTGTGGTGAGCGATGATGTCGTGTTGATGTTTTGAGTGATGGATGGTGGTTTTTATGCAATGGTTGGTCCTTGGGAGACCATAATTTGCGATGTTAGGAAGGTGTTTGATGATGTTGCAATTGCTTGTGTATTTGTTGTCTATTGTTGCGATATCGACAAAAAAATTTGAGCGTTTGATATAATGCTTTGATTGATTTTTGGGATGTTGGTTTGGTTGATAGTTGGTAGGGGGGAAGCCCTAAACCAAGGATTGGTGTGGATGATGATGGAAATGGTAGAAGAGGTGGAAATGTGAGGGGTGCAAGTTCTTGCAAAAATATTGTGGTGTCGAATATGCCCCCTGGTCTGAACATATCTCCCTCCTCTTGCAAATTTATGAGGAGAGAAGTTTGAGGTGTCGCATGAAAAAATGATGATGTTGGACATGATGGAACATGAGAGGAACATTCTTATGTAATGGGTTTTTGAGTATGTTTTGTTCCAAGATGATATTTGCATCCAAGTTTTGATTATTAACAAGGGGGTGTGCTTGAATAGCATTGAGAAATGCATTTCCATTATTAACATTAGGTTGGGTTGGAGCAAAAGATGTCATGATTTGCATAATGTTTTGAGTGATATTTTGGGATGGGGGTGTGGATGAGATGGGAATGGTGGATGAGATTGGAGGAAAAAAAGTTTCCACTATGGTACTCATGTCAAAATCCGAAGGCAATTTGGCCCCTTGCTTTGCTAGTTCAAGCATGTATAGCGAAGGGTTAAGCCTCCTCATGATATTGACGTGTTGATGGTGTTTTATGCACAGCAACAACTCAGACATAATGCAATATTCTATCTCTCTTGAAAGGTAATTTTCAACAATAAATTACTGAAAATCACCCCAAGGTCTCTCGGGTGTTAGGTCATGACGATGCATAAACAACTCAGATAATATGTGAAAATGCTGGTAATCACAATCGGACCTTACTACAAGCAAACTGTCTATTTCTAATTTATCAGATTATGCAATATGATGATCTCAAATCCTAAATCTAACCAAATGATAAAGAAATAGCAAAAGGTAAGGGTGCAAGAATATGATAAAATCTAAACTATTCCTAGAATGAACAATGCAAATGACAGATATCTGGAATGGACCAATCTCAAATAACCAATCCTTGATCAACCCACAATGCAATATCACAAGAACGGTGCAATCTTCTAAGGTATATATATTTTCAAATCATAGACATTCATCCGCAATCGAACTTAAGCACAGGTAAATATATGGTCCAGGTTGACTTTACGAGTCTACTACAATCAGATAGTTACTGGGAGTATAGACAGAAGATTGCTACAACATTCCAAATATGAAATCATGAATATCATTCACCAAACTAAAACTAATTCAATTCTGAACACTAAACCCTAAATATTTAAGCAATGTGAAAGATGAAACAACAGGAACCATGCAAGATAAAATAACAAAAGAGATTTCACCAGGAAAACCACAATGTCTTCAATTGTATTAGATCGCCAAAATGCTGCAACAATTCCACTGTTTTGTTTACAATACTTGCTTCAAGAAATTGACAAAATTGCTCTAACTCCTTTTCTAACTTAGCTCTATTATCTCTTCTCTCTAATTTCTAATGTCTAATCTCTAATGTCTTACAAAGAGGCAGGAATGCCTTTATAGCAAATCCTCAAGATGTCGGCCCAGCCAAACATTTACAAAATAAAAATAGCTAAAACAAGTCGGCCTTAGGAATTTCAAAACAAAGCACACATTAAATGCCAATACATCAAGGTCGGCCTAGACACAATCCCCAATGTAGCCCGGTTCAATACATGCCCTATAATAATAGGGAAGCACAAATCTCAAAATGGAATTAAATACCGCCTCCCTTATCCTTGTTCTGGTCCAACGATCCTTGAACCCTCAAAAACACCCTATCCAGCTCAGTGACAGGTGGCAAAGGCAAAACCTTAAGTCTACATTTAATGGAGTCAATCTCGTCCTTTGACTGCTTAACAGTCTTATTCCAATCATCCTTATGTGCTTGATATTTATCCATTACTGCCAAGTATGTTGCTGCATCATCCAACTGGTGCCCTGTTATGACATTCTCGAAGTCTGGAGCATAAACATCATGCCACCATTCCCTGAGTTGTTCCAGACTCAGGTACTTAGGAGCAATATTTCTCCTGCCAGTCATAACCTCAAAAAATGCAATGCAGCCCTCATAGACACCAGTCAGGTCACCATCAATCAGCTTCTTCTGTTTTTGAATCTTCCTCATGGCCTTTTGCCGAATCTGTAGAGCCTCAAACCATTCCCAGAGTTCATTTAATCCAGAGGAAGGAAGGATCCCATCTGTAACCAACTTATCTTTACCATATTCTATGATGACCTTGGATTTCTATAGTAGAAGGTCAATGTCTTCCTTGTCCTGGGATAGCACATGCTCTAATAATTCCTTGGCTTGGACTGCATCTTTCCCAACTGAAAGGATATCCTTGATTGCACTATCTCCTCTTGCTTGCACATCCTTCAACCAATCCATTGTAGTTTGAGCAGAGGCCTTCATCTTTTCAATTTTGGAAATAGTTTCCTTGGGCAAGAAACCAGGAGTGGCAGAGGAAGAGGGGTGGAGAGATTGCAGAGGCTTCATTACATACTCCAAGCACTTCCTAAGCCTTTCATTTTCTTTTCTAAGCTCATGCTTGGTCTGAGCTTCCTTTCTTAACCTCCCAATGATTACCACACTGGAGCCTTCATATTCATCAATGTCCTATTCCATAGAGGTTGGCCCAAGGTTAATGGTTTGTACATTGTAATCCTCACCAGTGACATCTTCTTTAGTCTTGTCTGCAGCAGGGGTGGCAATGTGGATAACTCTGTTATTCGCTTCATCCATTTCTATTCTTGAAACCACCTTAGCTGCCTTCTTCTTCTTGCCTTTACCGATCTTGGACAACAATTTCATCCCAATCCAAGGGAGTGTCTTCAACAACTACCTGTTTCTTCCTTGTGATTTCCTTTTCAAGCCAATCCGGGACATCAGGTTCTACCCAGATTTCCTCTGTTTTTGCCTCTTCCTGTTGTTCTTCTAGAATTTTCTCCTCTTCCTTTTCAGGTAGCTGCTCACCTTGATCTTCTACTTCTGGCACTACCTCTTGTACCGGCGATGGGGTTCTAACCGGGATATTCTCCTTCTCAGGTGATTCATGGCCCTTGCTACTTGCTGGAGAGTCTTCATATTGCACTAGAGGAGAAGGAAGTTTTCCCACCTCTTCCACCTCAAGCTCAACTGCCTCACCAAAGAGTGCTCCTTCCTTGAATGGCTCTACTTCCCCACTAGTCTCATGCTCCTCAAGAGTCTCCTGTTCAGGCACGCTTGGTGGAGGAGAAACAGCCTTAGATGGCTCCAAAGCTGGTAACTTTGGAGAAGAGTGCATCTTTTGCACAGTGTCCTTAGGAGAAGGAGTCCTGGATCTCCTCACATAAACCTTGGTCCTCTCTCTTGAACTCTCCACATCAACAATCGGAGGCTCATCCTTAGAATTATCACGAGCCTTCTTCTTTGAAACCCTGGCTATCCTAGTCTTCTTTGGCGGTGGAGGAACATCCTCCTCAACTGGATTTTCTAACTCTTCCTCATCAGAAGACATGCCTATCTTCAAAGCCCGACTTCTATTCTTTCCTTTTGGCTTTCTTTTTGGTTCTAGCTCACTTTCTTTAGGGCCTCTGATCTTTATTTTGAACCGTGAGCTCTTTTGAGTTTTCCCTTTGGGGTCATCTTCCCCGGATTCCTCTGAAGTAGACATGGGATTAAGGTTTCCCATAAAATTAAAGGTACAGGGTACCTTCTCACTCTCATGTTCCCAAACCTTATGCTTCAACCAAGAAGTGGTGAATTTCATAACCGGGGCCATTAGGTCCTCCAACTCTGTGACCTCATCTTCATTCCAATTGATTTCCCTGATTGACCTATCCTTAATAGCTTCATAGGCATGATCTTTTACCAGGTTTCCATCATCCTCCAGTTGGTCAGGGATCAACTTGACATTGTATTATCTGATTGCATCAACAGGAAGCCTAGAGTACCTCTTCTTTCTTGCTTCAAAATCATCCTTGATGTTGGCCCAATAGTCTTCTAGGTCGTCCTTATGATGGTATTCTTTGGTAGCCTTCCTTTGTGCTTCCCCAGTGATATCAAATTTTGTTCTTTTGGAATGGAAGGAGAAACCATGAGCTGCCAACTCATCACCTGCTGCTTGTGCTGATTGAATGGAAGGGTACACTTCTGCTACGCCAATCCCAAGAGGGAAATCCCCACCAAAACCTATTTTATGCTTTTCCTTCTTGATAATTGCATCAAACTCACATATTTGTCTAACCAACTCCAATAATACAATATGCTCAGTAGGGTACCTAGGTAGCCTGTATGGAGCAGCCGAGCATCCATCAACTCTAATGTAAGTAAAGGTGGGAAACTAAATGAACCAGGCCCCATATCTCCTTATCAACCCCTTCACTCCATCTGATAGCCTAACATATTCGGCATTCAGAAGAATTCAAGTGATATGCATAGTGAATGCATAATTGGCCCTTCTATAATCCTCGTGTCCTAGGTGCAACTCCAGATAAATCTCATAAACAATGTCTTGTCCAAATGTCCCCTGTGGATTCAAACCCCTGTATGGGTAGAATCTGGCTAGCACATACACCACATAAGAGGACATGGTGAACCTCTTGGTTTCCAAGACATCCCTCAGCTTTTTATCAATGATAGTGCTGATAAGCCCTGCCTAATGGTAGTTGGTTCCTTGTTCAATTTTGGTGATCACATGGACCATCCAACTCTCTAACACTCCAGCGGTCTTCAAACCTACCACTCTGCTCAAAAATGTTATGGCATCATAAATTTCCAACCTAAATCTAACCCTGTACAACTGCTTGGGTAGTTTGGAGTAATGTGATTTTGGCTTCTCCAACCAAGAGTTGATCATCTATTGAGCCTTGGTTGGCTCATTCTCATAATATGTTCGGGCCATGTCCATGTTCAGAGCACACACAGAAGGCAAATCCGGCATGTCAAAGGCTTGTGCAATAGAAACAAGACTGAAATTAGCCAAGACTCTTCCTTCAGTGCTAACAACCCTTTGTGTGTCGAAGTCATACTATCGGGCACACTCAAGTATCAATTCATAGCATTGGATTGCTGGAGGGAACCCTGCTACATGCACCAGTCCAGATTTCATCATTCCCTGCCTCAAGACCGATAGATCCTTCTGAGCTGTCCTCTGTTTAAACTCTTCATACCTCCATGCTCCAACATTGGTGTCAGACACTTCGGACCACACAGAAGAAATCTTGCTTTCTGGCAACTGACTCTTGGTGTCCAATCTTAACCTTTCAGCTTCTGAGATGGAGGACCCCTCTGTGTCCCCCTTAGGTTTTCCTACAGCAGCCTTGCTTGACTCAGCCTGCATTCACAAAAGATCGTCATAAGTATCCAATTATCATATGTATTCTAATCCAAAGGTTAGCAAAAATCATAAAAAGCCATTGAAATCCATCACAAATCATCAGTCTTTGAAAATATAGAAAAGTAGAGCAATCCGGGAAAATGAGGTAAGCCGGGAAAATCCAGTTAGGGCAGAATTTTAGAGAAATCCGACCCAGACGGATTCCTATTGCCAAGACATCATTAGTCAAATAAATCGTTAGTACGGACCAAAAATTGTGAGATAATCGTGAAATCCATTCATTAGCAACAAGAAATCAACATTTAGCACTTACTCCATAAGTCCTATCTTCAAAAAATTGAAAGAGATGAAACCAGACAAGAAAACCAGAAAAATCCGGACAAGATGGATTTCCGCGGATAGTTCAAATACTCTGGAATTCGCTGTACTCCGCGGAATCAGCCAAAACCGGGAAAATCCGAGTGCGTAGGAATTCCGTGGGCACCTTAGAAACCCGATGAACGACGACACGCGAACCATTAATCAAACAATCATGCAATCCTTTCTACCTGGACTCTAATGGTCTCAAAATCAACGCCAAGCAATCAAGATACAAATGCAAATGAATTTAAGTTCGTAAGGCTCTCAAATGACGAGTCCTCATGGAAAAACAATGATGCCCTAATTTCAATGAACAACCTCCCGCCATGAAAACCAGGGTAAGCTCAAGGTTTAAAATGCCATCTATGAAGATCAATCTAAAGCACTTTGAGGCTTCCCAAGGGAGGGGTTGTTCTAAAATTAATGAAGGATATGAAAATCACCACAATTTCATCGACCATAACAAGATTTGGGAAAAGTATCAAAAATCCTAACGTCACAGGATACAATAAATTATGCACCTAGGAAAAACTCGACCCATAACACCATCCGAATGAACACACCCATCATCTAATGAATAAATACAAGCACACATAGCACGGGTGATGAGGTTTTCACGAAGATATGGGTCAAACCCCAATTCGATAAGAGGAAAATCATGACTAAACATGGGCCGACCCGAAATGACAACCACCTCAGAAAAACTCAATCATTGCGTAAACAAATAGAAGGGCCATCGATAACCTACCATGGAATAATCCAAACAAAACTCGAACTCGAAGAAGCGATCACAAAGCACATGCCCAAGCAACGAAAATTCAGACACCAGCACCCAACAATCCATGCTCAAGCGGTTCAAGATCAACCTTCAAAGCTCGAATGAAGAATGCACTCAGACGTCAAGACAGAAGACAGGTCAATAATGAAGTCAAAATGATGCTTAAAAGGTTTTAAATCCACCCATATACGCATCTGATCAAAGGTACTGCATGCATTAATGAGCGACAAGACGTGTCTGAAAAATCCAGAAACCCGAGCCCAAGACAGAATTTCAGAAAATCCCCAGATACGCGGAAAATCCGGATGAACACGAATTCTGAGGAAATAGCAGAAACCAGGATTTTAATGAAGTTCGGGATTTTAGCGCAGTCCGAGAAAATCCGCCAAAATCAAAAAATCTCAGAGTCAAGCAGAAACCCGAATTCAAAAGATTCAGCGATGACCAGACAATGAACCAGAGCCCGGAAAAATCCGCCGGAGTCGGAAAATCCCGAATTTAGGTCAAAACCTGGATTTTCACTGAAAGCCAATTTTAACGCATTCAAGCCTCAAGGCAAGACCAAAACCAGTAAGACCAATATCTCAAGACCTTAAAAAGACAAATCCAATAAAACCAAAGGCCAAAAGACATCACCAAAAGAGGGTCCCTACTCCAAGTGGGGCGTGTGTGCAAAACTGCATAGCAAATGGTGACTCCACTGGGAAAATGGTGCAGAGCATTTCGATGAGAAATTGGAATCAAGAACCCAAAACTCATGGTTTCAACTCACCTACCCTGCCACCACCCATGGAAAAACAAAGAAGCTACCCTAGTCATCCAAACTTTCCTATACCAGGGTCAAAGTGTGTGCATATGCATTCATTATCCTCCTTTAGTTGCAATAAGAACCAAACTTGGTACGAACAAGCTACATAAAAATTAATACTCTAAAAGTAACCTGGATAGAGCCTCGCTGCCAGTCAGGGATCCATAGCCTTGACAAGGTTATCACTGTGATTCTCCTGAACATAACTCTACTGCCAGCCAGGCATCCATAGCCCCGGTAGAGATATCCAGATCCCCCTGATGAGTTGAATTGAAACCTTTTAATTTTCAATATATATTTCCCTCTTTTTTTTTATACTGCTTATCTTTTCACTGTTTTCGCTTCAACCTGTGAACAATGAAGTTCACACTCAGGGATGAGAACCACAGTGGCACTAGAGCAGAAAAATGATTTTTCACTTGTTCAAACTTCATAAGGACCTTTTGCAACTTCAGGTATCTTTAATTTAAAATATGAGACCCTAATGTATTCCTATTCAAACTGACTAGAAAACCCTTTGCCTCAGCACAAGGACAAGTGACATTGGGCAGGGAATTCGTACCATAATGCCCTGGAAGGATGATTAGAGTTTGTAAATGAAATACCAAGAACATCAGACCTACTTTGTCACTACTGTCATACAACTGCAACCCAGGATCCCCAAAAGAGAAGGAACCAAGAGCAAGAGCAACGCAAACCAAAACAAACAAACCAAAGCAAACCTATTCTAACCAAAGTAGAACAAGCAAAGCAAAAGGAAACCTATTCTAACCAAACAAAAACAACATAAAGCAACCTAAACTAACTATATACAAAGCAGGGAGCTGAAAACAGCTCAGGACTAGAAATAATGCTTCAAATACTGCCCATTGACAGGTAGTGGAATATCTTCTCCCGTCAGAGTCCTCAGATGGAAGGAATTATCTCCAAGTATTTCAGCAATCTGATATGGGCCAAGCCACAGTGTATCGAATTTCCCATGGTCCCCTTTTCGATCATGAGGTTTATCCCAGTATAGGACTAGGTCAGAAATCCTAAAGGCTTTAATCTTAGCCCTCCTAACAAACCACCTCTTAACTACCCCTTGATGTTTGGAAAAATTCTCAAGGGCATTATCGCATTTCTCCTCAAGGTGCAATAGTTCTGTTAACCTAGCCTCCCTTCTGTCCCCTTCATCATAAAACTCATTTATAAACTGTAAAGTTGGGATCTTGAGTTGAATAGGGAATACTGGCTCTAGACCGTATACCAAGTGGTAGGGAGATGTTCCAATGGATGACTTAAGTCTTGTACGATCTGCCCAAAGGGAAAACCGAAGCTGGGTATGCCAGTCTTTTGGTTCCTCTCTAACAGCTTACGGATGATAGTCAATAAGTTCTTATTAGAGGACTCTGCTAAGCCATTACCCTGAGGATAATAATTGGATGCAAAATTCACAATAATGCCATGATCAAAAGCCCAATTTGAAAATTTTAAGGACACGAAAGCAGGACCATTATCACTGACAACAGCAATAGGGCATCCAAATCGATTAAGAATAGCAGATTCTAAGAAATCAATTACTACCTCAGATGTACATTACCTACAAGCAAAAGCCTCAGTCCATCTTGTGAAATAATCAATAATAGTGAGAATGTACTTGTGTTCTGCAGAAGATGGTGGGTTGATGGGGCCTATGAAATCCATACCCCACTGAGCAAAAGGCCTTACCTCAGTGACCGGTTGGAGTGGAAGTGTTGCATACCTTTCCCTTGTTGCTGCGGTCTGGCACATGTGACAGGTCCTGACATGATGGTGAACATATTTGAATAGCATGGGCCAGTAATATCCTACCCTTAAAATCTGATTTGTTGTGGCAATCACAGAACCATGGCCAGTGCCATACTTTTCGTGAAATTCGTTTATCACCCTTTTAACTTCTTGTTTCCCAAGGCATCTCAAATAAATGCCCTCATGATTTTTCTTGTATAGGATAGCTCCCTTTAGCATGAAACTGTCACTCTTCAATCGTAAGGCTCTCCTCTGAACAACATTAAGATGACCTAGAGATCATTGGTTCAGCAAATAATAGACTATGTCATCATACCAGCCATCTGGGGAAACCTCCTCAATGTTATATTTCTGGACAGTCAGTTCAGGACCTATTTCTACCATAGTCTGAGTAAGGCCCTATCCTCTTACTAACTTCATGGGCTGGATCTCAATATCATACTCTTGTAGCATTGTCACCCACTTAGCCCTATACTCTCCTAGCTCATTTTGCATCAGAAGTAACTTGATTGTGGGGTCTAGGACAACCGCATAAACCTTATTCCTAAGGATATAATGTCTGAACTTCTTCACTACTCTAACCAAAGCATACGCATGCTTTTCCACACTTGGGTATCTCAATTCAACATCTTTTAATGGGGCACTCATAAAGGCAATGGGATGCTCATTTCCCTCATCAGACTTTTGAGTTAGCATTCCTGCACATGAGTGATCTGAAGCAAATGAATAGATGTGAAAAGGCTTACTGTAGTTAGGACTTACCAATACTAGAGCATCAACGATGGCTCTTTTGATTTCTGCAAAGGCTTCTTTCGCTTTGGTAGTCCATTCGATCTTAGCATCCTGCTTCAACATTGCATTCAGTGGCTTAACAATCTCAGCAAATCTAGTAATGAATTTTCTGACGAAGTTGATCTTGCTAAAGAAAAATTTCATTTCCTTTTTGCTAGCAGGTGGCTGAATCCTCAGGATGGCCTCCACTCTTTCTGGATCAATAGCAATTCCCTTTTCCGATATCACATGTCCTAGTAGCTTTCCCTCTGTTACTCCAAAAATACATTTTTTAGGATTCAAGGATATGCCAAATTCCCTGCACCTTTGAAACACTTTGTGCAAATCTGAAATGTGATCCCCTCTGTTCTTTGAAAACACAGTCAAGTCATCCATGTAAATAATGATGCATTTTCCTATGATATCCTTAAAGGCAATATCCATAGCCCTTTGAAATGTAGCTCCCGCATTAATGAGTCCAAATGGCATTCTCCTGTAGGAAAAGGTACCCCATTTAGTTGTAAAAGCAGTCTTGTGCATGTCCTCATATTGAACCATTACTTGATTGTACCATGAGTAACCGTCCAGAAAGGACATCATCTGAGATCCATTAATCACTTGAAGTACTTCATCCAGTGAAGGAACTGGATAGTTGTCTTTTTCTGATGATCTGTTTAAATTCCTGAAATTGACATAAAGTCTAATTTCTCCATTCTTTTTCCTTACTGGAACCAGGTTTTCCACCCATGTTGAATGCCTAACAGGGAATATGATTCTAGAAGATAGTAATTTCTAAACTTCTTTCTGTATGACTGGTTCCAATAATGCATTAATTGGTTTCTGCCTTTGCCTAAAGGGCTTGGCACCTGGCTTCAAAGGGATAGTATGAGATATGATTGAGGTATCATAAGTTTCAAGTCCTCATAACTCTAGGCTACTATATCGCGAAAGCTACGCAATGTTGCAATTATTCCTTGTCTTTCTTCTAGAGTGCAGACTTTGCCAATAAAAATATTCTTGGTGTTATCTTCAGTTCCCATATTGTAAGTATCACACTGTCCATTGATAGACTCCTTGGATTCTTGTTCCTGATCCTTGATTTTATCCATATCAAAAATTATTTCCAACTGTACCATTCCCCTGGGAATAGTATTTGATTTTAGGTTCATAACTCCTAAATCCAGTTCTGCTTCCTGAAGCTCTGTCTCATCAATGATTTGAGAAGCAAAAATATCTGTATTTGTGATAAAATCTAGAATATACTTGTCATCTTTGAACACCTAGAAGTTAGTAACATTGTCTGGAACCGATGGCACAGGAGTCAATTCCACTGTGAACTTTTTCAATCCTAACAAGGATAAAGGCTGCAGGGTGTTTGCTGCTTGAGCCAGAGAATCAGCTATTTGATTCTTCCGCCGTGGTATTAGCTGAATGTTGAAGGCATCAAATCCTTCAATAAAGCCCCACACTCTATGCCTATAATTAGTCATTCTCCTATCATGGCATGAATACTATTTTCTTACTTGCTTAACTACTAACTCAGAATCACCAAAGACTTGCAGAACCTTAACCTTTTTCTTAAGTGCCATAAGAAGTTCATGAATTAATGCCTCATATTCTGCTACATTGTTAGTACAGTGAAACTGAAGCCTATGGGCTGCAAAGAAATTCTTACCTTTTGGACTTATCAGTTCAAACCCTGCCCCAGCTCCATGCTTGGACTTGGATCCATCAAATCTAAGTGTCCAACACTCAGTAGCTATAATCTTCTTCATCACATCCTTGGGCTTAATATTGCTGGATGGTTTTTCAAATGACGTGAACTTCTTTTCTTGGTAGTCTTTCTGGGAATCTTGTATATCTGCTTGAACTGCCAGGGTTAGATTCATGCATTTTTGTACTTGTTCTACTACTATTTGGCATAAACAACACTCCAACTCTAAGTGGGAAGCATTATGGACTCTACACCAATTAGGTAAGAGTAATTCTTCAAAGCTTGCCCTTCTACCTAGGTGAACTTGATTGTCAACACACTGCTTGATGAATTCCTGAAAACTGTCTAATAGGCTGATCTGATTATCTTCAATTTCATCTTCTTCCTCCATTGATTTTTTCAAAACAGTAACAGGGCTGGATCCTATTTCTGCATTGATAGGCATCGTATGTAGCATCAATACCTCCTCTGAGTCTGACTCCTCATACTGTGTTGACAACATATAATTTCCCATGCCAACTTCTGATATCAGGACTTCTGTTCAAGTCTTTTGGTATTCTGTGATCATGTATTTCATTCTTGGCTGTCTCTCAATTCTGATCTGATTGGGCACTCCTTTCCAGGGAAGCCACATGTGAGAATGATCAGTAGACACATATCCATTCAAAGCCTTAGTAAAATCTCTTCCTAGAATCAAACCATATGCATCCGGGATATCAGCTACCTGAATATTGATAACCTGTTGAATCCTTGGATCTGAAACTATCTGCATGTGAATCATGTTTAATTCTCCCACCACATTTACTTTAGTTCTATCCAACTGAGTCACCTTCTTCTGAGAGTCAGCAGGTGTAATTTCTAAAGCTCTACAAACTCCAAATGGCATCACATTGGTGGAAGCACCAGAATCTAGTAAACAATTATGCAGATTCTTACCAAATATGCGCACAGAGATCAGGAATGGTTGGGTTTCTGTCTTCCCTTGAAATAAAGTAGGCTGAGTATCTACTTGAGCCACTTGAGTCTTGTCCTTTTCTTTTCCTTTATCTCCAGGGGGAAAGTTATTCTGATTATGGGCCTGGTTTTGTGTCTTTGTAGACTGAGAACTAGAAATCTTGCTGTTATGCTCATTAGAAGGTTTACCCAAAGACATAGGTTGTGCATCATAAGTACCTAAAACTGCCTTCCTAATGGGAGGGAACCTTAATAACTCAAATGCTGAAATATTTACCTTCAATTTTTTGAACTCCTCAGCAACATACGAAGTCATTTGCTCTTCATTCATATCAGTGAAATCTTCCTTAGGAGGTTCCTCTGCCTTGTCCTTTCCTGCTGAAGTAGCCCTCTCCTTTTGCGGGTCAGTTTGGACCTGTCTTTCCTTCGAAAAGTATTGTCTGGAAACATGTGGATAAGACAGATTATTGCTAGCATTAGGATCCAGAGGAGTACTGAAGTTGTTAGGAGGAATGGAAGTGGTGAAAGGTCCCCCAGCCTGTGGGTGCCTGTAAAGCATATCTCTCAGACCTTGCCTCTGAAACATCTATACCTCTTCAACATACGCCTCCTCCTGATTGAGGGGGCCATTATCATTCATCGTTTCTTTATTGAATAGCTGAGCTACTTCATCCCCATTATAAATTTGATCTGTTTTCCCCTCCTGAGAATCAGATTCTTCCTCTGGTACATTTTCCTTATTTGCTGGAAAAGGAGCGTGATTCAAAACCAGCACAGGAGAATCATAAGGGCTAGAGGGAACAATCTCCTACCCATTTGCGTTATTCTCCACCTCATAATGGAAAATGGAGGCTATATTTTGGAACTCCAGACATTCTAATTCTGAATGCTGACTTGTCTTATGAAGCCTACACCACCCTGATAAGGCTACTTCAGCCAAGTATACACCACTGGGAGGCTTATCCTAACTGACTGGCTGATTTGTAGATTGGTTGACCACTTGATTAGCTGGTTGATCCAATGGGGTGGAGACTCCTCCATTGTTAGGTCTTGTATTCCAAGTTCTACTTTATCCTTGTGATTGCTTCTTATCAAATCCAGATCCACTACCTTGGCCTCTATCAAAATTATGTCTCCTATCATTATTGTAGCCTCTGTCATTGTTGTAACCCCTATCCTGATTATATCCCCTGTCATTATGGAATCCTCTCTCATTACGCTGTCCTCTGTCAAAATTCTGCCCTTGTGGAAACTCTCTATTCTGATTGGACTGCATACTCTTCTGGGTAGCTTGTAGTTGACTATTTTGATTCCTTAGGTAGGTCACCTCTAGATTCAACTTCTTTATCTGCTCAGCCATTTCATCAATCCTCTCCCTATTTGGATCTCGACAAGGGATCTGGTTTGGGTTACTCTGAGGAGGGACAGGCATTGTAGTAGATCACATAGACTGATGCAATACCTCTGAATTTTGTAGATAAGCAGGGAAACTATTTGGTTGTGGCTAATACATAGGCTGATTAACCTGTTGTTGGGGAAAATTCATCATGGGGGAGACCTGGCTCATGGGATGACCAGGGTGTGGCACCAAGGGTAATTAAGGTATTGGATTCATGATTGGAGTGTGATTGGTAAGCGTCTGGTTTACTGCCTGAACCTGATTGGGATGTGCAACTGGTCCTAGAGAAGGCAACGGTCCAGTCACATGTTGTCTCAGATCTGTGCTAAGCTTAACAGCTTCTGTGTAGGCATCAGTTAGGTTAGCTGGAGGGTTGGGTCTCCACTTCAGAAAGGTTGTTGTAAGGCTATCCAGTGCTTCATAATAGACTCCCATGGTTGTATTGTTGTTCAAAACATAAGGATCTTGAAGTCTGGTGTACGCACGGTGGAACCTATTATTGAAACTGGATATTGGCTCATTGACTTCTCTTTTGACCCTAGTGAATTGCAAATACAATTCATTGGCACTGATAGGTATTCTAAACTTTTGTAAAAAGGCAGTTTCAAGATCATTCCAATTAAGAATTGAGCCAGAAGGGAGGTGATTGTACCAGTAAAAAGCCTCTTCTCCTAGTGAATAAGGGAACAACCTACAGGAAACATCCTCATGGACAATTCCTCTATCTTTGAGACAGGTTTGGAAGATCCTTATATGCTCTTCTGCAGTCCTGTTTGGGTCATTAACATGGAACTTTGAACAAAAGTGCTCAGGGTTTTTGGGCATTACATTGTAAGCATTGAAAGACAAAGGGGATGGATTATTAGCTAAGAAATCCATTGGTAAAAGTGGGGGAGGTGGTTGTGGTTGGTTAATGAGAGGCTGGGGTTGTTGAATAGGAACTGCCTCAGGGATGGGTATGGCTTCAACCTCTGGATGCGAAGATGTAGATGATGCTGGTGAAGGGATGGGTGATGATGATTCTCCCCTTTCTCGAATACTTCTTGACCTAGTGGGGAACTGTAATTCCTGTAAATCTTCCTCTCCTATGGTAGATCTGGTATTTCTCCTATATCTCTCTGGAGAGATGGCGTTCAAGAAATGATCCAGTGTGCTCATTCAGGCCCTCCTTCTAGCACCAATCTGTTGATGGTGTTTTCTGCATAGCAACAACTCAGACATAATGCAATATTCTATCTCTCTTGAAAGGTGATTTTCAACAATAAATTACTGAAAATCACCCCAAGGTCACTCGGGTGTCAGGTCATGACGATGCATAAACAACTCAGATAATATGTGAAAATGATGGTAATCACAATCAGACCTTACTACAAGCAAACTGTCTCTTTCTAATTTATCAGATTATGCAATATGATGATCTCAAATCCTAAATCTAACCAAATGATAAATAAATAGCAAAAGGTAAGGGTGCAAAAATATGATAAAATCTAAACTATTCATAGAATGAACAATGCAAATGACAGATATATGGAATGGACCAATCTCAAATAACCAATCCTTGATCAACCCACAATGCAATATCACAAGAACGGTGCAATCTTCTAAGGTATATAGATTTTCAAATTATAGACATTCATCCACAATCAAACTTAAGCACAGGTAAATATATGGTCCAGGTTGACTTTACCAATCCACTACAATCAGATAGTTACTGGGAGTATAGACCAGAGATTGCTACAACATTCCAAATATGAAATCATGAACATCATTCACCAAACTAAAACTAATTCAATTCTGAACACTAAACCCTAAATCTTTAAGCAATGTGAAAGATGAAACAACAGGAACCATGCAAGATAAAATAACACAAGATATTTCACCAAGAAAACCACAATGTCTTCAATTGTATTAGATCATCAAAATGCTGCAACAATTCCACTGTTTTGTTTAGAATACTTGCTTCAAGAAATTGACAAAATTGCTCTAACTCCTTTTCTAACTTAGCTCTATTATCTCTTCTCTCTAATTTCTAATGTCTAATCTCTAATGTCTTACAATGAGGCAGGAATTCCTTTATAGCAAATCCTCAAGATGTCGGCCCAGCCAAACATTTACAAAATAAAAACAGCTAAAACAAGTCGGCCTTAGGAATTTCAAAACGAGGCACACATTAAATGCCGATACATCAAGGTCGGCCTAGACACAATCCCCAATGTAGCCCGGTTCAATACATGCCCTATAATAATAGGGAAGCACAAATATCAAAATGGCATTAAATACCGCCTCCCTTATCCTTGTTCTGGTCCAATGATCCTTGAACCCTCAAAAACACCCTATCTAGCTCAGTGACAGGTGGCAAAGGCAAAACCTTAAGTCTGCATTTAATGGAGTCAATCTCTTCCTTTGACTGCTTAATAGTCTTATTCCAATCATCCTTATGTGCTTGATATTTATCCATTACTGCCAAGTATGTTGCTGCATCATCCAACTGGTGCCCTGTTATGACATTCTCGAAGTCTGGAGCATAAACATCATGCCACCATTCCCTTAGTTGTTCTAGACTCAGGTACTTAGGAGCAATCTTTCTCCTACCAGTCATAACCTCAAAAAATGCAATGCATCCCTCATAGACACAGTCAGGTCACCATCAATCAACTTCTTCTATTTCTGAATCTTCCTCATGGCCTTCTGCCGAATCTGCAGAGCCTCAAACCATTCCCAGGGTTCATTTAATCCAGAGGAAGGAAGGATCCCATCTGTAACCAACTGATCTTTACCATATTCTATGATGACCTTGGATTTCTGCAGTAGAAGGTCAATGTCTTCCTTGTCTTGGGATAGCACATGCTTCAATAATTCCTTGGCTCGGACTACATCTTTCCCAACTGAAAGGATATCCTTGATTGTACTATCTCCTCTTGCCTGCACATCCTTCAACCAATCCATTGTAGTTTGAGCAGAGGCCTTCATCTTTTCAATTTCAGAAATAGTTTCCTTGGGCAAGAAACTAGGAGTGGCAGAGGAAGAGGGGTGGAGAGATTGCAGAGGCTTCATTACATCCTCCAAGCACTTCCTAAGCCTTTCATTTTCTTTTCTAAGCTCATGCTTGGTCTGAGCTTCCTTTCTTAACCTCCCAATGATTACCACACTGGAGCCTTCATATTCATCAATGTCCTGTTCCATAGAGGCTGGCCCAAGGTTAATGGTTTGTACATTGTAATCCTCACCAGTGACATCTTCTTTAGTCTTGTCTACAGCAGGGATGGCAATGTGGATAACTCTATTATTCACTTCATCCCTTTCTATTCTTGAAACCACCTTAGCTGCCTTCTTCTTCTTGCCTTTACCGATCTTGGACAGCATTTCATCCCAATCCAAGGGAGTGTCTTCAACAACTACCTGTTTCTTCCTTGTGATTTTCTTTTCAAGCCAATCCGGGACAGTAGGTTCTACCCAGATTTCCTCTATTTTTGCCTCTTCCTGTTGTTCTTCTGGCATTTTCTCCTCTTCCTTTTCATGTAGCTGCTCACCTTGATCTTCTACTTCTGGCCCTACCTCTTGTACCGGCGATGGGGTTCTAACCGGGATATTCCCCTTCTCGGGTGATTCATGGCCCCTGCTACTTGCTGGAGAGTCTTCATATTGCACTAGAGGAGAAGGAAGTTTTCCCACCTCTTCCACCTCGAGCTCAGCTGCCTCACCAAAGAGTGCTCCTTCCTTGAATGGCTCTGCTTCCCCACTAGTCTCATGCTCCTCAAGAGTCTCTTGTTCAGGCACGCTTGGTGGAGGAGAAACAGCCTTAGATGACTCCACAATTGGTAACTTTGGAGAAGAGTCCATATTTTGCACAGTGTCCTTAGGAGAAGTCCTGGATCTCCTCATATAAACCTTGGTCCTCTCTCCTCAACTCTCCACATCAACAATCGGAGGCTCATCCTTAGAAGTATCATGAGCCTTCTTCTTTGAAACCCTGGCTGTCCTAGTCTTCTTTGGCGGTGGAGGAACATCCTCCTCAACTGGCTTTTCTAACTCTTCCTCATCAGAAGACATGCCTATCTTCAAAGCCCGACTTCTTTTCTTTCCTTTTGGCTTTCTTTTTGGTTTTGACTCACTTTCTTTAGGGCCTCTGATCTTTATTTTGAACCATGAGCTCTTTTGAGTTTTCCCTTTGGGGTCATCTTCCTCGGATTCCTCTGAAATAGACATGGTATTAAGGTTTCCCATAAAATTAAAGGTACAGGGTACCTTCTCACTCTCAAGTTCCCAAACCTTATGCTTCAACCAAGAAGTGGTGAATTTCATAACCGGGGCCATTAGGTCCTCCAACTCTGTGACCTCATCTTCATTCTAGTTGATTTCCCCGATTGACCTATCCTTAACAACTTCATAGGCATGATTTTGTACTAGGTTTCCATCATCCTCCAGTTGGTCAGGGATCAACTTGACATTGTATTATCTGATTGCATCAACAGGAAGCCTAGAGTACCTCTTCTTTCTTGCTTCAAAATCATCCTTGATGTTGGCCCAATAGTCTTCTAGGTCGTCCTTATGATGGTATTCTTTGGTAGCCTCCCTTTGGGCTTCCCCAGTGATATCAAAGTTTGTTCTTTTGGAATGGAAGGAGAAACCATGAGCTGCCAACTCATCACCTGCTGCTTATGCTGATTGAATGGAAGGGCACACTTCTGCTACGCCAATCCCAAGAGGGAAATCCCCACCAAAACCTATTTTATGCTTTTCCTTCTTGACAATTGCATCAAACTCACATATTTGTCTAACCAACTCCAATAATACAATATGCTCAGTAGGGTACCTAGGTAGCCTGTATGGAGCAGTCGAGCATCCATCAACTCTAATGTAAGTAAAGGTGGGAAACTGAATGAACCAGGCCCCATATCTCCTTATCAACCCCTTCACTCCATCCGATAGCCTAACATGTTCAACATTCTGAAGTATCTGAGTGATATGTATAGTGAATGCATCATTGGCCCTTCTATAATCCCCGTGTCCTAGGTGCAACTCCAGATAAATCTCATAAACAATGTCCTATCCAAATGTCCCCTGTGGATTCAAACCCCTATATGGGTAGAATCTGGCTAGCACATACACCACATAAGAGGACATGGTGAACCTCTTGGTTTCCAGGACATCCCTCAGCTATTTATCAATGATAGTGCTGATAAGCCCTGCCCAATGGTAGTTGGTTCCTTGTTCAATTTTGGTGATCACATGGACCATCCAACTCTCTAACACTCCAGTGGTCTTCAAACCTGCCACTCTGCTCAAAAATGTTATGGCATCATAAATGTCCAACCTAAATCTAACCCTGTGCAACTGCTTGGGCAGTTTGGAGTAATGTGATTTTGGCTTTTCCAACCAAGAGTTGATCATCTGTTGAGCTTCGGTTGGCTTATTCTCATAATATGTCTGGGCCATGTCCATGTTCAGAGCACACACAGATGGAAAATCCGACATGTCAAAGGCTTGTGCAATAGAAACAGGACTGAAATTAGCCAAGACTCTTCCTTCAGTGCTGACAACCCTTTGTGTGTCGAAGTCATACTATCGGGCACACTCAAGTATCAATTCATAGCATTGGATTGTTGGAGGGAACCCTGCTACATGCACCAGTCTGAATTTCATCATTTCCTGCCTCAAGACCGACAGATCCTTCTGAGCTATCCTCTGTTTAAACTCTTCATACCTCCATGCTCCAACATTGGTGTCAGACACTTCGGACCACACAAAAGAAATCTTGCTTTCTAGCAACTGACTCTTGGTGTCCAATCTTAACCTTTCAGCTTCCGAGATGGAGGACCCCTCTGTGTCCCCCTTAGGTTTTCCTGCAGTGGCCTTGCTTGACTCAGCTTGCATTCACAAAAGATTATCATAAGTATCCAATTATCATATGTATTCTAATCCAAAGGTTAGCAAAAATCATAAAAAGCCATTCAAATCCATCACAAATCATCAGTCTTTGAAAATCTGGAAAAGTAGAGCAATCTGGGAAAACGAGGTAAGCCGAGAAAATCCAGTAGGGGCAGAATTTCAGAGAAATCTGACCCAGATGGATTCTTGCTGCCAAGACATCATTAGTCAAATAAATCGTTAGTACTGACCAAAAATTGTGAGATAATCGTGAAATCCATTCATTAGCAACAAGAAATCAACATTTAGCACTTACTCCATAAATCCTATCTTCAAAAAATTGAAAGAGATGAAACCAGACAAGAAAACTGGAAAAATCCGGACAAGACGGATTTTCGCGGACAGTTCAAATACTCTGGAATTCGCTGTACTCCACGGAATCAGCTGAAACCGGGAAAATGCGAGTGCGCAGGAATTCCGTGGGCACCTCAGAAACCCGATGAATGACGACACGCGAACCATTAATCAAACAATCATGCAATCCTTTCTACCTAGACTCTAATGGTCTCAAAATCGACGCCAACGAATCAAGATACAAATGCAAATGAATTTAAGTTCGTAAGGCTCTCAAATGACGAGTCCTCATGGAAAAACAACGATGTCCTAATTTTGATGAACAACCTCCTGCCATGAAAACCAGGGTAAGCTCAAGGTTTAAAATACCATCTATGAAGATTAGTCTAAAGCACTCCGAGGCTTCCCAAGGGAGGAGTTGTTCTAAAATTGACAGAGGATATGCAAATCACCACAATTTCATCGACCATAACAAGATTTGGGAAAAGTATCGAAAATCCTAACCTAACAGGATACAATAAATTACGTACCTAGGACAAACTCAACCCATAACACCATCTGAATGAACGCACCCATCATCTAGTGAATAAATAAAAGCACACATGGCACAGGTGATGAGGTTTTCACAAAGATATGGGTCAAACCCCAATTCGATAAGAGGAAAATCATGACTAAACATGGGCCGACCCGAAATGACAACCAACTCAGAAAAACTCAATCATTGCATAAACAAATAGAAGGGCCATCGATAACCTACCATGGAATAATCCATACGAAACTTGAACTCGAAGAAGCGATCACAAAGCACACGCCCAAGCAACGAAAATCCAGACACCGGTACGCAACAATCCACGCTCAAGCGGTTCAAGATCAACCTTCAAAGCTCGAATGAAGAATGCACTCAGATGTCAAGGTAGAAGACAGGTGAATAATGAAGTCAAAATGATGCTTAAAAGGTTTTAAATCCACCCATATACACGTCTGATCAAAGGTACTGCATGCATTAATGAGCAAAAAGACGTGTCTAAAAAATCCAGAAACCTGAGCCCAAGACAGAATTTCGGAAAATCCTCAGAAACGCGGAAAATCCAGATGAACACGAATTCCGCAGAAATAGCAGAAACCGGGATTTTAATGAAGTTCGGGATTTTAGCGCAGTCCAAGAAAATCCGCCAAAACCGAAAAATCCCGGAGTCAAGCAGAAACCCAGATTCGGAAGATTCAGCGATGACCAGACAATGAACCAGAGCCCGGGAAAATCCGCCGGAGCTGGAAAATCCCGGATTCAGGTCAAAACCCGAATTTTCACTGAAAGCCAATTTTAACGCATTCAAGCCTCAAGGCAAGACCAAAACCAGTAAGACCAATATCTCAAGACCTTAAAAAGACAAATCCAATAAAACCAAAGGCCAAAAGACATCACCAAAAGAGGGTCCTTACTCCAAGTGGGGCGTGTGTGCAAAACTGCACAGCATGACGATCTTATGGTTTTCCGGATTTTGAATCATTTTTTGTTATTTCATCGTGAGGAATTCCAAAGGTAAGATCTTCTCCTTGGGCTTCCTCTTGTAGATTTTTGGATGATGAGATAGCCAACGGATTGCTTGATTTGGCAGGATTCATTTCAATGTTTGTTTGGCTAAGATCACTTGAAGCGGGTGTTTCTTTGTTGGCTTCCATGATTTTCTTGTATTGAGATCTAGGTTGAACCATAAAACAAGGATCAATTTTTCAAGAATAGGAGATATGAATCTCTTAGTTCCTTGGATTGATCTTTACTTTATACCCAAAGTAGAAATTTTTAGGATATCTTGAGGATTGAAAGGTGATATGATGATGATGCAAGGGATGGATGATGCAGATGTTTTTGTCTTTTGATAAATCTTAAAGGAGATGCTAGGCTTTTAGGACTTTCGGATATGTTGTGGATTTTGATTTTGATTTGATTTTGGATTTGGGATTTTTCCTTGATTTTGATTTTGATTGCTTTTGAAAAAAGACCCTAAGATGTTGGATGATGATCTAAGGGATAGATTTGTTCAAAGGAGGATAATTTTGAATATGTGCGGGGAGAAAGATGCATCTACCCACACCTTTTCAAACAAGATGATAGTTTCACTAAGATTATGAAAAAGGATTCATCCACATATACTAAGCTAAACAAGATGATTTTGATAACTTTGACTAAGCATATGCAAAAGGATGCATCTACACATACCTAGCCAAAGGTGATTTTGATAATGTTTTTAAGGATTTAGTCTCAAATATTTTTTGATGATTTTGATTTTTCCAAAAAGCCTAGCATTAAGGATGATTCCAAGATTTTCCAAAAGGTGATGATGAGATGATTCTTGTTTTGATGGATGAAGGATGGATGAAAAGATTTTGATTTTCTTTTATCCTAAGATGAACCTAAAAAAGGCACTTTGTTTGCCTAGACCTAGGTATTGAAGAGCATGGAAATTCTTCCTCAAGAACTTTATAACCAAGAAGTGATTCCATTTGAACAAACATTTTCAGATTTTGAACCAATGACTTTTATTTTGGGATTTGGTCTTTTCGAGAATCGTGAGTCTTCAACACACATGAAAGTTCATTTTGCTTAGCTTTGCTTAATGGCTTTATTTTACCAAAAACACTTTCTTTGATTAAGTTTTCAAACTAAGATGTCCAATGTCTTAATTTCCTCAAACCCCACAAGATATGTTATGTGGAAATTCGATGAACTTAAGGCAAGGGTTTTCCTATTGTTTACTTAAGTAGACAAATCGAGATATAATCCAATGTTTAGAAACCTCTAAGGATGTAAGTCCCAAGGGAAAGAAATAACATATGGATTGAGTCAATTGTATTTGTCTCCAAAAGGGTTTGAAGTTTGGATGATGATGTTAAGTTTTTTTTTTCAAGATGTTTTCAATTAAGCAATGCATTTTGTAACCCAAGAATAAGTACAACCCTATGGATGTGTAAGACAATATTTGTTGGACTCCCACTTGGAAAAGTCCAGGTACGCTTATCTTTAGTGAATGGTTAGATGCTTGACCCTGCTGGATCCCCTCCACAACGCTCACTTATACGAAGAATCCAAGCATCAACACCCATGAAACTCCCATGGCATGTTTTCCATTTCTACTAAAAGACCGTAAAAGTGTGGGGTGGCTTTAGAACAACCGTTCTTGCACCAACAAATAGATTAAAGGTTTTGGAAAATTCTAGCACATGGGTTTTAATAAGGACTTTCTGTTCGTGGAGATTGACCCATATGGCAAGAGTCTCCTTTCAGATCCATCTTGTCGAAATCAACTGTGTGATATTGACGTTTACTCCAATACCCACATTTATATCCTGATTGGAAATACTCTTGGCTTTAGAGTGTTACCGGTTGAGTCATTCCCTTGGGTGAGTACTTTTTCCCCAAGGCAGGCCCTCTAAGATAAACAAAAGTGAATAAAGAAAAATATTTCTAACTCGATCAATCTTCACTGGCAACAAAGAGAGAGAATATATGCAATAATGCCCCCACTCACACTCACACAAGATTTTGTTCAATTTTTAAACCCAAATTGAAGTGTGGAGATGATTGTTTTATCTCAACCTAAAATCATGAAAAATTCCTTTTGATTCTCAAGATCGCTATAAATCGCGAGAGAAGTGCATATGTCCTTTTTCAATGAGGTTAGTTCAAGTAAGCCTTCACAAAAACAAAGTTGCACTTGTTCTTTTTAAATCCACAAAGCAAAATGTGAGTTCTTTTTAAGAACCAAAAGAAAAGTGAGACATTTTGTTCAATTTGTTAACCAAAGAAACAAACTCTAGTATGTTGTGGTCCTAATGTTCATTTTAGCCTTTTGCAAGAAATGAAAAGATTATTTTTAAACCCAAATGAAATTAGTCTCCTAAGAATGAAGTGATAACAATTTCTTAAAAGTGTTAAGCAAACACTAAAGTGTTCAAAAACACTTTGATTTGATGAAACATCCTCCTCATGCTTCTCCTTTCTTTGTTTTCGATTTCCAACCTACAAGGGAGAAAAAACCAGTCAGATTCTGGAAAATACAGAGATTAAAAAGCAAAAAATAGAATATAAATTGATTATTAATCAAAAAGCACGTGCTAAAATTTTATTTCCACTTTTTACTCCCTACCAGCGGTGCAACTCGTGACTATGTCACAGTTTGATTTCCAAGCAGTGCCCTTACAGCGCCACTTACTAGTCAGCGTCACTCTATGTCAGCATAGTGAGCTCAACTATGTCGCAGGTTTGCCCAGCGTCGCAATTTGATTTTTTTGAAAATTTCCTGTGAGTCAAACAGTCAAGTGACAAAGTTTAGAATTCAAATTTTTTAGGTGGGAAGAGTCCAGCATCGCACTTTGAGTTTCCCGTGGTGCTATATAGCGACGTTGAAGAGTCAGTGGTGCCAAAACAGCAACACTGAGCTCTTAGCATTGGAATTTTCTGTGTATAAGCAAAAAATGTGGAAATTTTAGGAAAAAGTGATTGAAGATGAGATGCAGCCCTCCTTCTAGTGCCAAATGTGTGAACCCCAATCCTAATACCTGAAAAACAAAGAGAATAAACACCTTAATTTAGATATTGAAAGTATGAACAAGGATTCCCCATGAAATCCATTCAACAAAACTTAAATTAGGAAAAAATAATGAAAAACACAATGAAATAACAAAATAAAGATTGAATCCTAATTAAGCAAGCAAACTCTTGATCACATGGGGGAATTGGTACCAATTTGATGTGAAAATTGGCCCTTTCCCAATTCCTAAGATTCAAGCTTGATATGTTGATGATGATTGATCCACTTTGATGGTGAAGGATGAGAGCTCCAAGCCAAAATCTGCAAAAACCTAGCTAAGACCTCAATGGTGATGGATGAAAATGGCTAAATATTTTAGCATAATAACTTTGCATAATTTGTGGATGATGAAATGAGGATATGAGCTCTTTATTTATAGAATGACAAGATGGATGAATGTCCAAATTTGAGCAATGTGGGACTAACTTTCATCCAATGGCATGATGCCACTTGTCAATCTATGAATGGATGGAGGATGTGCAAGATTTGGGGATTGTGCCAATAAATGCATATTTTTGAATTTCAAATTGAAATGACTTATAAGAGGGAAGGGAAAAAGAAATAAATGCCACTTGGCTCAAGGAAAAGTACATGTAAGATGAAGTTATTTCCTTGTTGGATGTACATGTTGACTTGGAATTTTTGAATTCAAATTTGGAGAATATTCCAAAAGATGCTTTGTGAGGAAAATAGAGATTTAATAAATGAATTAAATCTATTTTCATGTGCAACTTGCAAAATCTAGAGGATGGGACATGATAAGAGATTAAATTAATCAAGATTTAATTAATTTAATAGGAGATTAGATGATGTGACCTATTTGACTCAAATTTATGGATTTATTTAAATCAAATAAGAGAGGAATATGATAAGAGATTAATTAAATAAGGATTTTGATTTATTTAATTAAAAGAGATGGTGTTAGATTAAATCAAATAAGGTTTTAATTTATTTTTTTTAATTGATAGACTTTAGAGATTTAATCAAATAAAATTAATTATTTAATTAAATAGGGATAATTAGATCAGATTGATTGATTTAATTAACAAAAGAGATTGACTTAATTACATAAAATGTTTTATTCAATTAAGAGAGGAATATTGATGAATTTAATTAGATAAGGAGATTTGATTAAATGGTTAGACCGAGGGATGATTCAGGATGAAACGATGTTAGTAGTCGGGATCAGATGCACAATGTCAATCGGTGTATTTTACGTGTCTACACTTTTTGAAGAACCATCCAGCAGCAACAGTGCAAGTGATATAGCAAGGAAGTCTGCAGTTGCTAGTTGTTGGACTTTAAGATTTGATGGATCCAAATAAAAGCAAGGAGATGGGGAAGGATTTGAGCTAATCGGTCCAAGAGGTAAACTTTCTTTGCTGCTCATAGACTTCAATTTCATTGTACGAATAATGTAGCAGAATATGAGGCTTTAGTCCATGGGCTGTTAATGGTATTAAAGAAAAAGGTTAAGATCTTGCAAGTTTTTGGGGATTCTAAGTTAGTAGTCAAGCAAGTTAGTTAGAAGAAAATACTCTTATCATGACAGAAGAATGACCAATTATAGACACAAAGTATGGGATCTTATTGAAGGATTTGATGCCTTCAACATTCAGTTAATTCCATGAAGTAAGAACCAAACAGTTGACTCCCTTGCCCAGGAAACTAGTACATTGCAACCTCTATCTCTTTCTCGATTAAAGAAGTTTATAGTGGAACTGACCCCAGTACCTTCAGTACCTGACAATATCACCAACTTCTAGTTATTTGAAGATGACAAGCATATCTTAGATTTTATCACAAGTACAGATGTCTTTGCTTCTCAAATCATTAATGAAACTGAACTCCAAGAAGCAGAGATGGATTTGGAAGGAGTAATTAATTTGAAGACCAACACTATTCCCTGAGGAATGGTGCAATTAGAAAGGATCTTTGATCTAGACAAGGTCAGGGATCAAGAACAGGATTCCAAGAAAGAGTTCATTAGTGGACAATGTAACAAGTATAATACAGGACTTAGGATGATGTCAAAAATGTCTTCATTGGTAAAGTGTGTACTCCCGAAGAGAGGAAAAGAATAATCGACGCACTAAATACATATCGAGATGTGATAGCCTAGAGTTATGAAGACTTAAAGACTTATGACACATCAATCATAACTCACACTATCCCTCTCAATCCAGGAGTAAAACCTTTCAGATAGAGGCAAAGGCCAATTAATGCCTTACTAGAACCTATAATACAGAAGGAAGTGCAGAAGTTGCTATATGCCAGAATCATATTTCCAGTAAGACATTAAACTTGGGTTGCAAACCTGGTTCTAGTGCGAAAGAAAAATGGTGAAAGCAGGCTATGTGTAGATTTCAGGAACCTAAACAGAGCATCAGAAAAGGATAATTATCCAGTACCCTCACTGGATGAAGTACTCCAAATTTTCAATGGATCTCAGATGATGTATTTCTTGGATGGTTATTCAAGATACAATCAAGTTATGGTGCAATATGAGGACAAACATAAGACTGCTTTCACCACCAAGTGGGGCACTTTTTCCTACAGGAGGATGCCCTTTGGCTTGATTAATGTTGGAGCCACGTTCCAAAGAGCCATGAAAATTTCCTTTAAAAACATAATTGGTAAGTGCATAATCTTTATATGGATGATCTGGCTATCTTTTCCAAGAAGAGAGGTGATCATATCACAGATTTGTGTAAGGTGTTTCAAAAATGCAGAGAGTTTGGTATATCTCTCAATCCAAAGAAATGCATCTTTGGAGTTACATAGGGTAAATTTTTGGGGCATGTTCTCTCTGAGAAAGGAATTTCCATTGATCCAGAATGAGTGGAAGCTATACTCAAGATCCCACCACCTGCTAGCAAGAAAGAAATGAAATCATTATTTGGCAAGATCAACTTTGTGAGGAAGTTCATCACCGGATTCATAGAAATAGTCAAGCCACTAAATGCAATGTTGAAGCAGGAGGCCAAAGTTGAATGGAATGCAGAAGCAAAAGAAGCATTCGCAGAGATAAAAAGGGCTATTGTTGAAACTCCATTTTTGGTGAGTCCAAACTATGCTAAGCCATTCTATATATATTTGTTTGCTTCTAATCACTCTTGTGTTGCTATGTTAACTCAAAAATCTAATCAAGGAAATGATCATCCCATAGCATTCATGAGTGCACCCTTGAAGGATGCAGAGCTGAGATACCCAGTGTGGAAAAGAAGGCTTATTCCTTAGTCAGAGCTATAAAAAAATTTAGACACTATATCCTCAGAAACAAAATCTTCGCAATAGTTCCTGATCCTGCAGCCAAGCTGGTGTTGATGCAGAATGAGCTAGGAGAGCACGAAGCTAAGTGGGTAACTATTTTACAAGAGTACGATATGGAGATTCAACCCATGAAGCTGGTAAGAGGGCAAGGACTTACAAGGACAAGGGCAGAGACAGGCCCTGATCTTGCAGCCCAGCATTACAATTTAGAATATGTTTCTCCTGGTGAATGGTATGATGATATCGTTCACTATCTCCTAACTCAGAGATGCCCTAATCATCTTAATGAAGTACAAAGAAGGGAATTGTGCTTAAAGAGTGACAGTTTCATGCTAAAGGGAGTTGTTCTATATAAGAAAAATCATGAGGGTTTTTACTTAAGGTGCCTAGGAAAGGCAGAGTCTGAAAGAGTGATGTTGGAATTTCACGACAGATATGGTACAGGCCATGGATCAACACCTTCTACAGTGAACCAGATTCTGAGAGCTAGTTATTATTGGCCTACATTGTTCAAGGACACACACAACCATGTCAGAACTTTTCATGTGTGTCAGACTATAGAAACCAAAGAGAAGTATGCAACACTCCCACTCCAACCAGTCCTTGAGGTAAAACCTTTTGCATAGTGGGGGATGGACTTCATAGGTCCAATCAATCTGCCTTCCTCTGTAGATCACAGGTATATCCTTACTATCACTGATTATTTTACAAGATGGAATGAGGCCCTTGCTTGCAAGCAATGTACTTCTGAGGTGGTAATTAATTTTGTCGAATCAAGTATCATTAACTGTTTTGGATGTCCTATGTCTTTGGTTTGTGATAATGGTCCTACATTTTCATCATTGAAGTTTTCTAACTGGTCCTTCAATCATGGGATTAAAATTAAGTTTGCATCCAACTATTATCCCCAGGGTAATGGTTTGGCTGAGTCTTCCAATAAGAATCTCTTGACTGTTATATGCAAACTATTAGAAAGAAATCCAAAGGATTGGCACACCCAGCTCAGATTTTCTCTCTGGGCAGATCGTACAAGACATAAGACTTCCATAGGAATATCCCCTTACCACCTGGTTTATGGGTTAGAGCATGTGTTTCCTATTTAGTTAAAAATCTCCACCTTATAGTTCATTAATGAATATTATGATGAGGGAGATAAACGTGAGGCCAAACTTGCTAAATTGTTACACCTTGAGGAAAAAAGAGACGAAGCCCTAGAAAAAATTTCCAAACATCAGGGGGTAGTCAAAAGGTGGTTTGATAAAAGAGCCAAGGTAAAAGCTTTTAGGATTTCTGACTTGGTTCTTTACTGAGATAAAGCCCATGATCGTAAAGGGGAGCATGGAAAATTTGATAAACTTTAGCTTGGCCCTTACCAGATTTCAGAAATCTTGGGTGATAATGCTTTTTGTTTGAAAACTCTCACTAGAGAGGATATCCCACTACCTATCAATGGGTAGTATTTGAAGCATTATTTCCAGTCTTGAGTTTTTTCAGCTCTTTTCTTGTATATAGTTAGAATAGGTTGCTTTTTGTTTTGTTTGCTTTGCTTTTCTTTGGTTAGAGTAGGTTTCCCTTTCTACTTTGCTTTGTTTGTTTGTTTTGGTTAGAGTAGGTTTGCTTTCGGTTTGGTGTGTTTTTGCTCTACTCTTGCTTTGGGAGTTTTCTTGTTTTCTTCTGGATGTGTTGCACCTACATGGAAAATATATCATTTTCTAGGACTGTTCTAAGTATTTTATTGGTGGACTTTAGTCCTGTGTCTCGAAAGGATGGTTGAAGTCTTTGTTATTGTCAAGCAGTCTAAATGTTTGATTTATAGAAGACAGGTCACTGGTTTTGATTTGAATTTGAAGTATTCTAGAATCTTATATCTTTCATACATCTTAAGAATCTTGATGTTACTGTAGGATCCTTTTGAAGTTTTGTCAGGTGAAAAATCATATTTATGCTTCAGTGCCACTGTGGTTTTTAGCCCTTAGTGTGAACTTCATTGTTCACAGGTTGAAATGAAAAAGTGATACAAAAAAGAAATATCAAAAGAAGGAAAAGAGAAAATATTGAAAATCAAATGAATTCAATCTATCAGGAGTATCTGAATATCTCTATTGGGGCTATAGATGCCTGGCTAGAAATAGAGCTATGTTCGGGAGAGTCACAGTGATAGTCTCGTTGGGGCTATAGATGCCTAACTGGCAACGAGGCTCTATCCAGGTTGCTTTTGAAGTTAGAATCTTTACATAGCCTATCCTGACTAAACTTTATTTTTGCAGTAGCTCAAAGAGGGAAATGAACTCATATGCACACACTTGGATTTTCAGTTCATGGAAGGTTTGGTCTACCCTTTGGTTCTGATTCTTTAATCTTTGCATTTTGACTTGTTTGTCTGATAGTGAGACTGAAACCAGAGATTCTAGGTTCTCGATTCTTGTTTGTCATCAAATGCTCTGGAGCATTTCCCATCAAAGTCGTCATTTGTTGTGCAGTTTTCGCACACACGCCCCGCTGAAAGAAGGGACCCTCTTTCGCTTTGGTTTTTGGTGTCTTGGCCCTTTGATTTTGAGGATTTATCTTGCTTTGGAATGAGCTTGAATGTTTATTTTGATTTCCTAAGTGATTCCCCTAAGTTATTCATTGAAAATATTAAGTTATGGGTTAATTTTGGGTTTTTACCCTGGTTTGGGATTTTCCACCCCAGCTGGATTTTCCCAGATCCTACTCAGACTCTGACTGAATGCTGTCACTCAAGAATTTTCGATCTTTGCGGAATTGCTTGTGGGCCGAATTTCTCCAAATTTCATCCTATTGTCGGGTTTCTGGATTTCCCTAGGCTATCTTGTCAGCACCATTAATGTCATTCGTACTATTGTAAGGGATGTATTTAATTGATCTTTGAGGACTCTAGTGCCATTATACTTTGTTTTCTATGTTTGATTGAGCTGAGGAGTGCATTCTTTTCGTGTTAGACTTGATTTGAGGCATTTGATCTGCGAATTATTCGATTTGGTAAAGGTTTCTTTGGCATTTTTACAATTGTTCTTTGTTGAGCGCTGAAAAGTTGATATTCGTTGTCACAATAAATTTTTACTTCATCAAATGGTATGTATATGATTTATTTGCTTTCGATTGATGGAAGTGAGTAGTGCTTTGTTGTTTTGGTTTGCTTGAAGTTCAAATTTATGTGGTTTTGAGAGTTTGATGCTAGGGTTGCATGATATTGTTTGATTTATAGTCTCCCAAGTAGTTTTTGAGGTTGTTCATTTGCTTGCATTATGAGGTATCTTGCTTGAGAGCCATGAGTAACCCCTAGTGAAGACTTAGCAGTTGAAATGATTGAATCCTGAGCTTTCTTGTTTGTCAATGGCAAATCTGTAGGGTTTGATACCTAGGGCATCACCATTTAACTTTATTTTGCTTTCGAATTGGCCTAGAATTCAAAGAAAATCTATAGAAGGTCCATATCAAACTTGTCTCAGGCCTATATTCTTGAAATTTATGATTGATCCATTAATCTGGGCGAGATCGTGATTTAATGTCGAAGTTTGGGTTTTTCATCCATCTCGGGATTTTTTGGCTCTGGCGGATTTTCCCAATTGTCCTTGTCTCCTTTGTTTTCTCGAAATCCCCTATTTTTCAGAGATTCATCTTCTTCGTGGATTTCCTTCAACTCTGGATTTTTTCAAAATTCTATCTACCCCAGTTATTCTGAAATTTGCATGACGTGTTAGTGAATAATGGTGCATTTTATGATTAATTTATGCTATTTTGGGATCTCACATGTTGTTTATTGATTGATAATGATCGGATTGAGTTTCTAATAGGTGTTTTCATGTTCATTCCGCTGGAATCCGTCTGGTATGGAATTCTCTGAAATTCTTCCTTGGCTTGGATTTCGTGGATGGTCCTGAAACCCAAAGTTTAATATGATCATTTTATTTGAGGTTTAATGACACCTTGCTTATATAGGATTCATTTTAATGATGATTTTGATTGATTAACATTGGTTTCATGTGGTTTTTACTATGGTTTCTTTGTCAAGTGCAGGCTAAATCTAGAAAGGTAGTGGTTGGATGAGCTAAGAGTGACATGGAGGGGTCTTCAGTATCTGAAGCAGAAATAAATAATATGGACATCAAGAGCAAAATACCGGAGAGCAAGATTACCTCTATTTGGTCAAAGGTGACAGACACGAATGTTGGACTATGGGATTATGAGGAATTCAAAGGCAGAATGGCAGTGTAGGATCTTCCTTTGGTGGCTACAAGAATGTTGGAATCAGGACTGGCACATGTAGTTGATTTTCCCTCTACAGTGCAATGTTATGAATTGGTTCTTGAGTGTGCCATACATTATGACAGTGATACTCAGAGAATAATCGGTCCTCAAGGGAGGATTTTGGCAAATCTGAATCCTGTCTCCATAGCCCAGACCTTTGATATGCCAAATAGATCTCATGTGGTGGCTTTTAACATGGAGGCAGCTAAAAAGTACTATGAAGAGGAGACTATTAAATCACAACAGCTTATCAATTCCTGGTTGGAGAAGACCAAGTCTCATTATTCTAAACTTCCTAAACATCTATTCAGAGCAAAGTTCAAGGAGTATTATGATGCCATCACTCTTCTTAGTAGGTGTGTTTGAGAATTGGATGTGCCATGTTATTGTGAGGATGGAACAAGAAAATATTAACTATCATTGGGTAGGTGTCATAAGTAGAGTGATTCATGAGCAATTTTCCAATGTGCTGCAAACCAAGACCTTCACAATGACCTCGTACTTAGTCTATTCACTTGCAAGATTTCATCCATATAAGGGATTAAGTACCAAGGGAATCCTTGGGTAGGATGCTATTTATGAGGTTTACCCTCAATTGCACTTGGGAAGCTCGAGCTACAGGAGGGTGAATGATAAATTCACCATGCATATCACCAGATTACTTCAGGGTGTAGAACACATGAGGATTTCAAATCAAGCTAAGGAGCTAATTAAGAAATATGGTGCTTGGTTTATTCAGTTCCCAACCTTTTCATACATCCAGGTTGATGGTTGCCAAAGGGCTCCATATCAACTTCCAAGGCATCCCACTGATCATATCCTACTTCTGGAAGTTACTAGATAGATATGTGACTTTGATGCTATTGTTAAAAGAGACAAACATAAGACTAGTTTTGGTAGAGACTTCCTTTTGAGGATAGGCACTGGAGAGGCATGCCCTTACATTATTTCAGCTCAAACTTCAGAAGAAGAGATGAGTGCTCTTGGTTTGTCTTTCCATTCCAGGAGATATAGATTTGACATAACAGGTGAAGCACAAAAGAAGGCCAGTTGGGAATATAGCCACAAAGTTCAGTTGGAAGATTACTGGGCCAACTGCAGTGATGAATATGAGGTTAGAAAGAAGAAGTTTTCTCAGCTTTCAGTTGAATCAGTTCGATTATATAATGTAAAGGCAGTTCCTGATCAAATTGAAGATAATGGGGACCTGATTCAAGGCCATGCTTATGAGGAAGTTAAGGATAGGCCAATTGGTAATGTGGATTGGCTAGAAGAAGAAAAGACATAATTAAGAAAGATAATGGATCCAGTCACCAAGTATACCAAGATGTGGCTAAAGGATAAAATAGGGGAGTTGGAAAATGAAGGTGTACAGTGCACCTATGATTTGATGGGAGATTTGGACCCGCACTCCACTTCTGAGGAATCAACTAAGCAAGATCCTAAAGGTAAAGGTAAGGTGGGTTCCCCTTTCAAGATCAAAATCAAAGATATTAAAATGGACAAAGCTCGGGAAGCAAAAAAACTAAGAAATCCTATTGCTAAGAAAAGAGGGAATACTTCAAAGGCTAAGAAATCTAGAGTGGAGGAAGTTGAAAAGCAGAGTCTTGAGGTTGTTGCTCCTATGCCTAAAAGAAGAAGAATCATAATATTGTCACAAAAGGAAAGTTCTAAGGATGGAGAGGAGGTTAATCCACCTATGGTAAATAAAGAGAGTTCAGAAGAAAAGACACAGGTGTATACAAGGAAGTCAAGGACTCCTTCTCCTAAAGATAATTTGCCAAAGAAATATCCTCCTTCGGTTACTTCTAATGAGAAGCAACCTGATGATGTCCCTGAAACTCAAAACAATGAATTAGATGAATCTAAGGAAGCTGAGGATCATCAAGAAACAAAAGGAGAAGAATTTCATGAGGGTGAGCTTTACAATGCTGAGGCCGAAGTAGAAAAAGTGATGCAGTCTCCCCTGGTTGCATATGAAGATTCACCAATTAGAACTAAAGAAGTTGAATCGTCTCTAAGAGAAGAAGAAGCAGTTAAGGTTATGTCACATGTGCACAGGGAGGAGCATGCTGAAGAAAATGAGGACAAGGCCGAAGGAATTCCTGAGAGGCAGAATTTGAATGAAGATATGCCTAAAGATCAACATGAGGAAGTAGGATACAGTAAAGTACAATTGGAGTCCACTATTCTAGATTGGTTGGACAAGGAAATAAAGAGAAAGAAGGTTGTTGTAGAGGATACTCCACCCAATTGGGAAGAGTTGCTGGCTAAGATTGGAAAAGATAAAGGAAAAAAGAAGGCCAGGGTCATTTCAAAGATTGAAAGAGATGATGCAAGCAATAGGGTGGTTCGCATTGCAACTCCTACTCTAGATACGAATAGAGATGAGGTTACGAGGAAGGATTACAACTTGCAGACTATCAATTTAGGGCCCACTTCCATTGAGCAATACATTGAAGATTATCAGGGTTCTAGTGCAGTCATTTTGGGTAGATTGAGGAAAGAAATAAAGACTAAATAGGAGATGAAGAAGGAGATTGAAGGACTCAAGAAATGTTTGGAAGATCTGATAAAACCCTTGCAATCCATTAGCTCCTCATCCTCTGCTACAAATCTCCTACCCCAAGAAACTATCACTGAGCTAGAAAGAATGAAGGCTTCCACTCTTGCTATGGCAAATTGGTTGCAAGGGGTGCGAACTAAAGGAAATGAGGCTATCAAGGACATTCTCTCAATTGGAAAGGATGCTATTAGGGCAATTGATTGGTTGAAGGAGGTGTTAGCTCAAGATAAGGAAGATGCAAACCTCTTGTTGCAGAAAACCAAAACCATCATGGAGTATACTAAGGATAAGATTATGAGTGATGGAATTCTCCCCTCCTCCAGAGCTGTTGAACCTTGGGATTGGTTTGAGGCTTTGCAAATTAGGTAGAAGGTTCTGAAGAAGATATACAAGCAGAGGAGGAAAATTGAGGATACCCTAACTAGTGTTTATAATGGATGCATTGCTTTCTTTGAGATAATGACAGGGAGAAGGAAGACTGCACCTAAATATTTGAGTTTAGAGTAGTTGAGAAAGTGGTGGCATGATGTTTATACTCTAGTCAGTGATGATCCTGTTACTGAACACCAATTAGATGATGTGGCCACCTACATTGTTGTTATTGATAAATATCTAACATATGAGGTTGAGTGGGATAAATTGGTGAAACAATCAAGGGAAGATATTACATCAATTGAGATCCGACTTAAAGTTTTTCCTTTACCACCTGTGGCCGACTTGGATAAGGTGCTTTTGAAGGTGCATGAAATGCTGGATCGAAATAAAGACAAAGGGGAAGATAGTTAATGCTGGGCTACATCGATATTTGTGCTTCTATATTATTTTGCATGCATTCGTCTGAGCTACATTGGAGATCCCAGGCTGACCTGGATGAGGTTCATGCATTTAATGCATATTTTATCTCATTTTGAATTTCTCTTGGCTGACTTGTTGTGGCTAATTATTATTGTAAAACCCTAACTAGGCTGACATATATTGGGGGGTCTCTATAAATATGACATTTTTCCTCATTTGTAAGGGCTAGATATAGACATAAACGAATAGAGAGATAGCTAGTATAGAGTGAATTAAGTAGAGCAAGAGTTAGCAAGTAGTTGTTCTCAAGAAAATATTGTAACAGAAAGTTGGAATTGTTGCTACAGTGGATAATCTGATGCAAGTAATGAAATTGTGATTTGGTGCCATACTTGTGTTCTTATCTTGCATGGTTCTTGTTATTCTATCTTTAGAATTGCTTTGAGGAAAATTGATATTTAGGATTAGATTTGATTCAATGATGTTTATGATTTGATATTTGAAGTGTTGCAGCAATCCCTGGTCCATACTTTTCTCAACCAACTGATTGTTAGTTGCTTTGCAAAGTTAGCCTGGACTTTTATATTCATTGCACTTAGTTCAATTGTGAGGGTTTATTCATTTCAATTGCAGTAGGGTTGTCTGAATGAATGTTCATGATCTAAAAATCTTAACACCTTAGAAGATTGCACTATTTCTATAAGATTGCTGATTTATTTGGGTCAAGTAGAAATCAATTTTTTGAGGGATTGGTCCATTTCGAGTATTTGTCATTTGCATTGTTAATCTTAGGAGTAGTGTTAGATCTAGAAATCTCTTTAAAACCTTATATATTTTGTTATTTTCTTATCATTTGGGTTAGATTTAGGATTAAAGTATCATTACATTGCCATATCTGATAAATTAAAGATTCAGTATTTTGCTTGTAGTAAGGTCCCATTGTGATTACCAACATTTTCACATTTATCACTAAGTTGTTTATGCATTGTCAAGACCTGACATTAGAGACCTTGGGGTTATCTCTTGAGGCTTGTTGATATAGATTTACCTTTCAAGAGAGATAGGATATTATATTCTAAGTTGTGCAAAAAACATCATCAACAAGATCCATCACATACATCATATAGACATCATTCATAAAGCATCATAGAATCATAACACGTCAGTTTCATCATCATTTGCATCCATAACATATCATCTCCCACACTTGAATCTTCCATAAAAATGGCATGTTTCCCATTGGTCAAGAGATTCTTCCATTCAAATGGCATGTTGTCTTTGGTCAAGGAGACAACATCTTGATTCTCTTCATCTTCACCATCCATTCTTCTTGTTTGAATCCAAACTGTTGATTGTTGCCACCTAACTATATGCTTGGAAAAGGCTATAAATACAACTCTTGGGCATTGTATTTTTCATCCACATTTGAAGTAAAGTTATCATGCAAGTTTTATCATTGCAACTTGGAGAATTTTGGAGTATTATAGCTAGTCTTTACATCATGTTTTACTTTTCATTTACATCTTAGCTTTAAATTTTGCACCATAGTTTCATTTTATGTCCCATCTTGCATCATAGTTGAATTTTAGATTAATTCATTTTTAGTTTGCATTTGAGCATATGTAGAATCATATATAGATCATTCTAGTTCAATACCATAGCATCTACCTCCACTTGTTCATTTATCACACTTTTCATTATCATTTCCATCACATATCTTCATATAGGAAATGCATTAGTTTACATATTAAATATCAAATCAAGATAGTAATCATGCAAAATAGGAGAATAACTCTAATTTTTAATTAGAATTATCTTCAACTCATTTTAAAAAGCACATGACTTATTCCTCCCACACTTCCACCAATTTTGGAGCACATGACTTATTCCTCACACACTTCCACCAATTTTGGAGCACATGGTCTTCTCTTCCCACACTTGAATCTTCCATCCAAATGATAAGTTGCCCATTGGTCAAGAGATTCTTCCATCCAAATGGCATGTTTTTTTTGTCAAGGGGACAAGATCTTAATTCTCTTCATCTTCACCATCCATTCTTCTTGTTCGAATCTAGACCGTTGATTATTACCACCTCACTATATGCTTGGAAAAGGCTATAAATACAACCCTTGGGCATTGCATTCCTCCCATGATAACCGTTATCATGGGATTCTTATAATTAATGTTGATTTTTTCCCAAATATTTCCAAAGATAGTATATGATTTTGATAACACACATGGCCATTATATGATTCTGATAGCACACATGACTTATTCAGGGGTTAACTCCATCTCCACCATCCATTCTTCTTGTTTGAATCCACGATGCAATAGGAGAATTAGAAATGTGCTATAATTCATAATTGAATTACTATCATGATTTATCATGCTTCCAAGAGCAATAGGATTGGAAGCACAAAATGGCGCCCACTTTGGGGCCTTGCCTCGTTTATTACTAACTTGTTGGAAAATTTATGTTCACAAGTTTGGGTGTGAGACTTCTAGTGCTTCTTGCACCTATTTTAGTGCTTCTTGCACCCGTTTTGGTGCCTTTTCTACCTGTTTTGGTGCCTTTTGCAAATTTTGTGGCACCTTTTGCACCTATTTTGGTGCCTTTTGCACCTTTTGTGGCACCTTTTGCACTTTTTGTGGCACCTTTTGTCTCTTTTTTAGCACCTTTTTCACTTTTTGTGGCACCTTTTACCCATTTTGTGGCACTTTTTGTCTCTATTTTTGGTGCCTTTTGTCTCTGTTATGATGCATTTTGTCTATTCTTAAAATGGTCGTATCTTGGTCATACAGAGGTCTTTTTCAGAGCTTTTATTTTTTAAATGGGGTAGAATTTCATAAGCTATGCAATGGTGTATGTGTTTCTCAATTTTGGTGGAGTTAAAATATTCAATTTTACACCTAAAGTCAAATCACATTGTAACTTGGTCTATGTTTTAGGGTTTTTATGCTTAATCATTCATTTAACACTCATGTATTCTTATTTCTTGACCTCATCTAACATTTTGAGCGTTTATTGCAGGTTTTAAGAGGAACATGGAGCATTGAAGTGAAAGAAAAAACATTTGATATCCATTGTACTAAAAAAAATGCCTATCAAAGACATTCTTATCAAACTACTGACATATTACAGGGGCTAGAAGTGATTTAATTGTTTACTTTTGGTTAAGTTAGGAACATAGCTTAATTCAAAGGTTAATGAGCACCATGTCTTTTGTGCTTGATGGATGGTAGGCATATGCTCTCCCCTTAATTGGGTGACCAAAAATCCAAACCCATTCGTGTTTATCTATGAGTGTGAGTGGAGTATATAGCATGTGTTCTCTCTTTATTCATGTGGAATAAAGATTGATCGAACTACGGGTATACTTGCTTGCTTTTGTTTATCTTAGAGGGCATTCCTTGTGGGAAAAAAGTAATCACCCAAGGGAACGACCCAATCGGTAACATGCTAAAGCCAATCAACTTCCAGTCAGTATATAAATGTGGATACTGGAACAAAGGCCAGTATCACGAGGATAGTTCTGATGAGAAGGGAAACAATGGTCTCTCACCGCATGGATTATCCCCCACAAAGGGAATGCCCGTAATAAAACCCTTGTTATAGTTTGGAAAAAAACCTTTATCTATTCTTTGGTGCAGCAACGGTTGTTGCGAAGGCATCCACATTCTCACAATTTTTAGTAGAGATGAAAAATATGTCATGGGAGATTCATGGGTATTGATGCTTGGCTGCCCTGAGAAGTGAGTGTCATGGAGGGGAGCCAGTGAAGTCAAGCATCTAGTCATCTGCTAAGAATAAGTGCGGTTGGGGTAAAACCCACATGGAATCCAAAAGAATACAGTCTTTCACAACCTTAGGAGTGTACATTGTTTGATGTGTCTTTATCAAAGTGTTTTCAAAACAAATTTCAATCAAAGTGTCACATGTCGAAAGTGAAAACCCTGATTCAGAATTACATTCATTGAAACAACCAAGTCTCTAATTGGAAAATATGAAAAATAAAACAAACTTCCAAGAAACAATGTTATTCTTCCAGTTTGGCACATCTTGTAGACCTTCTAGCGCATATTGGCTACCTTTTGGCGCATCTTGCACCTGTATTCATGCATATAGTCCAAGTTACCAAAGTCAAAACCTACTTATAAAGCCTTTTAAAAAAAATTGGCTCTTCTTGCACTTTATGTGGCACTTTGTGTATCTGTTTTGGCGCTGCTTGCACTTTCTATGGCACTTCTTGTACTTTCTATGGTGCTTCTTGCACTTTTTGTGGCACTTTTTTCACTTTCCCTAGCGCTTTTTATCTCTATTTTGGCACATTTTGTAGACCACAAAATTGTGACTTAGATTCATCTCCTATCTGACAGTCAATCTCATCCCAGAAATCCTCAACAATGTTCAACCATTCCTTAGGTAAAATAGAGTCTGAACATGTGTTTAATAAAATGATTTCACGAAAGATTAAAATCCGAAAACTCAAGTCCAAAGTTCTTAGTCAAGGAGAACATCAAAAATGTCTCTCAACACTCTATGAATTTAGAGAGAGGTTGGTCTTCAATTTTTACAAAAGAGCTTCAAAGAACAATCCCAACTTGTACTCATTTTACTATTGTCAAAATCCAAGACTTTTCCAAAGATTTGAGTATCTCATTTCACAATTTTGAACCAAAATTTCAAAATTTTCTCAAGTCCAAAATCATTCCTTAAATACCCTAGAAGTCTAAACTTGTTAAAATTGACCTCTACAAGTGGAATTATTTAACTTAGACCAAGATCTAACATCTCAAAGTACCAAATTCATCAAATTTATCACACCTTTTATAATTAAGCCTAGTTTCATCATCAATATTTATCATCTTCTCATCATGAAATGAAGCTATATAGTCAAATTAAACTTAGTCTCATTAGAATTTTTCATTCTATTTGACTTAGTTGTAATCCTTGGTATTTTTCCAAAACAAAGATCAAAATTTTATTAAAAACTATAACACTTGTTTTCCCATTTTAACAAGACCCCAAAAAGCATAAACTCAAAGAATGGGAAATTGAAACTCAAACCACCATGGTTGGAATAGATGAGGATCAATTGAATGCTTTAGCTCATCAAATGGAAAACCTTCAACAACAAATCTGGGATATGCAAAGGGAAACAACCATAGAAAGATATTTGTTGTCAGACATCTATTCTTATCCATGTGATAGAAATCTAGACAAGACACCTTCTTCACCAACAACTACATCATCCAAGTTCAATTTCTTTAAACTCTTGAAAAAGTTAAATGAGAAGCCCAAATCTTAGTCCTCAAACACAAAGGATATTGAACAATCTTACCATGTCATGCATCTATCTTCATCTCCCATAAGTCAAAATAAATCTTAGGATTCTTTCACCCAAGTTAATAATGCCATCCAACCACCTTCTTCTATCATATATTCCACATCCAATGATTCCTATCAATCTCTCAATCTAAATCATGCTATCATAGACTCCCTCACACATCAAGATCAAAGCATTCTTTCCACTTCATCTAATGATACCAAAATTCCACAAGTTCTTCCAATCTTTGACCAAGACCCCATCTCTCAAGAATTCTATGATGATCCCCTCCTTTCACTTTTCATCCACAATAATTCCTTTCCATCTCAAGAGAAAAGTATTCTTCCAAATCCTCCTTCCACTCCATCTAATGAATCCATACCATCTCAAGATTCCATTGCATCCTAGGAGCATGATAGTTCTTCCATCTTATCTAATGATGTCCTATCACCCAATGATCAAGCTATTATTTCTACAAAATCTCATGATTCCATTCCTCATCAAGATCAAGATATGCTTCCATCCGACGATATCCCTTCATTTCATGAGGATGTTCATCCTTCTCAAGATCAAGATATGCCTTTCACACCACTACATGATGATTTCACACCTAATAAATAGCAAGATACTCCATCTCTTACACCTTGTAATCCTTTTCCAAGTCAATATCAAAGTACCCCATCCTCCCCATGTCAAGAGCCTTTCACACGTATACAAGCTATCCATGAACCCCACACCTACAAATCGGGATCCTCCACCTTCATCCGCTCTGGTTTACTTCCAACACCTTTTCTTTCATCCATATCATATCCTCCCCAAAATGGACTTGTGTCTTGTTTCACAAACAATACATATCCCATTGGTAAACAAATGTGTCAAAGTATGAACTACAAAGGCAAAGGATTAGGCCTTCATGAACAAGGTTTCCTAGAACCTCTTTTTGCTCAAGAAAACCCATATCACCATGGTCTTAGTTATACATCTAAGTGTCCTAGTCCATCAAACCTTCCCTCTATCCTAGGTCCATATCTTATTCCTCAAGAACAATAAAGGCACACATCCTTGATTCCCTTTCAAAATTATACCTACACTCACACTCTCCATTATCATTTCTATCACATATTTTCATATAGGAAATGCATTAGTTTGCATATTAAATATCAAATCTTGTTTCCTAAGTTGTCATTTTAGCAACCATTGTGCACATAGAAAAATGAGGGCCAAATAGTTTAATAAATCCTTAGGAATAGAGGACAATGATACATTCTCTAAATATTTGTTGAAATTGCTAAATAGAGTAGTTTACTTACTTGCAAATCTTTTATATAAATCATTTCATTAAGGTTTTTGTTGAATGCTCCCAAGCTCCAATGATAAAACATGCATGATAACTTCAAATGTGGATGCAAAATACAATGCCCAAGGCTTGTATTTATAGCCTTTTCCAAGCATATAGTGAGGTGGCAACAATCAATGGTCTGGATTCGAACAAGAAGAATGGATGGTGAATATGAAGAGAATCAAGATGTCCCCTTGACCAAAGACAACATGTCATTTGGATGGAAGAATATCTTGATCAATGGCCACCATGCCATTTGGATGGACGTTTCAAGTGTGCGAAGAGAAGACCATGTGCTTCCAAAATTGGTGGAAGTGTGGGAGGAATAAGTCATGTGCTCCAAAATTGGTGGAAGTGTGTGAGGAATAAGTCATGTGCTCCAATGTGAGGAACGAGCCATGTGCTTTTTAAAATGAATTGAAGATAATTCTAATTAAAAATTAGAGTTATTTATTTTCATGTGACTTTGGTGAGGTGGCACAAAAAGTTGTAGAAATGTGCTCTAATTCCTAATTGGTCGTTTAGTGAAGATTAATTAAATAAAACAAATTTAGGGAACCTTGTTTATTTAATTAATTTAGAAGAATATGATTTTAGATTTGGAGAATTAGAGAAGGGTGAATAATATAAATAAATTGAGAATTTATTTATACATATTCGTAATTAAATAGTTGGTATTTAATTAATTAAATGCCATGACCATTTTTAGGTGTATACATTAATTAACTCTAGTCAAACCATTTTAGAATTAGAGCATATTTCTACAACTTTTTGTGCCACCTCACCAAGGTCACATGAAAATAAATAACTCTAATTTTTAATTAGAATTATCTTCAACTCATTTTGAAAAGCACATGGCTCATTCCTCACACACTTCCACCAATTTTGGAGCACATGACTTATTCTTCCAACACTTCCACCAATTTTGGAAGCACGTGGTCTTCTCTTCCCACACTTAAATCTTCCATCCAAATGACATGTTTCCCATTGGTCAAGATATTCTTCCATCCAAATGGCATGTTGTCTTTGGTCAAGGGGATGACATCTTGATTCTCTTCATCTTCACCATCCATTCTTCTTGTTCGAATCCAAACCGTTGATTGTTTCCACCTCACTATATGCTTAGAAAAGGTTATAAATACAATCAATCTTGATCCATCTCATTTTAAAAAGAACATGGCTTATTCCTCATATAAATACACCCAATGTCTTTTGTGCTTGATGGATGGTAGGCATATGCTCTCCCCTTAACTAGGTGACCAAAAAGCTAGAACCATTCACTTTTTTTTGCGAGTGTGAGTTGAGTATATTGCATGTGTTCTCTCTTTATTCATGTGGAATAAAGATTGATCGAACTATGGGTATACTTGCTTGCTTTTGTTTATCTTAGAGGGTCTTCCTTGTGGGAAAAAGTAATCATCCAAGGGAATGACCCAATCGATAACACGCTAAAGCCAAGTGCATTTCCAGCCGATAAATAAGTGTGGATATTGGATCAAAGACCAGTATCATGAGGTTGGTTCTGACAAGAAGGGTAACAATGGTCTCTCACCACATGGATCCACCCCTCCCATTTCTCTTGGAATCAATTTGGGTGCCAAATGTCAAAAGCTTCCATATCAAAATCCACATGTGTCAAAGGATCAACATGTCTCCTTGAAGAGGCATGCAAAAATAAAAGAAAATTTGGTCCAAAATCAAAGGAAAAATCAAAAATGCCACAAAGGCCCATCAAATCAAAAAGGAAATTTTTAAAGACCACAAAGGTCCATAAATCAAAAGAAAATTTCAAGGCCAAAAAGGCCCATCAAAGCAAAAATAAAATTTTCCAAGGTCACAAAGGCCCATAAATCAAAAAGAAAAATCTTAAAGGCCACAAAGGCCCACAAAACAAAAATCAAAGTCAAAAGTCATGTGGATTCCAAAAAGTCTCATAGAAGCAATAAAATCTAAATTGGCATCCAAATTTGCTAATCCTAAAGCTTCCTCCAATTTTCCATCTAAAATCCTAGTGTCTTCCAAATCCATTTTTCCTCCATCACTCCACCACCCTTCAAGGTGTGTGCCAATGTTGAACTTACAATCCTTTCCATCTATCCATCAACAAGCCTTCCCACCTACTATACATTATCCAATATTCATCCCCCATCATTCTCCTTTAATCCAAACCTTTGGATAAGTTCTTAGTTCTTCCATCATACCTTTAATAGGCCAACATTTATGAGTCTAATCCCCATTACCACGGTTTATTAAAGGGATATTTGGTTGTGAAACTTGATGCTTAAGTCCTTCCATCTTCCTATCATGCATATAATATCCTCCACATTTCCCACCTTTGATCTCGACAAGGTTAAGGATCTTCTTGAACATCATATATCTTATCCTATACGCTCTATCCATATCTTTCGTACCATATACTTCGCCTTATCCATATTCCATCATTCTTACTAGATATATCATTTCTTGTCGTCCTTGATCTTAGTGAGGAATAGGGGAAAAATACTTGTGCCTTGTGTCTGTATCTTATCTAGTTGATCTTGATCATCCTATTCATTATCCTTATCCTTTCATTCTTCCATTCCATATCTCCTAGCTTATCAAAATCCATGTCATCATTTCCCTTTGCAACCTTGAATCTTATCATGCAAATCATATTTGAGCCTAGTTGTAAAACATTATCCAATCCTCATATATTTTTTCAATCAATCATCAACAATCATCAATATTATCGTACTTAGAGGAAATTAGTGATCCTAAGTACTTATCATCATCATGCCTTATGGAATCAATCATTCCTGGCATCCTAATCAATCAACCATTATCATCTTTTGACAAGAGATATGTTGCTTGTGTGACATGTTTTGCAGTGAATCTTTCATTTTGATCTATCATTTATCCATGGTTGCATTATCTCTATTGTGGGGCATCTTGTTCTTTCAATCAGTCATATCATCTCATTCCATCTTAAAAGTCCTAGAAAAATACCAAACACATTGGAAAATGTCTTGAAAAAATGGTTGCCTTGATGAAAACATAGCAAACAAGCATCTTTGCGACAACAAAAAAATCAGAAAAAGAAAAAAATACAAAAAAAAAAGAAAAAAATTAAAAAGATTAAAAAAAAATCATAAAATCTGAGAAAGTGCAATAAAAACTAGTGAAAACTTGGCAACATGCACTATTTGTGATAGGTCAACTTTTCCATCTATTTGAGCATGTCGACCATTCACTTTCGCCATCCATCTGCCTATCCTGAAAGCTCCATGTACATATCTTGGCATCACAGTCATGTCTCACCCTAGATTGAGGGAAAAATCCTAAACTAATTGAGGGCAAATAAACTTTGGGTTTAAACCAACAAAAAAAACAATAGTAGTACAACACAACCCAAAAACAATGATCATAGTGCAACTCAACGTTCAACATCAATCACACAAACATAAACACATCGAACACCCAAATCAAAATAGCCAAATCAAATCAAAGAAAACTTCAAATGGATGATTTTCTTTCTGAATCATGGGTTTATCACGTTAAACACAAATGTTCAATTGTTGTACTTGGATTTTTGTTATCATATCTCTGGAGCCCCTCGATGATGTATCGAACTAGAGGATCCAGGAAGGAGTATGATTTTTCTTTGTCTTTTTTATGCGAGTTGATCATTATTACTGTGCAAATTGTCATGAGACATGCACTACAAATTATCACTAATGATATTTCAAATTTGCATAGGAAAAGGATTAACTCTTGTCTATTTACACAAGCAATGCTTAGGTCATCTCAGTTTAATTATACTTAGATGCTTGTGTTAACTTGCACTATCAAATATCATGGAAGTAGTACTCAGGTCATCATGGTCTAAATATACCATTGATGCTTGTACTCACTTTCAACATTTTAAAGGCCCGATGATGATAAAAAGCACGATAAATTGGTTGTTACAAATGACAACTTTTGCATACGAGATCTGCATGGTTAGAGTAGATTGCATCCGTGTTAGTTTGCATATGTATTTATGGGATTTCCAAAGCTGCAACAATGATGTTATCTCTTGCATTAAGGAATTGAGTACACTTGGCATTGCCAAAAACACATCATTTTCATATAATTACACACCACTTGCATTATCATCAATTAGACAACATTCTCATTTAGTTGCATGTTAGTTGCATCATAATTTTCATACATTGGAAAACATTATCACATCATCCATGCATCACATCATTATATTTGCATCAGAAAACACAAAAAAAGTGCATTCCATGTCACTTGCATAATCATAATCATCTCATTCATTATTAATGGATTGAGAAATTGGTCCATTAAGAAGATTGAAAGACATATCCAACAAATTAAGAACGAAAAAATATCTATTTTAATAGGGGAATAACTGAACTTGACACATCTATAATTGAACTCGATGCATCATTGAAATCATTTATTCCTTTAATAAAATGGATCTTGGATTCAAGATTGAAGGACATTCCAACAGAGTAAGATTTCCAAGAAGAAAAAGCTGTTGAAAAGCATGATTGATTAACAAGGATATAATGCCCTTGTTATGAACATCTAAAACCAGTAGTGAAGATGAATTTGTTATTACTCAAATCCAAGACTAATAAAGGACTAACTGGATATAAACATCACATGTTATTTGCATAGTCATATCCATATCACATAGCATAAAACATCATTCATAAAGCATATAGAATCATCAATCATTGCATACATCACATTGTCATCTCATCATTGCATAATCATCATGATTATCATCATATAAACATAAAACATCATCATTTCATCCATAATAAATTCATCCATTCATTACATCATTTATTTGCATTAGAAAAGAACAAAAACATAAAATACATCACATTTCATTGGAATAATAGGATCCATCACATACATCATATATACATCATTCATAAAGCATCATAGAATCATAACACATCAATTGCATCATAATTTGCATCCATAACATATCATATCATCATCATATAGAACATCATATAGCATCATAAAATAGAAATCAAATGCATCCATCATAATCATCATGATCATCATCACATATAAACATTGTATCGACACATAGATCGTAATCATCACAGCATATCATAGATACCTCAAAATAATGTCAAGTGTATAAGGATATCCAAATATTGAGAGGTGCATCAACAAAGTGGCAGAAATCACAAAATCTCTGACTGAATAAGTGTATACATCAAGTATCAGTACATCATCAAGTATGAGTACATCATCAAGTCTCAGTACATTAATCAATCCTATACTGGGGCATATCAATCAATCAAAGAAGTCAAACCACATCACCCAATCAAATCTAAATCCGCCTACACCAGATGCAAAAATCCTCCTATGATCATAACATATCACAAATCAATAATCTTATCAATCAATTTAACCTCGCCTATCATGAGGTTCATCAATCAATTCAACCTCGCCTATCATGAGGTTCATAAATCGATCCAACCTCGCCTATCATGAGGTTCATCAATCGATCCAACCTCACTTATCATGAGGTTCATCAATCAAAATCAACTTCGCCTATTATGAGGTTCATCGATCAATCAATCCAACCTCACCTATCATGAGGTTCATCAATCGATCCAACCTTGCCTATCATGAGGTCAATCATCAAACGATCATTGATCATCACCTATCATGAGGTCAATCATCAAATTATCATTGATCCTCGCCTATCATGAGGTCAATCATCAATCTATTATTGATCATCGCCTATCATGAGGTCAATCATCAATCTATCATTGAACCTCGCCTATCATGAGGTCAATTATCGATCAATCATTGATCCTCACTTATCATGAGGACAATCATCAATCTATCATTGATCCTCACCTATCATGAGGTCAATATCATCATCCTATCATTGATCCTCACCTATCATGAGGTCAATCATCAACTATCACATCAACATCATCAAATCAATCAGCTGAATGCAATCATCAAACATCGAACACAAGGAGGCAACATAAGGCATCAATTAATCAATTAATCAATCTGGTAGGCTCAATCTTCTTTTTCAGGAGATAAATCATTTCTTAAAGCATAAAAATTTGCAAATCATCATCAAATCATCAAAAAAATTGAAAATTCAAAAAAAATCCTAACAATTCAAAAATTCACCAATTTATCTCCCGAGGGGGCATATATTCAATATTTGAAAATCAAACGTCATGGGCATCGTTTGGGGCAATCAAAAACTTTTATGGGCATCGGTATCAATTTTTTCTTTGAAGCAACGTGTAAACACATTACTTCAAAGAGGGAAAAAATGTATACACCTAAAAACGGTCATGACATTTAATTAATTAAATAATAGTTATTTAATTAATATTCGACTACATATAAATAAATTCTCAATTTATTTATATTGTTCACCCTTCTCTAATTCTCCAAATTTAAAATCATATTCTTCTAAATTAATTAAATAAACAAATTTCCATAAGCTTGTTTTATTTAATTAATCTTCACTAATCTCGATTAGGAATTAAAGCACATGTCTACAACTTTTTGTGCCACCTCACCAAGGTCACATGAAAATAAATAATTCTAATTTTTAATTAGAATTATCCACAACCAATTTTGGAGCACATGGTTTATTCCTCACACACTTCCACCAATTTTGGAGCACATGGTCTTTTCTTCACTCACTTGAGTCTTCCATCCAAATGGCATATTGCCAATTGGTCAAGAAATTCTTCCATCCAAATGGCATGTTGTCTTTGGTCAAGGGGACAACATCTTGATTCTCTCCATCTCCACCATCCATTCTTCTCGTTTGAATCTAGATTGTTGATTATTGCCACCTCACTATATGCTTGGAAAAGGCTATAAATACAACCCTTGGGCATTGTATTTGGCATCCACACTTTTGAATAGAGGTATCATGTAGGTTTATCATTTGAGCTTGGGAGCACTTTGGAGTCTTATAATTAGTTTTTACATCATGTTTTACATCATAGTTAGATCTTAGACTAACACTTTGCTTCATAGTTGCATTTTATGTCCTCCATTGCATCATAGTTGTATTTTATATTAGCATTTTAATAGTTTGCATTTGAGCATATGTAGAATCATCTATAGAATCATATAGATCACCACCACAGTATCCACCATCGTTTGTTCATTCATCATAGTCATCCACCATTCATCATAATCATCCATCATTCATCATAATATCCATCATCATTTCTACCATTTAGTTTCATGTAGGAATTTAATTAGCTTACATGTTGCATTCTAATCTCATTTCTTAAGTGTCATTCTAATAGCCTTTGTGCACATAGAAATCCAAGGGCCAAAAGGTTAAAGGAATCTTTAAGACTAAAGGACAATGAGACATTCTTAAAAGATTTGTTAAATTGCAATTTAGAGTAGCTTCTTTTCTTTGAATCTTTGATATAATTTGTTTCATTAAGGTTTGTGTTGATACTAACTTTACACATTTAACATAGGAACAATAAGAAATTATAATTGATGATGTATCCTTTGTGTTTTTAAGCTCATATTGATTTTATTGAGGTACCCTTATCTCTATTGTAGAACTCATTGGATCTTTAGGGTCAGTCGGTACACCACTTGATTTTACATTGAATTGATGCTCACTAGCATATATATTTGTTCTAGATATCCACATGTTTGAAATCCTCATTGATATAATCTATATTGGGTATGCTACATGTATTCTTATATTTTTAATAAAAATATATAATCATCATAAATAGGATTGAGATAATCCTCATCATTCACTTCCACTTGATTGGATTCATTATGTAGGGAAGGGATTGATATAGATTTTGAGTTTTTGATTTGGAGGTAATATAGATATGTTTAATTGTTATTAATAACCCCTACTTGAATCACATTATTACCAATAGATATTATATCTCATGTTTTAGTGTTATACATACTACCTATAATGTTTCTAAATATTTGATGATAGTAATAAAAGGAATTAACATAAAAAAATTATAGCATGACTCTAAATGTGTCAATTAGTTTGATAGAAGGTAAGGTGATACATTGGTGATTCAATAGTTATTTCAATATTATTTGTTAAGTATCTCCCTATTTAATGAGCTTTCTTTGCTCTCTTATATTTAGGTTGATGACAAATTAGAATGAGACTTATTGATAATTTTAACTTTGATTGAAACTTATGAGGGTGAGGAGTGCTAGGGAAGCTAGTAGGAGATTGTTATCTAACAATTTAAGCTCATAATCACGTAGACAAGAACATGATTAAGACGATTAATCTTAAGTATAAATACCACTTTTATTTAGTGATGGGAAGGAGACTATATAAAAATAGATCCTGAAGCTCATTCTTTGGTGATTGATATGTCTTGTTATCTAATAAAACTTCGAACCAAAGTATATAGTCATTTATTTTATCATTTTGTCATTGCTAATAGTGTGTTGATTTGGAAAATGTGACTTTACACCCAATATTGTGTTAAAATGGTTAATGAAGGCATTGATCAATTCTCCAAAGGAATGAATAGAAGTGTGAGGTAGGGAGTAAAATAAATCAACTTTATAGTTTCTCAAGATCCTTAGAAACAATCTTGAAATAAACTTTTGATCATAGATGTAATCTAATCATATTATTTTGAAAGTACATATATGAGTCAAGTGGCCCCCTTTACCATCATACATTACAAAACTAAGCACTAAAAATCCTAATTGTAAATGATGAACTAATATTTTGTAAGCCAATGGATTGTATAGTAAGTAACTTAATTGATAGATCCTTTTTAGGATATTTTTTTAAATCATCAATATAGGTTTTCATATCATTAAAATCACTCGTGGTGGTAGCAAATTGGTAGGAAAGGTTTGAAGTAGAAACAATAGAAATAGGAGAATATTAAAAGGGGTAATAATAGATAAAAATGAATATGAGTAGACAAGGGGAAGTGAAAGAAACAAAGGTTGTATGTGTAGAGAAAGGAGTGGAAAAAGTAAGGGTTATATTAGTCTAGTAAAAGGGGAGTATATATGGGTTGATACATAAGGTTGACATGGCTAAAAAGGAGTATATGAATGGAAGATATGGATATGGATGTGGTAGGAAGGGTTGAGAAATATAAGGGATGCAAGAGAAATTAGGATTGTCCATAAAATGAGATGAAAGGAGTATGGGAAGGTGAATTATGGATATTACGTAGCGTTTGAGGGAGGTAGGCTAATATGGTTAACCATATGAGGACATTGTGTATCTTCAATTATTTTTCCTACAGAATATTGAGTGTATTCATTTCATATGATTTAGTAAGAAGTTCCTCACTAAGAGTATCAACAAAAAAGAAGTGGCATATCATCAACTATTATAGGTAATTGATGGTATATATATTTTAATTCATCAATTATTCAATATTTATTTTTATTTTAAACACTTGTGATGAAGGTATCATGATTATAATACCCTTCTCATTAGAATGCAACTTGTAGTTCTCATAATAGCTAGAAAAAAATGGAGGTAATCATGGTAGCAAGATAAGAGCTTAACTTAACACTTCATCAAAGGGGAACAATGGGCTTAAGAAGCTCATTAGGCATTAAAATTCAAAAAATATAGATTGAAAAATAACAAATGTATACTATGAAATTTTGAAAATATAAAACTAGATTTTTTACCATAAGGCATGGAAGTTATAAGTTCACCAAAATGTAGGGAATTAAAACATATAGTACAATTAAAAGATGTAGGTTTAACCCTAATTAGATTAAACCTAAAGATTAAAGAGTTGAGGCTAAATAAAAGATTGAGATCTAAGTAATTGAGACCCAAAAAACAAATAATTGAGAAGGGATAGATGAATTGATGATCTTAAACAACCTAGGATGATGTTCTTAAATGCAAGTCCTAAACACACAACTTGAGACCTTCACTGTGTTTGTCAATAGGATACCAATCATAGTTCAAGAGAAAGAAAGACCTCATGAAGCAGCAAATTCAACATTCAAATTAGGAAGATGAGGTTGCAGTATCACCTCTTCAAAGGGACATGCCTACAAGTGTGACCTAATTTGAAAATGTAAGAATCCTATAATTTGAACCAATCTTAATTAATGTTATGAATAAAGCATAAGTAATAGTTTCAAGATTAAGTTCAATTAGTACACCAAATCAATTAAATTTAATGATAAATTTATATACACTAACAACATGCACACAAAATAATTAAAAAATAAAAAAATACAAAATACAAAATATACACTATAATCCCTAACAATTAACATCCTTTTACTAAAGATATAAATGTGATTTAAATCTTTGTTTTACATCTAATGATATATATTTTTTCTACTCTATTTTTCAAAAATGATATCTATCCAAAACAACACTAAAAATGATGACCATAATAAAATATCAATAACTTCAAACCCAATTAAATGTTCTGCATAATTCAGTTAAATAAGACCTCCACTAGGCAGCTAAAAATACAAATAAATAATTAAAAAAAACACCCAATATCAAAATAGTTGTCACTCCACAGTTCTCTTTCTCTAAATCTCTGTAAAATTTTCTTATCAGAGCAAAATAACTTTTATCAAAATCTTATAAAATAATCTTAAGAAACAAACTTCAAGTCAAAAGAAATTAGAAAGTTAAACAGAACAGACAATGAGAACAGTATTGTTTTCTCCTCCAAACTCCTCGGAACATCATCTTGTAAACTTTGTTTACAATCATTTAAAAAATACTGCAACTCTAGATAAGACACTTTCCAATAACGGTGATAGAACATGATTCATATTCTAACTTGTAACATGCAACACTGCAAATACATGCAGACGGCTCAAAGTACAAAACTTTCTTGGACTGCATGTATTGTTTTGTTTCTTCTGTCTTGTTCTCGCATGATGTAAGCAACAGATGCCTGGACATTGCTCTAAAATATAATCAATAGAATCTCCACCTGCTAGCAAACAAAACCCATTTCAAAAAACTAAGTTGCAGCCTCTCTGACGTTCATTTTCTTGGTATTAGTTGTATGTTTTAATGATTTTTTGGGCTTAGTATTGAGGGTATTCATTTTGTTCAAATATTTAGTATTTAGAATTGTCTTTATATTAATTCGTGAATTTGGGTGTTGATTGTGGTAGTTTGGGAGTTACAAACAAGGGCCGTCGTTTAGAATTGTCTTTATATTGATTCGTGAACTTGGGTGTTGATTGTGCAAGTTTGGGAGTTACAAACAAGGGCCGTCTTTAGTTTGAAGACACGATTCAAACCTGTGAGCATAACAATAACCCAACATAGACATATTCCATGAACTCAATGACTGAACAAAAATTTAAACATGTATGAAGACAATAACGCCAATCCTTAACCAATACACCATGCCCTTGATGATTAGAATTATCTCTCTAAGTATTATATTAAAATAAGGAATTATTGTTTGAAAAGGAATTTTTATGGTGAAGGTTAATTCAATGTCTTTTTCTGAAATATAAGCCTAGCATTTAGGACTTGAAAATGAAGCTTATTTTGAATAAATATAGGGACTTTCAATTATCAAACACTTGAGTAATTTATATGTGGGAGGATGAAGTTGTCTCATACTTTAGAATAAGTGTGGCAATTATTGACATAACAACAAAATGCATTTAATTATATATGATTGAACATCCATAATGTCAATTTATACTATTGATATAATGATTGTGTCATATGAGATGTTTTCTCAAACAAGCCTTTTAGTATAAGAATATAAAAAAGACCCATACCTTTACACAATAATTAGTCATAAATTTTGTATCAAGTGTTATATATTAAAGGGGATTATAGCTAATGATTTTATTGGGAAGATAAGAATGCAAAAAATATTAGTACCTATTATTTTAAAATATAATCATTAAAATATTAGAACTCCTAGATAGTGTTGATGTTGAACACAGGCCCATGACTTAGAATAAAGATTCCCTAGAATCCTTCTAAGGGGAGATCTCATTCACATCCGTAAATGAAGCATGTTGATTAGGCTTGGTGGGGCAATCCTTTGCATAGTGACCAAACTTGTCACAATGAAAACATTGGACTTTGGAGAGGTCCCACTTCTTCTTGAATGCAAGAAAACCATCTGACCCTTTATATCTATTCCTCTTGAAGTGTCCTTTCTTTCCTCTTTTTTCCTTTCTTCTCCGATGATTGAGCAAAAAGAACATGAATGACTTCATTTGTAGAGCTTCGACCAATACCTTTCACAGCCAACCTAGACTCTTCTTGAATATAGTCTGCCCTTAAACGATCAAACTTGGGAAGTTTCGATCTCGCATTGATTCCTTGAATGTAAGACTCCCAAGATGAAGGAAGACCATTAAGAGCCAACCTGGTCAAATCCTTGTCATCAACAATATGACCAATGGTAGAGAGCTGGTCTCTCAATTCGGAAATCTTCATGAAGTAGGTGATGACAAATTCTCCTTCTGCCATCTTAACATGATGAAGTTGTTGCTCCAAGGCAACTGCCCGGCTTGTGTTGTTGATTTCGTACATTTCCTCCAATGTCTTGAACATCTCCCTTGCAGTCTTCAACTTGGAGACAATTGGAACAATGTGATCCTTGATGGAATCAACCAACAACTTCTTCGCCTTGATGTCTTTCTTCTTCCATTGCAACTTCTCTTCTTCCTCTTTAGGTTCGGGAACTTTGGTCTCCAAAAACTTTGCCAAATCATTCTTCTCCAATGTGAGCATGATTCTAAACCTCCATGAAGTGTAGTTTGACACTCCCTCAAGTCTATCTTCGATCTTCAATCCGTTCACCATCTTGATTGATGTAGAGATAGAAAAAGAATTAAGACGAAGAGAAAAGAGTATCATTGTAAATCTGATCACGATCTTCTCAAACCTGCTCTGATACCATGTTAAATTTAATGATCAGATTGTATGCACAAAAATTTAATTCCATCTTTATATAATTTTGATTTAATGCTCTGATGGAGTCACACACATGACATCCACCATGGCTCTCCCATAGGGTGGAAACAAGGGCTTTCACCTCAAATCTCTCTCAAAGAGAAATGCATTAACAAGGGCTTGCACCTCAAATTCCTCTGTCTCAGAAGAAAATGCATTAACAAGGGCTTGCACCTCAAATTCCTCCGTCTCAAAGGAAAATGCATTAACAAGGGCTTGCACCTCAAATTCCTCCGTCTCAGTGGAAAATGCATTAACAAGGGATTTCACCTCGAACTTCTCTCACATAGAAGAACTCATTAACAGGCTCACTGATGTTGAGACTCTTTCTCGGTTAAGGTTGGATTCTCCACCATACTAAGCTTATCTCGAAAGTACACAAACTTGATTCTGGAGAGAGGCTTGGTGAGAATGTCTATCGTCTACTCATCAGTGTTGATATACCTCAACTGTATAGCCTTCCACAGTACCATATCTCTAATATAGTGGTACTTGATCTCAACATGCTTAGTTTTGTCATGGAACACAAGATTGACATATAGCTTCACGTAACTTTGATTATCACAAAGAATGATAGTAGACTCCATTGATTGTCTAGACAATCCTGCAAGGAGCTTACGAAGCCACACTGCTTCTCGAGCTGCCACACAAGCTGCAATAAACTCGGCCTCTGTTGTACTCAGAGCCACTGGAGACTGCTTCCTACTACACCAGGAAGTCATCGCGCACCTCAACTAAAACAACATCCAGAGGTGCTCTTCTAGTCAGCAACATAACCATCTTCTTTAGGTTCAATAGGCTCCCTCTGAATTTTTAAGTACTTGCATCAACCTTTTGACCTCATCGTCCAAGATTGCCTGCAACGCTTGCCTTAGATAAATGTTTTCCAGTGCACACCTCTGGTATTGTAGAGAGTTCAAGGTAGACCTCCTCGACCTCATAGCAGATCATGTTGGTATGTGGCGACTGATCATGCTATACTGTATAGCCCATGGTATACTGTACACCCTGACACGTATCCTACTTTTTCGCGTTGTCACGGAAAAAGGGAAAAATCAACGAAAAAGGAAAAATCCATTTTGTAGAACCAAAATCTGGAAGCTTCTAAGCTTGTTAAAAGGGGGTTCGGATGTGGGTTACAGTATGATGAAAAACACGATTATTAAGATTGTAATAAGTTTTACAGGGATAATAAAGTATTGGATGGCTTGTTTGGTGGATGTAGCCCGGATTAGATGAACCACGTTAAATTTTTGTGTTATATTTGTGTGTATTTTAGTTTCTCTATTTATTAATTAAATGCATTTAATTGTTAAATATCTGCCATCTCTAACCCTAACAAGTGGTATCAAAGTGGGTTGTGTTTCGATTACCGTGTAGGAAAGATCTCACGGTTGAGTGGAAGTCTCATGGTTGAGTGGGAGCAATGGCAGAGGGTAAGAAGGTTGAGAAGTTTAATGGGAGAACTATCAGTTATGGAAGATGCAGATGGAGGACTATCTCTATCAGAAGGATTTATAGCGGCCATTGGAAGGGAAAACCAAGAAACCCGCACAATGTGGGATGAGGGCTGGGATATCTTGGATAGAAAGGCTCTTGGCGTCGTTTGTGCCTAACGTCGTGGCGTTCAATATTACAACAGCAAAGACAACTCAAGAGTTGATGGAAACCCTAGCGAAGTTATATGAAAAGCCTTCCGCTTCAAATAAGGTATTTCTTATGAAGCGTTTATTTAATATGAAAATGGTAGAAGGTGGGTCAGTTACTGATCATTTAAATGAGTATAATACGGTCCAGTCAATTAACTTCTGTAAAAGTAAACTTTGATGAAGAAGATAGGGCTCTTTTGATTCTGTGCTCTTTGCCTGAAAGTTGGAATAGCTTGGTAATGGGTGTTAGCAATTTTGTTTTGGTTCGAATACATTGAAGTTTGATGATGTTGTTGGTGTTATTTTGAGCGAGGAAATTCATAGGAAAAGCTCAGGTGGAACATCCACATCAGGTAGTGTTTTGAATGCAGAAAGCAGGGGCAGAACAAAGTGTTGATCGTGTTTTCTGCACAATAATAGCCAGACAGAATATGATATCCTATCTCTCTTGAAAGGTAAATCTCTATCAGCAAGCCTCAAGAGATAACCACAAGGTCTCTAACGTCAGGTCTTGACAGTGCATAAACAATTCAGTAACGAAATGTGAAAATGCTGGTAATCATAATGGGACCTTACTACAAGCAAACTGCTGAATCAATTTTATTTGATCTAACAATCTGATGAATGCTTTACTCCTAGATTTAACCCGATAATCAAAGAAATAGAAAAAGGATGAGGGTTTCAAAGAGATCTTAAATCTAATACTACTGCCAAGATCAACAATGAAAGTATTCAACACTCAAAATGGACCAATCCCTCAAAATCGATCTCTACTTGACCCAGATAAATCTGCAATCTTGTAGAAATAGTGCAATCTTCTAAGGCTCTTAAGATTTTCAAATCATGAACATTCATCCGCACAACCCCTTCTTGCAGTTGGGACAAACCAACATTCACGATTGAACTAAGCACAACGAATATAAAGTCCAGGCTAACTTTGCAAAGCAACTAATAATCAGTTGGTTGCGAAAAGTATGGACTGAGGGATTGCTACAACATTTAAGTATTAAATCACGAACATTGTTGAATCAAATTTAATCTAAATATTAACCTCCTCAAAGCAATTTTAAAGATAAAAAAACAAGAACCATGCAAGACAAGAGAATACCAATATGGCACCAAATCACAATGACATTACTTATATTCGAATTATCCACTGTAGCAAAAATTCTGGTTTTTTGTTACAATATTTGCTTGAGAGCAACTTCCTGCTAACTTAATCTACTCCTAACTAGCTCTGCTCTATCTTCTAGCTACAAATTCTGACTTTCTAACTATTTCCTTAACCTATTCTCTAACCCCTTTACAAAGAGGCAAAATGCCCAATATATAGAAACTCCAGAAAACCATCGGCTAGGCAAGGGTTTAGCAGCAATAACTCGTCACAACAACTCGGCCGAGAAAGACCCGCGGTCAGTCAAATAGGCATTAAATGCACATCCCATCGGAGTCGGCCCTGGATCCGTAATGTAGCTCGGGCGATGCGCGAGAAGATAATAGGGAAGCATGGGTCACGCCGAAGCCTATCATTAGCTCCCTTTCCTATTATCCGTGCTCTAATCTGGGTCTTCATGTACTTTCAAGAATGTCGCGTCCAAGTCGACCATAGGTGGCAGAGGAAAAACACTAAGTCGCCTTTTGATGGATGCAATCTCATCCCTTGAGTGTTCAATCGACTTATCCCAGTCTACCTTGTACACCAAATACTTATCAATAACTGCAAGGTAGGTAGCCGCATCATCCAGCTGGTGTTCAGAGACGGACCCATCATCAAGTGGTGCATAGACATCACGCTGCCATTCTCTCAACCATTCCAAACTCAAATACTCGGGCGCGATCTTCCTTCGTCCCGTCATGATTTCGAAGAAGGACATGCAACCACCATAGACGCTAGCTAGGGTGTCATCAATGTGTTTTCCTTGTTTGTAAATCTTCCTTAACACCTTTTGCCTGATTTGCAACGCCTCGAACCATTCCCACAGTTCGGCAGCTCTAGAGGAAGGAAGAATTCCATCGCTTACCAACTTGTCCTGGGTGTACTCCATAATAATCCTAGTTTTCTGCAGCAGGAGGTCGGTTCCTTCTTTATCCTATGCCATTACCTATTTCAACCGCTCAATTGCCATGACAGCATCCTTCCCTATTGACAGAATCCCCTTAATACTTTCATCACCCTTAATTTGCACCCCTTTCAACCAAGTCGTAGTGGCCATAGCAGACGCTTTCATCTTTTCCAGCTTGGTGATGGTTTCCTAAGGTAGAGGATTGTTAGCATAGGAAGAAGAATTAATGGACTGCAGTGGCCTCATTAATTCCTCCAAGCATCTTCTGAGATTTTCATTTTCTCTCTTCAGCTCTTGCTTGGTCTTCATTTCCCTTCTCAACCTATCCACAATGACTACACTGGAGCCCTCATAATCCTCAATGTCTTGCTCGATGGATGTAGGCCCAAGATTAAAAGTCTACACATTATAATCATTTCCAACTATATCATCTCTGTTTTTATCTGGAACAAGGGTAGCAATATGCACAACTTTGTTATGCGCCTCATCTCTTTCAACTCTCAAGATCACTCTAGCTTTCTTTTTACCCTTATCCTTTCCCATCTTAGCTAGTAGTGCATCCCGATTTGGTAGACTGTCTCCCACAACCACCTGTTTTCTCTTTATTTTATTTTCCAGCCAGTTAGGGACAGTGGACTCCAATCGCACTTGGCTCTACCCCATTTCTTCTTGTTGATCCTTAGGTACCTCATCCATATTCAACTCTTCTTCAACATGTTCCTCCTTCTCATGTTCAGGTGATAGGATCCTTTCTACCTCTCCTTCCTTTGGAGGAGATTGATCTTCTTCATTTGTGACTGGAGATTTTGCATATGTAACCAAGGGAGATTGCATTTCTTTTTCAATTTCTACCTCTGCACTGTAGAGTTCCCCCTCATGGAATTCCTCCCCTGGAGGAGATTCAACTTCCCTTGCCTCACCTGGTTCACTTTGGGTCTCATGAGTGGGAGGGATGTCATCCAAGTGCCCTTCACAAGGAGTGGTCGGAGGAAAATCCGCCTTAGGCACACTATCCCTGGGAGGAGTCCTAGACCTTCTTGCATATACCTTGGCCTTCTCCTCTGAACTTTCAACATTTATCACTGGAGGGGTAACTTCTTCCTTCGATATCTTGGAGCTTGCCCTCTCTGATAATTTTACAATTCTTCTCCTCCTTTTGGGTACAGGATCATCAGCCTCGAGAATCTACTCGGACTTCTTAGTCCTTGTCCTTTTCTTGGCCTTTGGCTTCCTCTGTTTTTCTGCTTCTTGGGCTTCTTCCTCTTGAACACCTGTAGATTTAATCTTGATAGGAGAGTCTAGTTTGCCCTTGCCCTTGGGATCCTGTCCGGTGGATTCTTCAGAAGTAGAATGGGAATCTAAGTCCCCCATAAGGGCATAGGTGCATTGTACACCATTATTCTCCAACTCCCAGATAGTGTGTTTGAGACACATCTTGGTAACTTTGATGACGGGCTCCATCAGTTGTTTCAATTCTATTTTCTCCCCCTCTTGCCAGTCCACATCACCAATCGGCCTATCTTTTATTGCCTCATAGGCATGATCCTGAACTAAGTTCCCATCATCCTCCAATTGATCAGGCACCACCCTAACATTATACAATCGGACTGCATCCACCGAAAGCTGAGAGAATTTTTTTCTTTTTGACCTCATACTCATCATTACAATTGGCCCAGTAGTCCTCTAAATTAACCTTATGGCTATATTCCCTACTGGCCTTCTTTTGAGCCTCGCCTGTGATGTCAAATCTAGATCTCTTGGAGTGGAAAGGCAAACAAAGAGTGCTCATTTCTTCCTCTAAAGCTTGGGCAGAACCAATGGAAGGACAAACCTCCATAGTGCCAATCCTTAGGGGAAAATTCCCACCAAATCCAGTCTTGTGTTTATCCTTCTTGACAGTGGCATCAAAATCACAAATCTGCCTGGTGACTTCCAGCAATATAACGTGATCAGTGGGATACCTTAGAAGTCTGTACGGGGCCCTTTGGCAGCCATCAATCCGGATGTAGGAGAAAGTTGGGAATTGAATAAACCAAGATCCATATTTCTTAATTAGCTCCTTTGCTTGGTCTGAAATCCTAACATGCTCTGCTTCCTGAAGCATTCTGGTAATATGCATGGTAAATGCATCATTTGCCCTCCTGTAGTTTGAACCTCCCCAATACAACTGAGGGAAAACTTCATAAATAATATCCTATCCGAAAATTCCCTTTGTATCTAATCCTCTGTGGGGATGGAATCGAACCAATGCATAGACCAAATATGAAGTCATTGTGAAGGTCTTTGTCTGCAACACATTGGACAACTGCTTGTGAATTACTTGACTAATGACCCCTGCCCAATGGTAGTCAATTTTCTCTTGTTCCATTCTTACAATGGCATGGCACATCCAACTCTCAAATGTACCAATACTCTTCAATCCAAGCACCCTGCTGAGAAAGGTGATGGCATCATAGTACTCCTTGAATTTTGCTCTTAACAGCTACTTGGGCAATTTGGAATAGTGTGACTTAGGCTTCTCCAGCCAGGAGTTGATCAGCTGCTGTGACTTCACCGTTTGGTCATCGTAGAACTCTTGAGCTGCCTCAATGGTGAATCCCACCACATGAGATCTGTCTGGCATATCAAAGGTTTGGGCAATGGAGACCGGGTTGAGATTGGAAATGACTCTCCCTTGAGGCCCAATAATCCTCTGTGTATCCTGATCATAGTGCCTGGCGCACTCAAGGACCAGCTCATAACATTGTATTGCAAAAGAGAAACCAACCACATGGGATAACCTCGATTCCATCATTCTTCTAGTCACCAAAGGGGGATCCTCAGCTGTCATTCTTGCTTTAAATTCCTCATAGTCCCAGAGGCCAACATTTGTATCAGTGACTTCTAACTAGACAGAAGTGATCTTACTCTTAGGGACCTTGCTCTTGATGTCCAGCTTAATCCTCTCTACATCGGATAATGAGGAACCAGCTGTGGCTTTGCTTGATTCAGCCTGCACTCAACATGAAAGTCATAGTAAAGACCACATGAAAGCAAGGTTATTCTATCAAAACACCGTTAGAATGCATCTCATATAGTCAAGGTGTTATTAAAATTCATATAAAATGACCACAACAGATTTCGGGTTTCAAAACCATCCGCGGAATCTGAGCCAGAGAGGAATTTCAGGAAATTCCAGATGGATCAGATTCCAACGAAATAACCAGGAAACGCCTACTTAATTATCAAACCTGATCATTTTTCATCAATAAATCACATGGGAGATCCAAATATGACATGAAATAATCACCAAATGCATCACAAATTATAAATGAATTCAATTATTTCACATCCCTTCATGTTTCACCAAATTTTGGGGAAATCCGTGGGGGACGGATTTTCGCGAAGAACGAGCCAAAGAGGATTTCGGGAAATACGGGATACAGTGGATTTCGGAGAAATCCGGACCTGACAGACATTCACGGTTAAGGAAAAGTTATGAACCAATGGGGATTTCCTGATCGAAGGGTTTTGGTAGGAGTCACTCGCTTCGTCGAGAAGTCTCGGCGACTCCTGGGAGTCTCACCAAAGGAAGCCACTAGAATAGGCTTCGCTAAGACCGGGTGGTCTTGGCGTAACGTCTTAGCGAAAAGGGACATAGCAAACATATTGGTATAAGCCAAGGGTGGTCGAGGTAAGGTCCTAGCGAATTCATCTTGTCTCACCGAACATCAGAGTTTAAACAATCACCTCGGCCAGACTCAAGTTTTCGATATGAGGTCCCAGTGAAGCTGCGGTGTCTTGCCGACTAGCGATATAACGTAAAAGACCTTCGGTGAGAGGAAGATACTGTCACGGCGAACGAAAATGAACCTAAGAGGGCCTTTGGTATAACGTCTTGAGTTCGGCCAGAGATCTCGGCGACTACGTAAGGTTTCACCGATGCAGAGTTCTATCGGTATAACCTTTGGCCGACAATATGTGGTCTCCTTGAAAAGATCTAGGCTCGATAAGAGAGGAAAGCTTCACCATGAAGTCCTGGCGAATGTTAGGGGTCTCACCGAAGGTGTGGGTCTCAGTAAGAGCAATGATCTCGCCGAAAGGTCTTAGCGAAGCACGAATGTTTTAGCAAAGCAAATGGACAGAGCCGATTCAAGCGAAACACACCCGATAAGAGGTCACACCGAAAGACAAATGTCTCAGCGAAGTGAAAGAATATCGGCACAACAAAATGAGCCTGCTATGACCTCCTAGCGACTAGGGCATGTTTTTCCAAAAGCGAATATGAAAGTGCATGTCGATGAGAGATTTTCTCGCGTGGTGAGGTCTCGGTGAAACCTCTTTGTCTCACCGACAGAAACAGGAAACTCCATCAGCGTGAAAACGATCCTATCACAGCGATGATATATGAACTCTGGAAGGCCTTCGGCCAAGCGTTTGAGTGATCGGTATGACATCTCCTCGACCTTGCAGGGTCACAGCGATGGAAATTCGGGAGGGACGGAGAGTCACAATTTCACCAGACACTGAACCAACACAGAATTTTGAAAGGTTAACTCAGGATAAGTCGGGGATGGACCTTTCACAGGTTTTCTTTGCATTATAGGTCGATCTTAAGACAAAATCACCTGATATGGCACTGCCCTAGGTCCGAACCCTATTCATCCGCCATTAGCACACAGTCAAGCTCAAGATTTAATTGTTTCCACTCTTGAGTCATCGCTAGGGTTTACTAATTACTCTTGGGAAAGATGCATCAAAATGCAAATGGACACATGAACTCAAAATTCGCCCCAGAGATGACAGGATGAAATATTGAACAACCCTAGCATGAAATAAGCGAATACACAAGAATTCAAATCCCACAAGTTTTCACAATACCAACGTGCCATTCATAATTCAATTCAATTCAAAGCAGAGCGATTAGGCACATACCATTACAGAGCAGGAATTGATCCTAGAGGCAACAAACGCGAAGCTCAAGGGTGTCCACAAAAAACATAGGCGAGGATGCACAAGAAACCACCACCAAATGAGACCAATTCAAACCCAAACGCCCAAAAATCCCAACCAGATACTCGCACGAAAGCACTTCTGAGCACAACAAGGGCAAATAAGTAGGATGGCATAAAAGACCTTGAAATCAAGTTAAATACACTTCTCAGAACATGCACAGAGCCATTAATGTCGTCAATAAGACAACCAGAGAAGGAATTCAGGAATCCAACAACAGGGCGGAATCCAGGGAAATCCGTCCCACGCGGAAATCCACGAAGACCAAGGATTCCCGAGCAACAAGATCTAGCCGAAATCCAAGCAAGATTTGAGAAAATCCGACCAGGGCGGAAAGTCCCGGATCCAAGCAAAAGCCCGAAATTCATCCAGAACTTAAGATTTTCAATGAATAACCTAGGGAAAACACTTAGGCAATCAAAATATACATTTAAGCACATGCCTAAGTAAGACAAACCTCAAAAAGAAAGGGCCAAAACACCAAAACCGAAGCAAAAAAGGGTCCCTGCTTTCAGCGGGGCGTGTGTGCGAAAAATCGCACAACACAAAGGAGAGAGGAAATAATTCTGAAAATCATGGGAAGTCACGAGGAAAATCAAAGGACAGAAAGTCCCAATCAAGAGACAAGAGGGATTGTTGGTACTGTGGTAAGCAAGATCATTTGAAGAAAGATTGTTGGTCTCGAAAAAATAAAGGAGACAAAAAAGAAGGAATTAAAGAGGCAAATGTGGTAAGTAATAAATCTGATGAGGATGCTTTTGATTCTTTCCCTTGATAATGCTGATGATTCTTGGGTGTTAGATTTAGGGGCTTCATTTCATGCTACCCCCCATAGAAGTTATTTTCTTGATTATGTCCAAGGGGATTCTGAGTTGGTTTATTTAGGAGATAACGAACCCTGTCAGATTGTTGAAAAGGGAAGAATCAAGATTAAGTTGCAGAATGGGAATCATTGGCTACTACGTGAGGTAAGGCATGTTCCAAAGTTAAGCAGAAATTTAATTTCAACAAAGCAACTAGATGATGAAGTTTGTGTTGTTACTTTTAGTGATAAAAACTGGAGGGTCACAAAGGGTGCCTTAGTGGTAGCAAAATGTGTGAAAATAGGCACCTTATATCTTTGTACAGGTCATATTGTTCCTTCTACTTTAATTGTTACAGAAAAAGGTCAATGTTCAGGAACAGTTGCTACAGTTCAGCAGGTAGAAGATCATACAGTTGTTGTGGACTCTGAATCAACACTGTGGCATAATAGACTTGGGCATATGAGTGTAAAAGGTATGAAAGTACTTCATTCAAATAAAGTTTTACTGGGTCTAAAATGTGTTAATATGGATTTTTGTGAAAATTGTGTGTATGGAAAACAAAAGAGAGTTAGTTTTCTCAAGGATGGGAAGCAAAAGAAAGATGAGAAATTGGAGCTTGTGCATACGGATGTATGGGGACCAGCTCAGGTATCTTCTCTCGGTGGCTCTCTGTATTATGTTACATTCATTTATGATGCAACTAGGAAGGTATGGATTTATTTCCTTAAGTAAAAATCTAATGTATTTGAAACTTTTAAAAAATGGAGAAGCTTGGTTGAGAATGAGACGGGTAAAAGGTTAAAATATCTCAAATTTGATAATGGTGATGAGTATTGCAGTAAAGAGTTTGAAGATTATTGTTCCTCTAATGATATTCGTAGGCAGAAAACAGTTCCAAGAACTCCACAAGAAAATGGAGTGGCTGAGCGCATGAATAGAACAATAATGGAGCGTGCATGGACTATGAGATTGCATGTTGGGCTTCCTTTAAAAATGTGGGCAGAGACTGTAAACACTATTGTTTATTTAATTAATAGAGGTCCCTCTAATCCTTTGGGTTGTGGTATTCCAGAGGAAGCATGGAAAGGTAAGAAGGTGAGTTATTCTTTTCTCAAAATTTTCGGTTGTGAAGCATTTGCACATTTACATTCTGAAAATAGAACCAAGCTTGATGTAAAATTAAAGAAATGTGTATTTGTTGGATATGGCATTGATAAATTTGGTTATAAGCTTTGGGATTTTGAAAATCAGAAAATTGTGAGAAGCAGGGATGTCATATTCAATGAGAAAGTGTTGTACAAAGATCTGTTGTTGCAGCATGAGAAGAAAGAAAATAATTATGCAGTGTTGGATGATATTCCAAACAATGATGTTTCAGTGGTTCATCATGTTGGGCAACAACAGCAACAACAAATACCACAAACTCCTATTAGACGATCTTCAAGGATAAGTAGACCTCCAGAAAGATTCTCTCCCTCTTTGTATACTATTTTGTTAACTAATGCTGGTGAGCCAGAATATTATGATGAAACTATGTAGGTGGATACCAAGGTTTAGTGGGAGCATGGAATGGAAGAAGAAATGGACTCCTTGCTGAAAAACCAAACTTGGGAATTATGCAAGTTGTTTGTAGGTAAAAAGGCTTTACCAAACAAATGGATTTATAGGCTAAAAGAGGAGGATGGAGGTAAGAAGATATTTAAAGCCAGATTAGTTGTAAAAGGATTTGCACAGAAAATGGGTATTGATTTTGATGAGATTTTTTCTCTTGTTGTTAAAATGACTTCTATTTGTATTGTTTCAAGTATTGCGGCTGCTGAAGATTTGCATTTAGAACAGTTTGATGTTGAAACAGCTTTTCTCCATGGTGATTTGGAAGAGGAAATATATATGGACCAGCCACAAAAATTTGAGGTCAAAGGTAAGGAGAAACTAGTGTGCAGATTGAAAAAAAAATTATATAGTTTGAAGCAAGCACCTCGGCAATGGTACTTAAAATTTGATAGTTTTATGGCTGAGCAAGGCTATAGTCAGTGTAATTCTGACCATTGTGTTTATTTTAAGAGGTTGGATAATGACAGCTACATTATTTTATGTTTATATGTTGATGGCATGCTTGTAGTTGGGTCTAACATGGATCACATAAGTGAGTTAAAACAACAGTTAGCAAATTCTTTTGCTATGAAGGATTTGGGGGTAGCAAAACAAATCCTTGGTATGAAAATTTGTAGAGATAGGAAAAACAAAAATTATTTTTATCTCAGGCTAATTATGTTGAAAAGGTGTTGCAGAGATTTCATATGGAGAATGCAAAAGTTGTTAGCACACATTTTCCTAGTCATGTTAAATTGACTAAGGATATGTGTCCAAAGACACAAGAGGAGGAAGAAAAAATGTCCAAGGTACCATATGTTTAAGCTGTAAGCAGTTTCATGTATGCCATGGTATGCACAAGACCAGATATTGCACATGTTGTAGGAGTTATTAGCAGGTATTTGAGTCATCCTAGAGTTGAGCATTGGAATGCAGTAAAATGGATTCTCAGGTACTTGAGAGGTACATCCAATAATTGTCTATGTTTTGGGGGCTCTAATACTGATTTAAAAAGCTATGTTGACTCAGATTTGGCAGGGGAAATAGATACCAGGTGGAGTACCATAGGTTATGTATTTACAGTTGGTGGGACATCAGTGAGTTGGATTTCTCGATTGCAGAAGGTGGTCGTTTTATCCACCACAGAGGCAGAGTATGTTGTTGCAACAAAGGCGGCAAAGGAGATGATATGGCTGCAACTTTTCATGGATGAGTTGGGCAAACAACAGGCTGGAAATTACTTGTTTACAAATAGCCAGAGTGCTATACATCTTGCAAAGAATTATGCTCTGCATTCTAAAACAAAACACATCCAGTTGAGATATCATTTCATTCGGTCGGTGTTGGAGGATGGACAGGTCAAGCTGGACAAGATACATACAAATGTCAATCCAGCAGATATGTTTACGAAGGTCGTGACAAGGGAGAAGTTGAGCTCTTGTTTAGCTTCAGTTGGCCTTCAATGTTGAATTCAAGTATAACAGAGCAGCAGGGTCCAAGGTACTTATTTCCAGTGAGAGTTGTAATTGCAGCAGTGTCATCCAGGATCAGTCTTTAAGTGGGAGATTGTTGGTATGTGGCGACTGATCGTGCTATACTGTATAGCCCATGGTATACTGTACACCCCAGCACGTATCCTACTTTTTCCCGTTGTCATAGAAAAAGGGAAAAATCAACGAAAAAGGAAAAAAATTGATTTTGTAGAACCAAAAATCTGGAAGCTTCTAAGCTTGTTAAAAAGGGGTTCGGATGGGTGTTACAGTATGATGAAAAACGCGATTATTCGCAATATTGTAATAGGTTTTACACTGGATAATAAAAGTATTGGATGGTTACGGTTTGGTGGATGTAGCCCGGATTGGGTGAACCACATTAAATTTTGTGTTATGATTTATTCTCTGTGTGTTTTAGTTTCTATGTTTATTAATTAAATCTATATTTAATTGTTAGATATCTGTCATCTCTAACCCTAACAGATCACTCTATTCTGAATAGGTTTGTAGAGCTACCAATATCAAATCCAGATGATAGTCTTTGAGCAATTTTGATATCAGCAGCTGAAGGGATCCTCTAAGGATTTAGCACCTAGCCTTGCAATACAGTAATCTTCACTTCTCAGTGAGTTACAAAACTCCCTCTTGATCCCTGCTTGAGAGATTGCAAAGAAGACTTTTGGAAGTGAACTCCCTCTAACCACCAGCTAAGTTCCAAGGTTGCAAGTTGTGACTTCAAGCTTCATCATTTCTTTGGTTGGCATGAATTCCTCATAAGATGCCTCAAGTTTTTCATCGCTAAGCAATCTATCATCACCTTCTTGCTTCTAGCTATTCACAAGGCATTTTAGAAAGAGATTACTAATAGTTTATAACTATCCAAAGAAATATCAAGACTAGAATCATACAAGGTTTACTATATCAGGTTATTGCATGAACAAAACAGCAAACAACTTTCACGGCTTGAACACAGGCCCATGACTTAGAATAGAAATTCCCTAGAATCCTTCTAAGGAGGGAATTTATTCATATCTGCAAATGAAGCATGTTGATTAGGCTTGGTTGGGAAATCCTTTGCATAGTGACCAAACTTGTCACAATGAAAGCATTGGACTTGGGAGAGGTCCCACTCCTTCTTCAATGTGGGGGCACCATCTGACCCTTTATCTCTATTCATCTTGAAGTATCCTTTCTTTCCTCTTTTTCCTTTCTTCTCCAATGATTGAGGGGAAAGAACATGAATGACTTCATTTGTAGAGCTTCGAACAATGCCTCTTGCAGCCAACCTAGACTCTTCTTGAATACAGTTCGCCCTCAAACGATCAAACTTGGGAAGTTTCGATCTCGCGTTGATTCCTTGAATGTAAGACTCCCAAGATGAAGGAAGACAATTAAGAGCCAACATGGTCAAATCCTTATCATCAACAATATGACCAATGGTAGAGAGTTGATCTCTCAATTCAGAAATCTTCATGAAGTAGGTGATGACAAATTCTCCTTATGCCATCTTAACATGATGAAGTTGTTCCTTCAAGGCAAGTGCCCGGCTGGTGTTGTTGATTTCGTACATTTCCTCCAATGTCTTGAACATCTCCCTTGCAGTCTTCAACTTGGAGACAATTGGAACAATGTGATCCTTGACGGAATCAACCAACAACTTCTTCGCCTTGATGTCTTTCTTCTTCCATTGCAACTTCTCTTCTTCCTCTTTAGGTTCGAGAACTTTGGTCTCCACAAACTCTGCCAAATCATTCTCCTCCAATGTGAGCATGATTCTAAACCTCCATGAAGTGTAGTTTGATGCTCCCTCAAGTCTATCTTCGATCTTCAATCCGTTCACCATCTTGATTGATGTAGAGATAGAAAAAGAATTAAGACGAAGAGAAAAGAGTATCGTTGTAAATCTGATCACAATCTTCTCAAACCCGCTCTGATACCATGTTAAATTTTAATGATCAGATTGTATGCACAAAAATTTAATTCCATCTTTATATAATTTTGATTTAATGCTCTGATGGAGTCACACACATAACATCCACCATGGCTCTCCCAGGGGGTGGAAACAAGGGATTTCACCTCAAATCTCTCTCAAAGAGAAATGCATTAACAAGGGCTTGCACCTCAAATTCCTTCGTCTCAGAGGAAAATGCATTAACAAGGGCTTGCACCTCAAATTCCTCCATCTCAGAGGAAAATGCATTAACAAGGGATTTCACCTCGAACTTCTCTCATAGAGAAGCACTCATTAACAAGCTCACTAATGTTGAGACTCTTTCTCGGTTAAGGCTAGATTCTCCACCATACTAAGCTTATCTCGAAAGTACACAAACTTGATTCTGGAGAGACGCTTGGTGAGAATGTCTGTCGTCTGCTCATCAGTACTAATATACCTCAACTGTATAGCCTTCCGCAATACCATATCTATAATATAGTGGTACTTGATCTCAACATGCTTGGTTTTGTCATGGAACACGAGATTGACAGATAGCTTCACACAACTCTGATTATCACAAAGAATGATAGTAGACTCCATTGATTGTCCAGACAATCCTACAAGGAGCTTACGAAGCCACACTGCTTCTCGAGCTGCCACACAAGCTGCAATAAACTTAGCCTCTGTTGTACTCAGAGCCACTGAAGACTGCTTCCTACTACACCAAGAAGTCATCGCAGACCTCAACTGAAACAACATCCAAAGGTGCTCTTTTGTTCAGCAATACAACCATCTTCTTTAGGTTCAGTAGGCTCCCTTTGAATCTTTAAGTACTTGCATCAACCTTCTGACCTTATCGTCCAAGATTGCCTGCAACACTTGCCTTAGATAAATGTTTTCTAGTGCACACCTCTGGTACTGTAGAGAGTTCAAGGTAGACCTCCTCAACCTCATAGCAAATCACTCTATTCTGAATAGGTTTGCGGAGCTACCAATATCAAATCTAGATGACAGTCTTTGAGCAATTCTGATCTCAGCAGCTGAAGGGATCCTCTAAGGATTTAGCACCTAGCCTTGCAATACAGTAATCTTTAGTTCTTCTCAGTGAGTTACAAAACTCCCTCTTGATCCCTGCTTCAGAGATTGCAAAGAAGACTTTTGGAAGTGAACTCCCTCTAACCACCAGCTCAATTCCAAGGTTGCAAGTTGTGACTTCAAGATTGATCATTTCTTTGGTTGGCATGAATTCCTCATAAGATGCCTCAAGCTTTTCATCGCTAAGCAATCTCTCATCACCTTCCTGCTTCTAGCTATTCACAAGGCATTTTAGAGAGAGATTACTAACAGTTTATAACTATCCAAAGAAATATCAAGACTAGAATCATACAAGGTTTACTATCTCAGGTTATAGTATGAACACATAAGAATTTATGAATAAATAAATCAGCCTAAAGAGAAATATATCAAAAGATCAAAATGAAGGGCTAAAGAAGCTTATCTTTATATAATTTTGATATAACTCTTTCTTCCATCTTTTACTCCTCTCGAGAGTGCCAAACTCAGCACAAAAAAAACAATCTGCACAACTACAGATTTCTTGAATGCATTATGCGGTTAGCATGTAGAACCAACTCTCTCCAAGAGTTCAAGGCTCTGTCATAGACCATGCATTAGAGAATGATATCGATGTGACCAATCACCATTGAACTTTCAATTCTCTTTTTATTTTAGAGTCACACTCAAAAATCTTCACAACCAACATGAAAAGACTAGCAATAAATGAAGTTTTCAAAGGATCTTATGCTAGTGAACACAATTCAAGAGAAACCACTATCTCTCTTTACTAATTACAAGATCCAAATAAAAGAAATAACTTAACAAACAAAGAATACTTATCTCTTTAAATATTCTGATGGATGCAAGATACGCTGCTCTTGAGCACAAAACAACACAACTTTCACGGCTTGAATACAGGCCCATGACTTAGAATAGAAATTCCCTAGAATCCTTTTGAGAGAATTTATTCATATCCACAAATGAAGCATGTTGATTAGGCTTGGTTGGGAAATCCTTTGCATAGTGACCAAACTTGTCACAATGAAAGCATTGGACTTGGGAGAGGTCCCACTTCTTCTTCAATGCAGGGGCACCATCTGACCCTTTATCTCTATTCCTTTTGAAGTATCCTTTCTTTCCCCTTTTTCCTTTCTTCTCCAATGATTGAGCAAAAAGAACATGAATGTCTTCATTTGTAGAGCTTCGACCAATACCTCTCGCAGCTAACCTAGACTCCTCTTGAATACAGTCCGCCCTCAAACGATCAAACTTGGGACATTTCGATCTCGCGCTGATTCCTTGAATGTAAGACTCCCAAGATGAAGGAAGACCATTAAGAGCCAACATGGTCAAATCCTTGTCATCAACAATATTACCAATGGTAGAGAGTTGATCTCTCAATTCAGAAATCTTCATGAAGTAGGTGATGACAAATTCTCCTTCTGCCATCTTAACATGATGAAGTTGTTGTTTCAAGGCAAGTGCATGGCTAGTTTTGTTGATTTCGTACATTTCCTCCAATGTCTTGATCATCTCCCTTGCAGTCTTCAACTTGGAGACAATTGGAACAATGTGATCCTTAACGAAATCAACCAACAACTTCTTCGCCTTGATGTCTTTCTTCTTCCATTGCAACTTCTCTTCTTCCTCTTTAGGTTCGGGAACTTTTGTCTCCACAAACTCTGCCAAATCATTCTCCTCCAATGTGCGCATGATTCTAAACCTCCATGAAGTGTAGTTTGACGTTCCCTCAAGTCTATCTTCGATCTTCAATCTGTTCACCATCTTGATTGATGTCGAGATAGACAAAGAATTAAGACGAAGAGAAAAGAGTATCGTTGTAAATCTAATCACAATCTTCTCAAACCCGCTCTGATACCATGTTAAATTTTAATGGTCAGATTGTATGCACAGAAATTTAATTCCATCGTTATATAATTTAACTAAATAATAGCTAAGAGGCTATTTAATTTATATGCATCAAGAGGCGTGATTTTCAATTAATGAAGAATTGTATGAGGCCGACCTCATTCTATCTTAGGCGCAATTCTCTATGAAGGAATTTCATTTATTATAGATTGTCGACTTCTTGATATAAAATATATATTACTTATGAAGGCCGACTTGAAGATAATTGAAGTGTGACCTCTCTCAATACAAGTATATATATCCATTCATTTCTCTCATTGTTCATCACCAAATTCATTAGCCTTCTTATTCATCTTCATAGCAGTGCGAGTTTGTAAAGTGTAGATTGAGATCTGAGTATAAGGCAGAAATATTCAAGCAGGTTGTATCATTTAGTCCTGTACTTACATCAGTCTGTGATACTAATTTTTTGGCTTACTTATCAGCCTCTATTGTAAAGGATATTTTTCATTTGTGAATCAATAATATAAGAGATATTATTGGCTGGGTTGTTTTCTCCCTCAAGAGTAGGGTTTTCCCAGGGTATCTGTTGTGTATTTTGTCTAATTTTAAATTAATTTTCTATGCATTAAATCTGATCTTAAAATTTAACATGGTATCAAAGCATTAAATCAACAACACCAATCAGGCACTTGCCTTGAAGCAACAACTTCATCATGTTAAGATGGCAGAAGGAGAATTTGGCATCACCTACTTCATGAAGATTTCCGAATTGAGAGATCAACTCTCTACCATTGGTCATATTGACAAGGATTTGACCATGTTGGCTCTTAATGGTGTTCCTTCATCTTGGGAGTCTTACATTCAAGGAATCAGTGCGAGATCGAAGCTTCCCAAGTTTGATCATTTGAGGGCGGACTGTATTCAATAAGAGTCTAGGTTGGCTGTGAAAGGTATTGGTCGAAGCTCTACAAATGAAGACATTCATGTTCTTTCGGCTCAATCATCGAAGAAGAAAGGGAAAAGAGGAAAGAAAGGATACTTCAAGAGGAATAGAGATAAAGGGTCAGATGGTGCTCCCACATTCAAGAAGAAGTGGGACCTCTCCCAAGTCCAATGCTTTCGTTGTGACAAGTTTGGTCACTATGCAAAGGATTGCCCAACGAGGCCTAATCAGCATGCTTCATTTGCGGATATGAATAAGTTCTCTCCTCAGAAGGATTCTAGGGAATTTCTATTCTAAGTCATGGGCATGTGTTCAAGCCGTGAAAGTTGTGTTGTTCTGTGCTCAAGAGCAATGTATCTTGCATCCATCAGAATATTTAAAAAGATAAGTATCCTTTGTTTGTTAAGTTATATCTTTTATTTGGATCCTATAATTAGTAAAGAGAGATAGTGGTTTCTCTTGAATTGTGTTCACTAGCATAAGATCCTTTGAAGACTTCATTTATTGCTAGTCTTTTCATGTTGGTTGTGAAGATTTTTGAGTGACTCTAAAATAAAAAGAGAATTGAAAGTTCGATGGTGATTGGTCACATTGATATCATTCTATAATGCATGATCTGTGATAGAGCCTTGAACTCTTGGAGAGAATTGGTTCTACATGCTAACCGTATAATGCATTCAAGAAATATGTAGTTGTGCAGATTGTTTTTTATTGTGTTGAGTTTGGCACTCTCGAGAGGAGTAAAAGATGGAAGAAAGAGTTATATCAAAATTATATAAAGATAAGCTTCTTTAGCCCTTCATTTTGATCTTTTGATATATTTCTCTTTAGGCTGATTTACTTATTCATAAATTCTTATGTGTTCATACTATAACCTGAGATAGTAAACCTTGTATGGTTCTAGCCTTGATATTTCTTTAGATAGTTATAAACTGTTAGTAATCTCTCTCTAAAATGCCTTGTGAACAACTAGAAGCAGGAAGGTGATGCTAGATTGCTTAGCGATGAAAAGCTTGAGGCATCTTATGAGGAATTCATGCCAACCAAAGAAATGATCAAGCTTGAAGTCAAAACTTGCAACCTTGGAACTGAGCTGGTGGTTAGAGGGAGTTCACTTCCAAAAGTCTTCTTTGCAATCTCTGAAGCAAGGATCAAGAGGGAGTTTTGTAACTCACTGAGAAGAAGTGAAGATTACTATATTGCAAGGCTAGGTGCTAAATCCTTAGAGGATCCCTTCAGCTGCTGAGATCAGAATTGCTCAAAGACTGTCATCTGGATTTGATATTGGTAGCTCTGCAAACCTATTCAGAATAGAGAGATATGCTATGAGGTCGAGGAGGTCTACCTTGAACTCTCTACAGTACCAAAGGTGTGCACTGGAAAACATTTATCTAAGGCAAGCACTGCAGGCAATCTTGGACGATGAGGTCAGAAGGTTGATGCAAGTACTTAAAGATTCAGAGGGAGCCTATGAACCTAAAGAAGATGGTTGTGTTGCTGACCAGAAGAGCACCTCTGGATGTTGTTTCAGTTGAGGTCTGCGATGACTTCCTGGTGTAGTATCAAGCAGTCTTCAGTGGCTCTGAGTACAGCAGAGGACGAGTTTATTGCAGCTTGTGTGGCAGCTCGAGAAGCAGTGTGGCTTCGTGAGCTCCTTGCAGGATTGTCTGGACAATCAATGGAGTCTACTATCATTCTTTGTGATAATCAGAGTTACATGAAGCTATCTGTCAATCTTGTGTTCCATGACAGAACCAAGCATGTTGAGATCAAGTACCACTATATTAGAGATATGGTACTACGGAAGGCTATACAGCTGAGGTATATCAGCACTGATGAGCAAACAGTAGACATTCTCACCAAGCCTCTCTCCAAAATCAAGTTTGTGTACTTTCGAGATAAGCTTAGTATGGTGGAGAATCCAGCCTTAACCGAGAAAGTCTCAGCATCAGTGAGCCTGTTAATGAGTTCTTCTCTGTGAGAGAAGTTCGAGGTGAAATCCCTTGTTAATGCATTTTCCTCTGAGATGGAGGAATTTTGCAAGCCCTCATAATGTGAGACATTTGAGGTGCAAGCCTTTGTTAATGCATTTCTCTTTGAGAGAGATTTGAGGTGAAAGCCCTTGTTTCCACCCTCTGGGAGAGCCATGGTGAAAGTCATGTTGAGGTGTCAACATCACGCAAGTGATGAACACTTGTACACACCAGAGTATGGTTGTAGCCATTATGGTTGATATTGTGTTGAGGCGATATCTAATATCACGATGAGGTGATATTCTTCTTTTCACTTATGGTTGTAGCCATAGTACTAGGCATCACAATGAGGTGATTTGCCTTGTGCAACTAGAAGTATCCTCCTTAGCTGAGAGGGAGTGTTGATGTTTAAATGCAGCTTCGGTCATTACTTCCAGCCATCTCCTTTACCTTATTTGTTAAATTAAATAATAGCTAAGAGGCTATTTAATTTATATGCATCAAGAGGCATGATTTTCAATTAATGAAGAATTGTATGAGGCCGACCTCATTCTATCTTAGGCACAATTCTCTATGAAGGAATTTCATTTATTATAGATGGCCGACTTCTTGATATAAAATATATATTACTTATGAAGGCCGACTTGAAGATAATTGAAGAGGTGCGACCTCTCTCAATACATGTATATATATCCATTCATTTCTCTCATTGTTCATCATCGAATTCATTAGCCTTCTTATTCATCTTCAGAGCAGTGCGAGTTTGTAAAGTGCAGATTGAGATTTTAGTATAAGGCAGAAATATTCAAGCAGGTTGTATCACTCAATCTTGTACTTACATCAGTCTGTGATACTGATTTTTTGGCTTACTTATCAACCTCTATTGTAAAGGAGATTTTTCATTTGTGAATCAATAATATAAGAGATATTATTGGCTAGGTTTTTTTCTCCCTCAAGAGGAGGGTTTTCCCAGGGTATCTATTGTGTATTGTGTCTGATTTTAAATTAATTTATTGTGCATTAAATCTAATCTTAAAATTTAACAGATAGATGCTTGATTATAATATAAGATGAATTATAGTTTATCTTAAAATATAACATCCTAGTACACAAGTTTACAAATCTTGCACTTATGTTGGCATACAATGGTTAGTTGGAGGTTGTCATCCTAGGCCTATGATTAAATTTGTTTTTTTTTAAGTTTTTCAGTCATTTGTGCATTCACAAAATTAAATTGGATTAGTTCCACACTCATCGATTTGACCTAGGATTATAAATTGATAAATGAAAAATACTTGACTTCTCCTTAGGGATATGTGTGGATGGAATCAAGTTAGGTTTAATTTATTTATCAAAATTTATACTAGAATCTATGATTTGTACACTAGTCATTTCAATAGAATCTATGATTTGTACACTAGTCATTTCACTAGAATCTATGAAGTAGAAGTTTGGAGGATCTGCAATTTTCACCATTATATTTTCCCCCTACTTTGACTTGTATGTGAACTACTATGAATATGCATGTCAAACTAAAATAAGTAGCCTACATAAAAACAAAATATTTAGAAACTCATTAAATGGATAAATATACGGATATATCAATTTGATACATTCTCCTCGTAGTGAGCGCTCCACCTTGAAACCTATGGAAACAACAAAATTAATTAATAAAATCTATCAATTATATAAAATAGTCATGAACTACAATTTATTAAAATGTTAATAATTATGAGGAAAATAAAAAAGGTGAAGTAGATTATGCCTAGAATAGAAATATGGCTCTTCTTGTCTAGTAGAAAAATTAATGTGATGACACATGGAGCAAAACGAGGAAAATTATTTAAATTTTCTAGAGAAAAAGTGACCATCACAATCATGAGCTAGTCCATACAATCATACTCATTAAAGGAAAATTAATAACATTATATATCACCCTCTAATTGGTTACATTCCAATGATGCAAGGAATTGGAAGAGGACAAAAATGCATGATCATATAAAACTACATAAGTATATAAGAATATAAAGACATCATTGTGTGATAAATAGGTAACAACATAGAAAAATGTTTTTATGAAAGCATGCGTAAAATCAGAACCAAGGTTCCCCCTAATGTTTTCCCAACAAGAAAAAATAACTAGTGCTAGTAGATAATCTAATAGAAGAATAGGTAAGTGTAAAATAGATCATAAAAAATTTCTAAGAGAGGAAATATGTGCCCCCAAAGTGAGGCTTTCTTGTGCATGAATGAACATATAGAATTCATATTCTTACCTTTCACTTGAATCTTGATGTAGGATAGTTGAGTGAGTTGATCTTAATTTATAGATATCACCCACATTATCAATACCCTTGTAAATTGGCGCACAAGACAATCTCTTATATATGTAAAAGCTATATTTGATCTCTATTGCCTTGCTCACACAAGTGAAATTATTTTCTTTCTCCTTCTTACCCCAATATTGTTCTATGGATGGAATTTCCAGCACCTCTCCTCCAAATTCCATCTTTATCACAATAGTAATGATGTAACTTCCCTTTAAATTTTCTCTATTTATAAATGGTGTTCATCTTGACTTTAAACTTTTTATCATCTTCATTATTTTCAATACCAAGTTGATTATCTCCACCCCACTGATTTTTTTATAGGATGAAATCCCCTTCTTATCTATCTCCAAATAATGTTTTTGAATACATGATTCATTAATATCTTGGGGTTTGGCAATGAAAAACAATATTTAATTGACCAAATAGTCTAGTAATGTATTTCATTGGAAAATCATACTCCATAACATCTATCACAAGTTGAACTAATCTCTTCCTAAACTCATCAATACACTAATTGGGCCTACTTCCCTTTTCAGGGGTCCTTTGTATAGATAAATATTAAGTTGAATGAAGACTATCAATGTGATTTTGAGGCCCTTAAACAATACTTAGAAAATCAGCCTCCCCTAATTCTAGTAAATCATGGGTGAAAACTTTGTATGTACATATATAACACCATTGGTGTCATTGGAGCTTTGCTTGCACAACATGATAATTACTTATATTTCATGAATCCTTATAGATTATTAAAAATGTGGCATACTTGTCAAGAAACAATGTCTAGTTATTGTCTACATTTCCCAAAAGTCATAGCATTAAATATTACATGCATAAACTCGTGTCAACATAAAGAGTGACCCTCCTAAATATATCCTATCCAAAAATCATTGGTCAAGATGTGTTGCAAAATGGGTCAAGTTACTCACATAGTTTGAAATCTGCTTTGTCACGCATAGAACTATTAAAGGATAAACAATAGTTATTCAAATTGTAGAAGCCTCGTCCTTCACCTACTAATTTTACAAAAGAGAATATATTCACAAATACCCAAACTAATACATGGGACATGTTCTTTGATAGACCACAATGCAAGATGAGATTGATAATGAGATTCATCCTCGTTCCACCATTAAGAGATTTAATTCCACCATATTTTTGATTAAATTTGATGTACCAACAATACTACTAAATATGAAGCATTGATAGTAAGATTAATAGTAGTACAAGCTCTTATATTGCAACATATTAACATACACAATGATTCTTAGTTAATAAGCCATCAAATCAAAGAGACTTACCAAGATAGAGATTATACCCATATTTATTATCAAAATTTAGCATTATCCATCTTAAACTAATTCACATCTTATTAAATCAACACAATCCCACACTATGACAATAAACACACTAATTGAATGGTTAGTGTCAGTTCACTAGACCAAAACATTGCTTCATTAATCTAGATCCCACCTACCCTACCATCACATATGACATGACACTATACCTTGTTTACAACAACATATCTAGTAATGAGTAGTGTATAGAAATTTATTCTTATTTAGGCCTAGGGACATAACCAATCAATGCAACCAAGAATATGTGTATATATGCCTACAAACAAGCTTCCAACTATGTCTTTTCTAAAATATTGTATCAATATAGTTACAATCATCTTTTATCGCGATGCACAACAAAGGACGAAGTGCACTTAATAGCTCTTCAAGAGGACCATATTGGTGCTTATGGAGGTCACTTTAATGGATAGTCCCTAGTCTAAAAATTCAAGATGAGGTATTAATATAAAATAATGGAAATAGAAATTCTCATTAATTCATTTAGAAGTGTCACATATGTTAGTAACATAACAAACTCATATGTGCTCCTACTCAAGGCATGAAATCACTCATCTCACTTTGGTCATTCTTATTTTGGGATCTAAACTTGATCAGAGAAATTTACCCCACTTCCCCAAAAGGTTCACTCTTTTATAATCATAGAAATTGATTACTGTTAGAAATCAAGATCTGATTCCAAACCAGAAAAATCACCTTCCACAGAAGATAAAAATGAAAAAGCAGAGATTTGCAAAAGATGTGCAAATTGATATATTTGAAGTACCAATAATTACAAGAGATAATTTGTTTTATAAAAGCAAAAATGCATAAACCTAATCTTATCTTGAGCAACAAGATAAGGATAAAACCAATAACTTAGGAATTAAATATGCCTAAATAAACTTATGCTAAAGTGTAATTAATAATTAATTACACCAACACCCGCCCCTCCGTCCCGCCCCCCACATAAGTGCAACTTAGGGAGAAGCAAATTATTATGCAAATATGAGTCCTAGCAACAAGACTGATCAGGTACTCATGTACAAATGCAATGTTGAGGTAGAGAAGGAAAACCCAGTGGGACAAAACCCCCCTACAATGAGATGACTGCTACAAAGAAGCACTAGAAGAACACTGTGGAGTAACACTGGAACCGTAATCCGACAAGCAAGGAAAGATACCTCTGTCTAGTTAGAAACCAAAATCTGATTGCAAACCAGAAAAATCACCTTCCACAGAAGAGAAAAACGAAAAAGCAGAGATTTGCAAAAGATGTGCAAATTGATATATTCGAAGTACCAATAATTACAAGAGATAATTTGCTTTATAAAAGCAAAGATGCATAAACCTAATCTTATCTTGAGCAACAAGATAGCTCAACAAGATAAGGATAAAACCAATAACTTAGGAATTAAATATGCCTGAGTAAACTTACGATAAAGTGTAATTAATAATTAATTACACCAACAATTACTTAACAAAGTGGGTAGAAGTAATGCCTACGAAATCAACAAAATCTATAGAAATTAGAAAGTTCCTCAAATCCAAAACCATTGCTCACTTTGAGGTTCCTACAACACTAATATTAGATCATCGGTCCTCTTTCAAAAATAAAGAAGTAAAGAATTTTATTGACTAATTTAAGATTCAATATAGGTTTTATACTCCCTACTACCTACAATCACATGCACAAGTAAAAGAAATTAGTCAAAATATAGATAAAATTTAGTGTAAACTAGTTGATAAGAATAATATTGTAACATATGAAATTTGACTCTAACAGAAGGAATATTAATTTCCTTTAAGAATAATATCACACATTATATTAGGATAAACTAGCACTATTTATGGTTATATAAATATATTGTTTATGTGTTATTCTAGTTATCCTTTTCTAAAGTTTTGCTTTTAAATAGAAAAATAAATAGATTGAACTAGAGTACTTAAAGGAAGCAATCTAGTGAAAATAATTAACAGATAATAGAAATAGAGAATACAGACAAGGAAATTGAGGAGTAAATTTGAAAGCCTCTACTTGGGACCCTAGTGCAGTGCGGGGATGTTCTTGTGACACTATCATCCTGTATGAACAAAAAACCACATATTACAACTCATAAAAATCCCTTGCATGCACATAAATTTAAAATTAAAATGGAAGTGAAAATGATATAGATAGTAGCATTAATTTTTTTAAATATACTATTATACTAAAAGGAAAAAAGGAAACAAGATTAAAATTAAATGAATGTTTTTATAGGGATATCACCAAATACAACAATAACTCCACCCCTAGCAAGCCTACAACAAAAAAAATGGAGAAAATATTTTTGGTGGTTGTTGGGGGCTTGCCTCAATCAAACCTCATATTGGTCTTTCAACCTCCACAAAAAAACCTTGTTTTTGATATCTTTTCTAGGAAAAATAATAATAAAACACTATGTAAATAGAAATGCTAAATCATAGCAGTAAAATCTAGATAAAAGGTCATCCTAAATACAAGCATTGTTAGCACTTAGGAACCACAATTTTAATTGATAGAGGAGAGGAACAACAAAATAAGAGTTACCTGCTTTCAACCCTGTTTCTGAAACTTTTAACAAATTCACAATTTGGGTTCGATTACCTAATCTCCCCCTTCATCTTTGGAATGACTCTCTTTTGGAGGAAGTGGGTGATGCTCTTGGAGATTTTTTGATGGTGGATGATGAATCTTCTGACATTCTTCATTCCACCTTTGCTCGCATATTGGTCGATTTAAATGTTTCAAAAGGGTTACCTGCTGAGATCTTACTCAAATCTTCTAAAGGCTCTTGGATCCAATCTTTGGATTATGAAGGAATTCATTTCCGGTGGAGGAGATGCTTCAAAACCGGACACGTTGCTGCACATTGTGGATTTGAGAAAAATACTAAGACATCAACTTGGTAGAAATGTGCTTCTCAACAACATTATACTGTTGAAAAGAATGTTGATCATAACAGGAGTTTTTCTAAGGTGGTTGCTTCGGAACCACAGGACCTTAGACCCCCCCTCCGGTCGTCTCTATTGGTGAGGTTGTTAAGGCAACCCCTATTGAGCCTTTGGCTACCTCTCCGGGTGAAAGCGCCTCGGCTGTTCATCCCGGCAGCTTTTCTGATAAGTCTCTATCTTTACAAAGTAGTCATGAGGACAACCCCAAGTGTAAGGTTGTTGGATTTCATCATCATGAAAATATTAAGGAGGTGTGGCATAGTATGGCTATGCAAGTGGAAGAAGGATGGATTACTGTCAAGGGTAAAAAAAAAAAAATCTTCACGGCCTTCTTTCGACATGACTCTTCGCTCCCACAAGAAAAGTGCTTATTGTAAATCTTGATGGGTTTTGTTTGGGTGCTGGCTTTTTTGTTGGCTGCAAGCTGTCCTTTCTGCAGCTTGGCTTTTCTTGTTGTAAAGGGTTACGGATCCCTTCAAAATCTGCTTTTCCCTAATATCAAAAACAAAATAAGAGTAATATCACCTCAAGAGCTTTAAGTAGTCAATAAGGACATAATTTGCTACTACAAATCATTATAACTACTCCATAAATATTACTTCATAAAGAAAACATTGTTTACATGCACAATAGATTGGTAGAAACTTTATAAAATGACCATGGAAGCTACTAGTTCTTCTTGAGAGAGAGAGTCTTAAAAATTTATTAAAGAACATATAATGAAATCCTCTTTTTTTCAAATTGGAAACAATAGAAGGAAATAAGTGTTGATCGACTATTCAAGTAATTCAAAAAGTTGTTACCTTCCAGATTACTAGTGATGGTAGGGAAATAGTAACACTCAAACAACCATTGGAATCAAAAAAATTGTGGGACTCTAGTGTATTAAGTGAACATTTGTGCGGTGTACTCCTATCTAAAAAAAATTAGATGAACAAGAAGAGTGGAAAGAGTCAAGATCATAATAGAAATATAAAAAATATGATATCAAAGTGATAACATCTTGAATTGATGACAATTCAAATATAAACACCAAAGTGAGCATAAAACATAAAGTAAATTGCAACAATGTACACTTTTTGACATTACATTTTTCCTCCACTTTGGCGAGCATATGATCTAAACTAAATATGCACACTAAAGTAAATGTAAGAAAAATATAAAGTATATTGAAAGATACTGTAGAGGATATAGAGCCTTCAAATGAGGTATATATGCCCCCAAAAATAAGACCTGCAAAACTAATCTATGAATATCTTGCACAAGGAATAAATATAAGATAAATTTATAAAAAATAGACGCATTAGCCAAATCATAGACTAACTATCAAACACATCACATACAAAAACAAAACATAATACAAACAATCATACAAAACAAACATGCAAAACACTTGAGAGAAGGAGAGAGAAGGAGAGAAAAGGAGAAGATAAAGAGATATAAAAGAGATTAGTGATATGTTGCCAGAAGGAATGCCAAGTATGGCTAGCAAGTTGTGTTATGCTAGATTCCATGCAATGCTTCCATAAATCATGGACACTACGAGCTATATTGTAGGATGACCATGAAACGTGCTATAAGAAGGTATGACATAGGAGTACCCACAAGCTAGCAAGTTGGATTATCCTAGGTGACATTTATGCTACCAATATTGTGGAGAGTGTAAAAATAATCAATGCCATGAAGGCAAATGATTTGGAAAGCATAAAAGTGAAGTGTGTTCTATGATATCCCCCCTTCAAAACAATTGCATGATACAAAGAATGCAATTTATTATAAGGTAGAGAAGGAAAGAGAAATGTCAAAATAAAAAATATATATCAACAAGGATGTTGTAAGCAGGAAACATGGAGCATAGTGGTCATGGAATGACATCACAAAATGTAGAGATGTTGCATGAAAAAAAATGAACTGAAAACATGCACACACTAAGTGATCCAATGGCTTAGGTTCAATATAAATGTATACTAATAATCATAATTATGCTCATCATGTGGGGGGAAAGAAACTAAAATATCATCATTTGTAATGTCCCCTTCATAGGTGTAATTTTTTGGCACTTAACCTAGTTTTTATTCACATAGGCTAATTGGGCTTATGATTGCAAAATAATTAATTATTTTTGTAAAGTTGAACATTTTATGTTAAAGCAGCCTGTTTTGAGGCCCAAAAATAAAATTATAGTAATAAAGTATGTGGGTTGTGCAAGAGTGATCCTTGAGTAAAACTATATAATCTCAATACCAAGGAAGTAATGCAATAAACCCAAGTTTGTCATGTCAAATATATCTTATAAAGATGACTTCACTAATGCAATAGTAGATGAAGAGCTCCTAGTGATTAAAAGGTCATCAACATAAAGTACTAGTATCAACAATGAATCATCCTACTAGAAGACTCAAGAGATACACATTAGGATATGAAACGACATCGAGTGAAACCTAACACTAAGAGGAAGGAATCCATCTTGGCATACCAAGCTCGAGGAGCCTATTTGAGGTCATAGAGTGATTTCCTAAGTCTATAAACTAAAGATGAGTCCTAAATAAACCATGGTGATTGCTCCTTGTAGATCACCTCATCAAGGCATCTATGAAGAAAGGCACTCTTCACATCCATTTGATGCACATCCTAGTCATGTGATGTGGCTATAACAAGTGTGAGTCAAATAGAAGTTAGCGTAGTCAATGCTAGAAGCCTATGAAAAAACCTTGGCAACCAAATGTGCCTTGTACTTGGTCAGCCCACAATACTGTGTCCCACTTTTTGGCCAAAGTAGGACATTGAAATCAACATTTTTCACTGAATTTTTAGTTTATGAAACCTATAGCAACTAAACCATTAAAAATTTGGAGATGATGTGAATTAGTTGTTTGTGAGGATTTGTGTGTAGATTCTAAATATATATTTTTAAAAATATATCTATAATTTTTTTTCGTAACTTTTAATAACTTATTTTTTACAGTAAATAACATTTTAAAACAGTGTTGTTTATGTCATCACACATAACTTCTTTTATTGAAAGAATTAAATTATAATTTTTAAAATTTAGATTTGTAACATTAACATCTAGTGCATGGATTTTTCTCATAATTTTTGGTCACATATTTTTTAAATTAATTTTTGAAGTCAGAGTAATTATAAGATAGGCGTGGGTGTATGTCGTCACACATAACTTGGTTTGTATGTTGAAAATATTATTTATTTTTTGGCTAAAACAAGAACATCAATAGTAATGCACACATATTTTTCAGATTTTTTTTCTTTATTTTTCTATTTTCTTGCGTGTGAAACAAATACCTTGATGTTTGGTGAAAAACCTACATTCACAAGAAATAAAATATAAATATAATAATGAAATTAAAAATATTCAAAATTATACTTTTTTGAAAACTTATAATAATAGCTATATACTTACAAAACATAATTTTTAAATGACTTTATTTGATTCCTCAAAAGGTAAATAAAAAGTGGCTTTTTGTTAACATTTTGATAGGTGCAAAGGAGACAAGCCATTGTGGGTATGATTTAAGACTAGGGGGGTTTTATCCATGGGGTTTGATCTAAGGGGGTTTTATTTAAACCTCTTCAATCAAAATCCTTTAGATAGAACCCCTCAGGGCTTAGATCATTATTTTTTCTAAAAAATATGTGACTTTTGGTAAAAATCAAGATGTCCCAAGTTTGGGACACATTATTATGGGATTACCCACTTATTAATCAACCCATCTATAGCAAATTTGGTCTAATATATCCACCTACATCAAACCACCATCAGATTCCCTTAGGAAGTGGTGTCAAGTCCCAACTATGATTTCTCATTAAGGAACTGCATTCTTCATGCATAACTATCCCACTCAAGTTTGCCTGATGCCTCTCTAAATGTCTATGGATTGGAGATTAAGGAAAAGTAAGCATGCACCCCACTTTGGTAGTCTAATCTTGTACATCTATCATCTGCTAGATTCCCTACCCAAGTACCTACACTCTCAAATGCATGTCTAGCCCAAAGAGGGAAAGGAGTGGACAATTCAGGTTTTATAACATCATCCTCCAAAGTATGTGTAGTTGAAGATGACTCCCCATTTGTATCCTCACTATCAACACTAGAAGAAAAAGAATATTCTACCTCAAGAATCTTCTATGGATGGTCTAAGTCATCAAAACCAAGCAAGTCCACAATAGTAGGAGAAATGTCAAGTGTAGAGTCAAATGGACTCATCTAAAACTTAGCACTTCCCTTAATGGACAACTCATGTGTGTAGAGTGGAGTAGGTGACCTTTCACACCATTTGAATAGCCTATAAAGATGCAAGTTTTGGACTATGGTTTCATTGCATTGTGACTTTGTGTTGGTATACATACCATGGATGGAGATTTCAAAGACCCTAAAGTGCTCAATTGATGGTTTCCTTCACAACCAAGCTTCAAAGGGAGTGAATCCCTTCAAGGATTTGTGAGGAACCTTGTTCTGAATATAATAATCACATTTGATTAGTTATGCTCAATATTATGGTGTAAGGCCTTTGGAGTGTATCATGTAGTTAGCCATCTCTTTTAAGGATTTATTTTTCTACTCTACAACACCATTATGTTGGGGAGTGTACAAAATTGTGTGTTGCAAGTATATCCCATTTGATGTACAAGAATACTCAAATGCATTGTTGACATCCAAAGAATATTGATGACTTCCCTTTATTTTTTAGCAAGAACCTTGAAGTCTTGAAATTTTTGTAGACTTCAAATTTATATCATAAAAGGTAGAACCATATGTACCTTAAGAAGTCATCTATGAAAGTAAGAACATATCTAGCCTTAGTGAAATATGGATCGAGAAATGTCCTCAATACATCAATGTGAACAAGCTCAAAACCTTGTGTAGCCCTCCATGATTTGAATTTGTCAAATTTATCTACAAGATGCTTCCCAAGGGTATAAACCTCACAAAGACCCTTAGAGAATCCAACTCTAGGAAACCATGTGAACATATCTACTATCTAAGCTACCAAAGGTAGCGATGGTTAAGGTGCCCAAATTGCTCATGCCATAATTTTCTAACTCCATTTGAATGAGTAATAAATGTTATGAGAGAAATATTAGGTATTGTAGTGTAGGAAAATGTACTCCTTTACATTTTCACACTATGTTTGGGTCCCTTAATTAATTGGACTTAATTAAGCCTATAATTGCCTAAATTTTGCATTTACAAGCCTAATTAATTGCAATTTCCAAAAAGGGAATTATGATTTAATTAATGCATTTATTATTTTTACCACCCTGAAATGAATAGGTCCTAGCAATTTAGGTAAGGACCCATTCACCCTTGAGCGAATAGGTCCCCCTTAAGATCACAAATTCAAATTTTAAACATGTTTTTGGCGACATCTTAAGTTCTTAAATTCAAGTTTTAAGTGTCAATTTGTAATGTTTAATTTTTGGGAAATTAGAAAATTACCTATAAAAGCAAGGTATTTTTACCAATTCAAATCCTAGAGATTTCAAGTGTCAACATTCCTAAAGCTAAGATTATTGTCAAAGGTGTTCAAGAGAAGATTTCTCAAGCATTTGTTGTAGCATTCAAAATCTCAAGCATCATGTCAAAGTTATTAAGCATCATGCATATTTTTGGAGCTAGCATTGTGATGTAGGTTTCAAGTTTCAAATCAAGATTCAAACATCAAAATCACATAATCAATTAAGCCATCTCATGCAAGATCAAGACCTTGGAGAGATCTACTAAGTTTCAGTCCTTCAAGGGTTTCAAATCAAGGGTTTGGTGAGTTGCAACATAGCATTTGTTTATTCATCATTCCTTAAATGTTTCATTATTTCAATTCAAGGTTTAATTACTGAAATGGGTTTTGACCAAGGCAAATCCCTATTCACCAAAAACAAACAATTTTTCCCTCTTATGTGTTTTGCAAATCTTAGGTTGAAGAAGGATTGAAGATCTATCAAAGGAGAAAAATTGGAAAAGTTGTCAAAGTTGTCGTCAACATATGGAAACTCACTTTCAGAATTTAGTTTTGAATTTCTGACTATGAAACCTAGAGGAATTGAGAGTGCAGACATAGGACCAAAGGACTGTGAAATAATTTTTTCAACCCCTGTAGTTGGACCCATTCGCCCTGGGGTGAATGAGTCCCAAAGGACACTCAACAACAACATTTTGGTGAAAGGTGCAAAAAAACTTAATCTTCTCATATTTGCCAAAAAGTTGTAGGTTCCATTAGACTAAGGTTTAATCTATTGATTTCAAGTATTACTTTGCATTTTTGAGTTTATTTACTATTTTTAATCTTTCTCCCAAAAGTGTTGTTTTAGAAGATCTGCCTCGTCCTACATCATAAGGAAAACAACAAGATCTCCTTCAAGGTTGACTCACCTAAGAGCTGAAAGTCAACCTTGGCTTAAGGGATCACTTTTGCATCATGGGATAGATCAAGATAGGTTCATTATACCCCATTTTCCCCTTTCTATTTTTAGTAAATTATTGGTGAACCCTCATTTGAATAGAAAGAACCCATCTTCCCTTCCATCTTCCCTTCATTTTAGGTGTAAAGTATGAGAAGGTGTATAACCTAGCTTGGTGATCTTACCTTCTTAATGCTAACAAATTGTTTCTATGCAACTCTCTAATCTCAACCAAGTCTAGAGAAAAATGAATTTCCATGCCCTTCCCTTAGTGTGTAATTTGATACATTGATAGAAGATCAATTGAAAGTGAAGGGGTAAAAGCACAAATGTTTGTCACACTTTCAATCAACTAAATAGTTTCGAGCAAAACCATTTCACCCTAAATAGTTTCAAGCGAAATGGTTTCGCTTGAAACTGCATGGCCTATACATGGCACATAAAGTTTCGAGTGAAACCCTTTTTTCCCAAAATGACAAAACAAAATATTTCCCTATGTTGATTTAAAATGTGATTCAATTTGCATGTATATTTTCGACTGAAAGGGTTTCGGTCAAAAGGGAAAGTGTTTTGGTCGAAACCTTTCACTCAAAATTGTCTATGTAGCATCCTTGTTGGTAGCCACTTCATCTTTCTTCAGAAATTTCTAAAAAATTTCTCTTGAACATGATATTTTCTTCAAACAATTTTTTTTTAAATTAAAAATACCCTTTTGTATAGCTCAAAGTCAAAAATCCATATATATATATATATATAGACTAGTTTTAAGATGTTATTTTTTAAAATAATGTAAGTTGTTAAAATTAAAAATGAGGTTGATTATAAATTAAAACATATTGAAAAAAAATGAAAAGTATATGATGCACTAGAAGAATGAATTCTCTCCAAAAGTGTATAATTTTTTTTCAAAATGATTGAAAAATTAAACTATAGTTGACATCAAACGAAAAAATATCAAATTTAGGTACATTTGAGTTTAACACATTTTTTTTTTATATGTAAGAATTTTATATTATATTAATTTAAAGATAAAAACATACACCCGTCTGCTAAGTAGGAGTTTTCCATCACCCGATCAAAGCCCAAAAACTACCAGACTACCCTCGACCAATACAGAGAATATGATCATATCAAGATTTTTACAAAAATGGCATTGCCACTGCCAAAAACCAAAAAACTCCAGACTCGAACAACCCCACCAAACCATAACGTATTCTTGACTAAAATTAGACACCAACCAATTCACAAGAACCCATTAAGTTTGGCAAAGGACTCAAAATCCTTAACCCATTCAAGGTCGTCAACCGCCATTAACCCTAGCATCTTCTTTAGGCATTCCACCACCACATCCACGATCATTTGGTGATGCATGAGTGTCGCCCCACTCAAATCCATGAGGAAATGATAGAATTTAACAACCTCGTCCATATTCCACAAAAGCTCCAATTCTGTTGGATGCAGGATCCCAGTGCCAAAAATTGTTGCCTTCAAAACCTCCTCCATGCCACCTACCAATTCCTTTCTAAACAGCCGCACCAAAAGCTCCTCTTCCTCCATCTTAGGAACTCGACTATCAAGCAGAGAAGCCAAAAACCGCAAGGAAATATGTGCATTGTCCTTCCCATACTCCTTTCGTTCGAGGTGGCCACTCCCCAAAATCATTTTTACCGCTGCAATAGTGAGAGGATCAATGTTAAGCAAGATTTGCTTCAACCTCTAGTCTGTTATCTCACGGAATGCAACCTGCCTCGATGTTGCCAACAAAGAAATTGGGGTGTACTCTCCAAACCACACCAAACCCTCCACTTAAACTATTATTGCAAACTTTGAGCGCCTGGCCATTGCCATCCTCAAATGACTCCAAAAGTCGAGCGAAGGCTGCCAACCAACTCTCCACCATTAACTAAGCATCAACATCAGAAAACTTACTATGCAACACAACTGTTGCCTCCACTCATTAATAAAGTCTGCATGCTCCCACCAATTCCAACTTCACATGAACAAGACATAATTTCTAGGCATGGCAAGTTGTCCTTGCACCAGCAATGTCATCATGCATCCCTGGCTCAATATGCGAGGCTATCCTTAGAAAACGAGCTTTCAACTATCGACCATCATTACAAGTACTCACCATAAACGAGATGACCAGTCTCTTATGTCAGCATCCACCTCATCCCTAGTCACCCCATGTGTATGCCACCTCTCGGACCGTCGAAAGCCCTCTGCCAACTTGGAGGGCCGCCCACCCAACCGCCCACGAGTTTAGCACGTTATATGAGGAAAATATACATCAATTTTTTAAAAAAAAAATCCATGCACTAGATATTGAAGTTATCTACTTGGAAAAAAAGAGAGGAAAATAAAATTGGTTATTATTTTTTTCTTGACATCAACTCAATATCATTTTTTCTTAAAATTTTCAACAATTCAAAATCTTTTCTTAACTTTATAAAATAAATATCAAAACAATTTTTAAAAATTTGAAAAATTACAAGAATAAACTTCATCAAGAGTTCTACATTTTATTAGTTTACATAATTTTGAAATTCAAAACACAAAGACCAATTTTTCTTCTCAAGAAGATGTGAGAGGTGGTAAATTTATTTCTTCATACATTTGTGCTCATCATACCCAAGTTTCTTGCAATAAGAACACTCAAACTTTTTTCTTAGGTTTCCCTTGAGTAGAAGTTCTAGTGTTGGTTTTGGAGGATTTTATTTTTTATTCTTTCTTGATATCCTTCCATTTGATTTTTTTCTTCCCCTTGTTTTTTGAATCATGTTGTTTCCCATTCCTAGCAATAAGGGCTTGAGGTTTTGAAGACTTCAATGCACCCATCTATATTAACTTATCTTGCTCCCTAGTCAAGTCAACAATGAATTTGTCTAAAAAAGGCATCTTCCACACTATCCCAAGGGCCCTTTTGGTGGAGTAGAAAATAAATACAAACAAAGAGTAGTCATCCTAGTTTGGAGAGTATAGAAAGAACTAACTTATCTTTTTTTCTCTCTTCCACATTCTTTTAGATACAACCTTACTAATTTAAACTTAGTGAGGAAGTCTTGTAGGGTGTCAAAAGAACTAGGGCTCACACTTATGACCTCATTCTCTAACTTGTGAGCTTTCATTTCATCTACATTCTCAAAGAGCTTTTCTAATGCAATCCAAACTTCATTGGGTGTATTTAATGATTCTACATGACAGAGAAGGTCAAGGGACACATCCAAACATAGAAACCTAAAGGCTTGATCAAACTTATTAATTAATTTTTCTTTAGCTTCATTAGTAACAAGATCTTTTTAGTGCCCAATTTCACCCTATATAACGATTTTCTCTTTAGCACATGTTCATTTGCTCTTTTAGTTTGCAATCATTATAGTTCTCCTTAGAAGGTCTCTCTCAAGGAATGTACACTTGGAATTCCTACTCAAAAAAACCCTCATCCAATTTATAAATAATGGTAATATGATTTTCCACCCAAGGGGTGTTACTTAAATCTTAGCATTTACTAATGTTGATTCTTTCTTGTAAACCCACCAAGATTCTATACACATTAAGATTGTCTCACACTAGAGAAAAATAATAAGCTAGGATTTGTCAATAATGCTATTATCCTTGATATGTCTCTTTAAGCATGTAAATCTAAAAATAGGCACAAGTTATTAGGCAATCTAGACTTGATCTAAGAATAGAATATTTACAAAAAGTGTACATCCCTAGATAGTAGTAGTCAAAATATTGTTTTGAGGCAACAGCAATACAAAAGCCTCAATAAGGCTCCCAATGAGGTCCCATTGCAACATGGCTCAATGAATAGTCCTTGTGATTTAGTACTCAATATTGGTATTAATCTTAGCTCAAACATTTCAGATGGATATAGATTAGAAGGAAATTATAACTCAAATTTCTCAATAATTCACACTAAGTTGTATCTGTCGCCTACCACCTAGATTATGATGGCATTTCCTTGCAATTAAGCTTGACATACATATTCATTATCATGTACAACATAATGCCATCATAAGCCAAACTCATACTAAGTATTTCTTATTCCTAGTTTATAGTAAGAGGATATGTTTACCACTAGAGGTGTAATCTACCCATCTATGCCACTTTTTCCCATATAGAAACTTAGGAACATATGTTACCTTCCCTTCTTGTCTAAGTGGAAGTCGAAACATTCAAAAGAGGAAATAATTTAGCCTTGAAAGGGTTAATCCATGATCATGCAAAGATGGCATAGTTTGGATAGTAGTTAACCCCAAATTCTTAGGTCTATCTATTGTTTCTTTACATCATTTGTAGAGTTATTATTTTATTAAAATTTACTATGCTTTTCAACAATATTTTTTAGATTATGACCTTAACATTTTTCAGCAACACGCGACAGTCAAAAACTACTCTTGAATCATACAATTATGGATTGGAGTATAACTAAAATAAGAAATAAGGATGTGTTAAAGTTATTCATGTATACTTTCTTTAATTCACTACATTTTGATGCAAAAAAATTATTCTAAAAAATCAATCAATACAAAACATTATAGTCTTTACCCCACACACCACTAAGATGTTTGATATATTTATTATGACATATAAGCCCTGCCCGATTATGTGGACTTTTATCAGGTGGACATATGTTATAACAGGCAGCTTCTGACCTTTCTCTGCAATTATCTTCAGGGGAAACCTTGTCTCGCACACGCTACAAGGAACAAATTTAACCATTCTAAATATGTCCCTTACTACAGAGTCAATCTTATTTTACAATATGATGATCATCTCTAGCTAAGGCTCGATGGTCAATTAAGGTGTAGAAGAAACAAAGGGTAGCCGAGCTGACAATGTTTAGAGGAAATTGGGCCCTGGCAGGGGTCTGATTTTCATGGCAATAACAAACAACATTCATACCCTAGATCGCAGCATCTACAGGAAGGCGTATTAACAGTCTTTGCCTGATATTAAACATGATAATAGCAATATCAACTAGCAAACCCTAAACCCTAAACTAGCAAACGACTAGAATAAAAGAGGGTTAACCTGGAATAATGGCGTCAAATGCCCTGGCGTCTGTGTGGGCGAGTTAATCTACCTTTGTCTCATCGCTCTTCATAGTTTTCTTCCTCTAAACTTCGCCATCAGTCCCGAACGCTTCAATCACGCCCTTCCTTTAAATTTTCCACCATTTTCCCCGTGTGATTATACTTCCTCTCCCAGGCTCTTTTTTTATTTCCTTCTGCACAAAATCCTTCCACTCCCTTCCTTGAGATCACATTTTTGCATTTATGGTCGGCGAGGGCAGTCATGTTGACTCTAACAAAGGGTGTTGAGTCTTTATTTATTTATTTACCATTTAACTGCGTTGTGAAAGTTTCGAAGTCATTTAAGGGATGATATGATATATTGCCATACTGTGCCCTATTAGCACCATCCCCTTTTAAAATGTAACAGTTTTTCTTCACTTTTCAAAAGTCATTTTTAATTTATCTTATTTTGTGATATCGCTATTAGGATTTAACTGTGTAGTTTTATGGATCAAACTCATTGATCCATGTTTCATGAGTAGTGGTTCACAAGAACCCATATCTCATGATAATGAATGGTCCACTTAGCACTCATTGCATCTAAGTGACGTTCACAAAGATGAAGCATTTGGGAGGTCACCCATCCCAATACTACTCCAACTCAAGCACACTTAACTATGGAGTTCTCCCCAAGGTTAAGCCTACTTAGCTTGCAACCCCATTTGCAAAACCTTTAGCAAGTGTTGTGCCTTATGAACCATTCCTTATAGAGCCCCTTTAGCTCATCAATTGATAAGAGGTATTTTCCACGTGTCAAGTAGTGATATTGCTATCAAGATTCAACCGTGTAGTTTTGCAGATCAAACTCATTGACCCATGTTTCATGAGTAGTGGCTCACAAGAACTCATCTCTCATGATAATGAATCGTACACTTAGCACTCATTACATCTAGGTGATGCTCACAAAGTTCGACCTTCCCAAGATGCTCACAAGAGCCCCTTTACCTTTTATTTTTATTTGGTCTCTATTTTTTTTACCACTAGGGGATGTGACACAACATTGGGAAATAGGGCTTGTGGGTTTAACTTCTGATTCTATAGCACATTGTTTGAGAGGTTATAAGGCGTCTTGTCTTGTAAAGATTCAAGCTTTGGGACACTAGGTTTAAGTCTTGATTCCTCTTGATTTAAAAAAAAAAACATTGAAAAATAAAACCATTTTCATTTTGTGCTTCATTTGGCTTGACATGGGGGGGTTGTGTGTTTTTTTGTAGGAAATGGTTCTAGGTGGGTTTAGGCATAGAATCAAATTGAAGATATGAATGGAGATTAAGAGTGATGATTAGGTTATGATTAGGGCTCAGTTAGGGTTATGGTTAGGGTTTAATTAGGGTTACAATTAGAATTAAGGTTTTCATTAAAATTAGGGTTAGTATTATAATTAAGATTATGAATAAGGTTAGAATTATGGTTAGGATTAGAATTATAATAAGGGTTAGAGTTAGAAGTAGGATAAGGTTTAGGATTATAGTTAGATTTTGGGTTGAAATTAAACCCTAACCCTAACCCTAACCCTAATTCTTAAGCTAACACTAATTCTAAGTGTAACTCAAACCCTAAACCTACCCTAACCCCAACCCTAAAACTAACACTAATTCTAACTCTAACTATAATCCTAATTCTTACCCAAACCTTAATCCTAACCCTAACCCTAACATTAACCCCAATTTAATCTCTAATCATAACGCTAACCCTAACCCTTTAACTCTATACCAAACTATAACCCTTAGCCTATTCCTCATCCTAACCCTAACCATAATTGTAATTGTAATCATAACCCAAACCCTAACATTAACCCTAACCCAAACCCTAGTCTTAACCTTAAATTCAACTCCAAACCTAACCCTAACCTTAACCATAACCCAAACCTTAACTCTAATCATAACCCAAACCCTAACTCTATTTATATCTCTAACCCTAACCCTAATCCTAACACTAATGTTAACCCTAACCTTAACCCTAATCCTATCCCCAACCCTAACTCTAATTTTGACCCTGGCCCTAACCCTAACCTTATCTCTAATTATAACCTTAACCTTAACCCAAACCCTAACCCTATTTATATCTCTAACCCTAATTTTGACCTTATCCCTAATCCTATCCCCAATACTAACTCTAATGTTGACCCTAACCCTAACCTTATTCCTACCACAACCATAAGTATATCTCTAATCCTAACCCTAACTCTAACCCTAACTCATTTAATGTCTTACAAGTTGTGTTGTGAATGCTACTAGCACATATATATTCTTCTTGTCTCAAAGCACCTATTACACTTTTATGTGAGAAACTGATTTAAAAATAGGCACCACAAGAAGGATATCTCTTGATGAATTATATATATATATGCTAGTTTTTATTTGGTCTCTCTTTTTACCACTAGGGGATGTGACACAATAGTGGGAAATAGGGCTTGTGGGTTCAACTTCTAATTCTATTGCACATTGTTTGAGAAATAAAACCATTTTCATTTTGTGCTTCCTTTGGCTTGACATGGGGAGGTTGTGTGTTTTTTGTAGGAAATGGTACTAGGTGGGTTTAGGCGTAGAATCAAATTGAAGAAATGATGGGGATTAAGAGTGATGATTAGGTTTACGGTTAGAATGTTGAAGTCAAAGGATCTTAACATATATTTTGTTCAACTATTATTTGTTAATAATGTGTGTCAAATTATTAAAATATAGGATACTAAAATTTTGATCATGGTTTTAAAAATAAAATACATGACCTAATGTTTAAAGGAACTCAAATATGACTAAAATTATGTGAAATGTTAACAAAAGATAATCATCATGCAAGAAAAAGACACTATTCATTTTTTTATGGACATAACACTAGCTATTGAGATCCTCCTTACAAGAGTAGTAGTCACCATATCAAATGATCACTTATGAACCGTTTTTCATAGAATAAGCTATCCCAAATTCATCATCCAAAATATAACTTTAAACTATAACTCAAATATAAAGACATCTTCCAATTTAGAATCTTGAAGAGTGCAAATTGGAAGTAAATAATTATTAAGTTGTTTCCAATCATTATAGAGAATCAAATGGAATTCAAAAGACAAAAGGAATTGTTCGCAGGAGAAAATAAAAGCTTCCTATGGAAAGGTAAGATCTGAATTGGATAATCCAGTCATGTAACATCTATTTCAAAAAATTAAAACTCACTAAAGGCTTCCACTCACCCCTTTAATGCAGGAAAACTGAATATACATACTCTTCAGAGGACAGAAGAAAGAAAAAAGATGACAAGGGGAGTTCTGTGGTGACCCAAACATCCAAGGGATTCTAGCAACATATTCCTTATGTGACAAATTCACGATCTGCATATCCACCCATCAACAAACTCATCGGTTTACGAATTTGTCCAATATGCATCAGGACAAAAAAATCATAAAAATTGTCCTGTCAAAACAGTCAAGGTTAAGAGTAGAAGAGAGCTCAATCCCACAAACTAAAAGCTATGGCATTCTACTTTCTGACTGTTAAAGTTACCAAGTAGTTTGAGTTGTCTGTGTGGATTGCATATTCTGGTAGAAGCAAAAAAATGCTCATTGATCTTGCAAGATCATCTAGAATTGCAAGATTCTGCAAGTAATCAAAATTTTGCGGTCAAAATGATTTCTGTATCTGAATATGTCAAGTGACCTCAGAGAAGTAACAATCCCAACTTTTACCCAGCTACAATTCTAGCTTGTTTTTAGAATTCTGAGAGGTACAGTTTTCTATTAAAAGTACTGTAAAAATATTATATTTTTAATTTATAAATTTAAGAGTAACATTATATCATACATATAAGGTCTGTTAGACTTTTTGGAAAGGGATTTCGATCGTAGATGGCTGTCAAAATTGTCATAAGGATCACAGTATTAGAATTTGTGTAAAATTGCAATATCCAGACTATGAAGAGCCTTCAAAATTGCTGAAGATACAATACAATCTGTAAATTTTATTTATATATATTAATATATGAACTACATGCTCTTACCGAAAAAAAAAACATTATATCATATATATTGGCATTCACAACAAATAATGGCATTAGTTTATGGATGACATGACAGACTTTGCTTCCATAAAGAAAACAAACTAGGACAAAAGTTTGTCCTCTAGAGTCCTTTGCTTAAAGCCTTTCAGGCCAAATAATTGAACACATTAAAATCATTTGTATCCCGTTCCAGGTACTCATATGAAATCAGATGTTCTATCCTCAACTTTATTTGTTTGCAATCCGGCTGCATGTCACAAATTTGTCAGTGACTAAATGCAAAAATAGCTCTACTTATTGAAGTAACAAACAACAAATATAGCTTACCTTGAATTTGTGTTTGAGTTCTTCAATACACTGGCTCTGTAGCTGCGGAAAAGATAATCTTTTTTTAGTCTTCATGATGCGAACTATTGCGGCATCTATTGCAGCATTTCTTGTTTTAGTGATCATTGCAGCATTTCTTGTTATAGTGTTCATCTCTTCATTGACTTTCCTCTCATCACTGTGGGGAAGTGGAATCTGCAATTCAAGATGACACATTTAGTACACATCAATTGTTTGTATAAGAATGTATGATGTTAACTAGGTCCAAATGGAAGCCATTACCTTTATTCTTCTACTTTTCATTTTGTCTGCAAACATTGAATTGAACTCAAAATAGTCAGTAGGTGCTATATTTTGTGTGTTTGGATTCTTGATAAGAACTTTGTACCCGGCACATGCAAGTGATTGTAACACTCTCCTTACATCGTCATCTTCCAAATTCAGTTGAGATTTGATTTCACCAAAACTAAGATTTTCAGATTCATTGAACAGCATTAGTAAAGCGGCCTGCAGATGATTCCATAACAGTTTCTTAGTCAATTTCAAATAAATATTTGGGACCAACTTTGTTTACTTCTCACAAATGACAACTGGCTACTCACCTGGTAAGTTGATAATACCAGCTCTATTGTCCGGGCATTAAACCTGCCTTCCACAGTGCAGGTCCCTAGAGAATACATCCATGTAAGTTTGCGCTTGCTATTTAACTTAGAATAGAACTGTTTGAACACATCCATACATTTAGCCTGCATCAAAAAGGCAGGAATAAACAATTAAGACTAAATGTGTATTTTTTGATAAAGAAATTACAAAGCAGTAACAAATAAGTTTTACCAGCTCAATAGGAAGATGGATATTAGGGTTCTTGTAGGTTGGCCAAGTTACAGTACTAAGGACAGTAACATTCAAATCTAATCCAATATGAATGTCTTCTCTGTTAAGATGTGCCACAAATTTATTTTGGACATCCTTTGCTAGAGATAAGTCCTTAACCTGGTATGGACGACAATGACTTCAGAGTTCAGTGAAACAGAACACAGTAAAAGAGAAGAGGAAGCAATGCGATGCACATTCATAATACATAAGAATCGATCAATGAAAAGGCACAGTGGCATACCATGCCCTCCATCTTTTCTGTAAATTGCGTCCCATATAGCTGCTTCAATTTCATCAACATGCTCTGTTCATTAAAAACATTTGGACTTCTAGACAACAATCTAGAAGCAAGTTTTATCCTGGAATATTCAATGCAGTAGAATTCTTTGAGCTAACGCTTAATGGGGATAACGAAATTTTTAATGTCAATAGCCACGACCCTGTCTTTTAGTTTCATCTTCCAGTGAAATGTATTTATAGTTCATATCAGTATGACTATGAAGACAGGGAAATATTACCTGTAGTTCTCTAAAAATGCATGTTTATTCTCAATGTATGAAAGAATGTACGCCACCTGCATTTTATAAACATGTAATTCATTTTAGGAATTATTATTTTAGTAAAATCCCCTTCAGGAACAACTTTAAACAAAATTTAAGCGTACCAGAGTTCAACCAGCTTACTATCATCAATTTTATTGACACAAATTGTCTGATGTTGGGTGTAAATATCAGAAACACCTGAAACAGGTCCCAAATGCAATATTGTTTCCCAGAAGTCCAAATTGTATGCATGGTATTTGGTTGGAGTATATGATCAAAAACCTAGTCTGTTTATAGGTGCCTATTTAGGGAATCTCTTTGTAATTGTGTTTGCAAGAACTTCACTCTTTTAAAAAATAATAATAATAAATTAAAGACGTGAAATTTTCACAATTCAGTTTTGCATTTCATTTCTCTTCTTATGTTATTTAATTCTTCATTTTTTTTCATTCTGATGAATAGATCATGGAATGTGATACAAATATAAATTTTAAGTCCACCAAAATTTCAAAATTCTAATTTCTAGATGCACAAAAATTTTCTGTCCATCAGTTAGAATCAGCTGAACAAATAGTTTCTGGTACAAATATACCATAAAAATTTATGTTCATGAAAGTGAGCATGGACAATCATATGAACCTACGTTTTCAAGTTCATGATCAATAGCCTCATTACTTAATTCGGCAGTATTGTCCTTCCCAGTATTGCCCTTCTTTAGTACGTTATCAGAAAATGCAGAGAGCAATTCTGCAGTCAAACGTCCTGCAACTTCTTTGTTGCAGAAGGTCTGAAATGCCCCATCTAGACTCTGTAAACAAGAATTTTAAAATCAAATTATATCTTTTTTTTTTTAGATAATCTAAAGCACTGAGAATAAAATTTTTACCCCCTTGATGTTAAAGCACTGAGAATAACAAACTAAACCAAATTTATTAAATACCTCTCGGAAAAGCTTATGATTCTGAAAGCACTCCAAAACAATTCCCTCGTACTTGACATGCATTTCAATAATCTTTCGTACAAATTCCTGAAAACCATTACAGCATGAAGAAAACGAGAATAAATAATCATCAGATTCTCTTTAAAAATGTCCAAAAACAAAATTACTATCAATTAATTAATCATTAAAAGTTGCATGGAGATGGTGATTTGAAGAGGAGTTCCTACACGCTCACAATAACCTAAATCGCTATGGTGACTAACAAGGAAAAATCACATTTAAACCTTAAAATTTCAATACAGTATTTCTATGAAATAGGAAAACATGGACAATGATTGCAGGTTCAAGTCCCAATTTAACAGGTGTGTCTAGAATAAAGAGCCTTTAGGACACAGCCAGAGAGTTACAATTCCAGCTCCCCTGACGTTCTCCCAAAGAGGGCTGTTCGAAGGGCTGAGGATTCTGTGTGTAAATAAATTAAAAAAATTCTCAATATGAATACAAAAAGCTTCTTTAATCATGTTTGCTTCCTATCGTATATATCATAAACCACAGTATCAGAGCAGAACACGGGGCATGATGAAGAAAGCTAATGGAAACCAGAAACATGGAAATGAAAGAAGACACACTGACAATTACAAGAGTAGAGGAAAATTTTCATTTGGCCCAGAAGCTGGCACGAAGAATGTTGGACTACATTTTAAGTGTGGTACCATCAGTATTCAAGAGCAGTAATTTATTCCTGAAAGATGTTGCACAAGATAGTCCTTTGTCTCCCATCAGTGCAATACGGTGAACTATATAAGTGAGGACAGAACTTTACCTGCTCTGGATTTTCACTGGCATCTCTTTTCTCTTCCTGAAGAAAATGTAAAGTCATGTAAGTTTGCATAAAACGTGTCACAGAATCAGACATACTTGCAACTAAAATGCATTACAGCTTAACACTAAATTCACACTAGTTGATAGGGATAAAATCTGAACTTAATCGGAGTTATGGTTTAACAATTATAAGCAACTCGATTTCACATAAGAACTAGAAACATCATTACTTTCTTAGTCATTGCATCTTCTGCCTGTTCAACAAGCGCTGTTCCTTCTTGCATCACAAACTGCAGAATACAAGAAGGCCAGTTAGAAAGTCTTTGCATTGGGCAGGATGTCTAAATATAATAATAGGCAGTCCACAAACATGCTACAAAAAAGAAGAACCTCTCTAAAAATATTTGCGATTGGATCCAAGCCTTTGTTTACTTTATCAAACAGTCTAAACATCCTTGAAAGATCATCTTTCTGTAACAGAAACCAAATCACTGGCACAGTTCAATATAAATTGCTGTCATAAAGGAACAAGTATCATATCCTGGAAAAAGACAGAGTTAGGCAACAAGTTAAATCTATACCTTGTTGTCCCTAAGCAAGGCGCAGAGAACTGAATCCTTTTCCAGAATTTGATTCTTACAATGAGCCAGTAATACATGTTGTAGTACCTGGCAAACAAAAGAAAAGGACAAGATTGGAACAAATGACTTCTATGTTAGACAATTATCACATGCCTCACAGAAAATTTGTTTTGGTAAAGATGACGAAACACAGACAAATGCCAGAGAAACAACAAATGTTCACCTCTAACAATTCATTTTCTCTACCGACATCCAAAAAATGGAAAGCTCTGTCCTTCTCAAGTTGTAAAGTTTCTTCAACCTGTAATACAAGCGAATGTATATCAGAAACACTATAAAAACGAACATGTAAGCTGCTGGATATGTTCCTTCAATGATTTTTAAACTACAAAAAACTAAATCCACAATTACCTTCAACAAATATTCTGGCCAAGGATACTCTCTAATCCATGATGCGGCCTTTCGAGTGTAGTAACGTTTAGAATCTTGCACCATGAACCATTCAAAATCATTCTTATAGTCATCCATCTTAGCCATTCCAGTCTCCACAAACATGCCCACAACATTTTTCAATAAAGATCGGTCAATTTGTTCTCCCTCACGCTCTTTTTCAATCTGAGACAAACAATACCATTCTCATGTTGCATCCAGTATATAATATTTTTGCTTAAACAACATACTTTAGTTTTGTTTTGTTCAGATGATTCATCTGAAATCATATTAATAAGTAGAACTTACTGAAAAAAGTTAATCTGATTTCAGATGAATGATTTAAACAAATCAAAACTTAAAATATACTATTTAAACTTAACTCTGAACATATTACAATTAGCAACATTTTTGAAATAACAAAATTTAACTCTTTTAGAAGAAAAAGAATTAAATGAGAATGAAGATGTTTATGCCCCTTTTCTATAAACCATATCCTGATACCATACCAGAGCAAGCACTGCATTCCTTGCATTAAACTTCATTCCATCATAGACCTGCAAAAACATGTCATAATTTATCTGAAAATCTAAAAACAATTTTGATTGGTTTCTTAATTCCAGATAATAACAAGCCTTACCATATCAGAAAAGGTCTGAAGTCCAACCTCCCCTAAATAACCAAAGAAGCGGGAGAGCAATCGGACCATGCCCTTGTGATTATTCCAGCGCCTAACAAGTTCCCTCAACGTGAACTCATCCTTCTTCTGCCTTAAGGCAGGTGAAACCTGAGGAATACCAGTTCAAGTTTTAACAGCTAATAGTTTGAAACATGTGATCTTTTCACTTTAGGCTTTTTACCTTCAGGCCTCTTTTCTAAATAGAAAAGCTTTTGTTTATATATTTGGGTTATAATTATTGTTAATATAGGATATGTGCAATAAAATTAGTTATCAAATAATTTCTATTGTATAAAAAGAGTTGTAGGAAGTAAATAGCAATTAGGAATAGATGCTTACCACTGAATCTATGTATTCAGCAATTAATGTTTTGTATTCATGATAGAGTTCATCTGAATACTTAGAGTCTTCTGATTCATCTGAATTGTTAGTGTCTTTTAAACATAAATTGTAGATAGTTCTTTGGAAATAGTAAAGAATTACATAAAAAGATCAAATAATTAAATCATATCAAAGAATAAAAATTGTATTAAAAAATCTTTAAAAGGATACGTATAAAGATTTATATACAGATTGCCATTTATAGACTCTTCTTTAGATCCTTCTAACATATTACTAAAAATTTTTATACCCTCCTTCATAACATTCAATGCTCCATTTAACTCAACGGACTCCACTGTCATTATATCCTCCTCCATTGCATTCAAAGCTTCATTTAACTCAAAGGAGTCCATTATCTTTTTGATAGTTAACTGGTTATTTAGTCAATTCCAGCTAAAATTTCACTTCTAGGTTGTAAAGATGAACTTCTGCATGAGGAAAACAAAGAATTAAGATTCCTATATTTTAAAAAAAAACACACACTAAATTATATATATTTTGAGACTTAAACTACAGAAAGAACACACTAGTAATTAGTTTTCCTTGTAAGTCATTAAGGATAAGCAACAATAAAAGTGTTCAATAATGAAAAGAGGTTTAGTATGTCAAAGGTTATTACCTTCAATACAAGTATATGATGAATATAACACACAAATGTTTACTTTCTTGATAACTAAAACATTAGAGTTATAAATGAATTGAATATAAAAATATCAAGCTATGAAAAATTCTTCAAATTCACCAAATTAAAAAATAAAACAAGCTAAAAGATAGAAAAAGAAAAAGGAAAGTAAAATTATAATCCCAAAAGACCAATTTACCCCAAATTCTCCATCAAGACACCATAAGTCTTGAAAATGAGGAGGAAAAAAAGGGGTAAAAGATACCAATATGTCTTGAATTCTTGGTTTAAAAACTAGTCTAACCAAAAATACCCATCTATAGTAAATTCTCTTTGTGCAAAAGATTGTCCATAACTCACCATCATAAATGAAAATAGGAAAAAGAAGAGACAAAACATTTTTTTCAAAAATATACTAATTCAAATTATTTCTCCACCTCATCATTGAGAAGAAAATATAAGCCAAAAAATCAATCTCCATACATCATTAAACATAAAAAATATGAAATTAGATTTTTTTAAATTTAATCTATCCATTTGGTTCTTCATCAACCTACTATTGTGCTAAAAAAATACCATGCAGTATCCACCATTAAACACAAAAAAAAAAAAATTCAACCTATTTCTAAAAAAAACTAATTTTCCTTAAAGTTTAGATACATTCACTATTGAAAAAAAGGCTCTAGGAAAATTCACTGCAGCAATTCACCACAAAGTAAAATTCACTACCAGCAATTCACTGCCACAGAAAATAACCGCATTGATATTTTTTAATATATATTTCGATTTAAGATAAAATATTTATCTATAGTAAATTATTCATCAACCTACCATTAAAAATATTAAAAAAATTAATCTTAGAATTCTCCATAGACCCATCATTAATAAAATCAATGCTAATTTAGCTTAAATTATTCATCTATCTATCATTGAAATTATAATTTTCATAAAAAATAAAAGTACTCATTAGAAGGCACAAATATATTACATATCTCTTCTTTTTTGGATTGGAATTGCTTCTTTCTCTTCTTGACCAGTACAAGGGTTTACAAGTTATGGCAGCACTGGAGAAAGAATTACAAATTTATAGTAACCCTTCTCCAATGTTCACAACTTTCTTTAATTGATCTAGATCACTATACATTTAGAATGACATAGGTAGTTATTCAACCAACAAGTCAGATTCGTTTCATTGTTTACATAAATAATTACTCATTTTCATTGATCTAGATCACTATACATTTAGAATGACATAGGTAGTTATTCAACCAACAAGTCAGATTCGTTTCATTGTTTACATAAATAATTACTCATTTTCATTGATCTAGATCACTATACATTTAGAATGACATAGGTAGTTATTCAACCAACAAATCAGATTCGTTTCATTGTTTACATAAATAATTACTCATTTTCACTTATTAAATATTTTTAATCCAACTTTTACATATAACTCTTTTTTCTAAATATATATTTTTATTACAAAATTTAAAATAAATAAATAAATTTCTTAAATTTTAGTCATATGACATTAAGTTATGGAAGCATGTGTATGCAACCTTCAGAATATATGTTTGATATATTTATTAGCCCATAGGCTATATATATTGTGAATGTACTTTGAGGAAAAACCTGTCTCACGCCTGAAACAACTTTTAACTCGCCATGAAAAAAAAACCTCTGTCATTAAACCATGTTCAGGTCCTTCGCCGAGGAGGAGATGGAACGCATAGTGAACCAATAACCTAGCATTTAATATTCGGATTTCTGAATCAAATCATATTTTCTTCGCATTCTAAATTCTTGTTAGCCCTAAATCCCCCATATTTTTTAATCCAATTTTCGTTTCTTGTGAATAGATTGAAGCGACAGCTGAAGGGAGATTGGTTTTCGCTCATCTCATCTCATCTCAGACACCCATTTACACGTCTATCTCCTGATGGCAATCTCTTCATTCACTTTCTTCCATGGCTCGTTGTTATCCACTGATGTAAGAATTTGTCTGGCTCATTGTCATCCTCTGATTCTAAGACTACAAACGGTTATTCGCATGATGGGAAGACACAGAGTCGTCCTGAGGCTTCTGGTGGGGGATTCTCTGTTACGGAGTTTCTGTTGAAGGTACTTGCAGTCGGCGCAATGCTTTCTGCATCAATAGTTATGTCAAAAGCCAAACAGACGGAACTTGTGCCTGCAGTCGTCAATTATGTTCCAGTTATTGTCAATTCACTTCCACTCACATGTGGTTCCTGTGCGCTAAATACCTATATTCCCCCACTTTCATGAATGTGTATATGTGGACCAGGTTCAAACTTATACTTTTGTAGCAAAGAATTCGAGTTTCATTTATTTGATTTTGTTTTGTTGCTTTTGCAGTTATTTTGTTGTGGAGAATGCATTGGCATGTGGATACACCGCGTTGTCAATACTCGCGTCTTTCCCCAAGCCCAAAAAATCCTCTGTTCTGAGCACATTTCTTCTCGCTATTACTGATTTAGTAAGTCATTTCGACTTTAGACGACCTCTCTTTTTCTGGTAGATCACGTGATTTTAACTCTGTAAATCTGTAGCAGAACTTTTCATTTCTAATGGTATTTAACTTGTATTCTTAAAAGGGGAGCTGTGGGGTTGACATTCCTCGAATATGGGAATTTTTTTAACCATGATATCTCGTTGTGTGCAGGTGATGGTAGCACTGGTATCATCAGCAACCTTTGCAGTTATGGCCTATGCTTATATTGGGTGGAAGGGTTGTGGTGTTTATGATACGCCTTAAGGATTTAATGATGAGGACCAACCACTCAGGATTGAGCGCCAATGGACAAAGAATTGACATTTTATGGAATCATGATGGGTTGGTTTTAACTGTCAAAACTAAGTTCTGTTTAATTTCTTTAGACCTACCTCGATTTGAGGAGAAATTATTTTTCTATCTGATCTTCTCTGTAGGACTGAAAGCCCTTAATATTGATAAACCACCTTCAATGAATCAAATGTTTTGGAATCTCTTTCGCTTGGTGTAGAGAAGGGCAAATGCAGACTCCTAGAACTTGTTAATTTCCATGGATAATACACTTGTAACCTACAATCAATTAATTTTTGTGCAAGGAGCTTAAATTCTTGCATTTCTTGCTTGGTAGAAATATCAAAAACAAATGAATTGTCATCTAATTTGGCTAGCCTGCCATCCGTCAGGTAAAATTTTTTTAGCCTTTCTCCCATGTTGACTAGAGTTGAGTGAATGCAATTGATTTGTTCATAAAGTTACAGATCTTCTTCCCTCCCTTTTTGGTGATAGCCACCACCAAGTGAAACACCCATTAATATTCAATAGAAAATATTTCATTCACATCCTTACCCAGGTTTCCATTCTCCTACTTATGTCACTCAAATCTGGTCTCATCCTTTGTAAGAAACACTCGTAGAGGTTCAAGATCGACAGGTATCTAAAACTCGACTTTTGCAACAATTACCTTATGAGCCCAAGGATAAGGCAAGAGATGTTTCCAGCTTGACAAAAGTATTGTCCATAAATTTTTTGTCGATATTAAAATTCTTGACATCCTTCAAAAGATAAGAAGTGCAAGTGTTTGCATAAATTGAGTACACTAACATATCTTAGGCCACCATTTGGACATATTTTCAGTCGAGGTCAGGTCAGAATCTACATCTTGAATGTTGACAACAAAGCAAATCCCTAAAGTAGATAATAGCTTCCTTTCCTACTTCAAAGTTTGCTACAACTTCTTTTGGGGATGAAAGGTTTAGGAGTCCAAGTTTACTTTCCTTCCACCATCAAGAATATTCTTTGGGGAGAGAAATATTGGGGCTTTCTATTGCAAATTTTGTGCTAGGAGCGCCACAAGAAATGAGAACTCTGAAATTTGGATAGTATGAAACAGGAAAACCCCACAAAATAACATATTCCTAAAACAAAATGGCACCGCCCAAAGCTAAGACATGTCTCATTCAAATATTCGTTAGCCACTTTTCAGTTCCACAGAGATCCTTTCTTTAATGAATCATATAATAATCAAAATTTGGGCAATTAAAGACATGACCCTAGCTTTTACTAATTACAACACTTGCCTTGTGTGAGAGATATGGCATACAATATTCAAAAACATGAGAAGGATCTTACAATTAGTTGGCAAATCCTATAGTTTTGGTGGTTTTTGTTTAGGGTCTAGAGTTTTTTACATCACAACCAAAACTACACTATGTCCGAGTTCACTCAAGCTACTCAATCCCCTGTTTCATCAGCAAGATAAAACTCTGTAAGCATTTTGATCTATATACATGAAAATTTATAACTCACTCTCCCAATTTCTAGGGTTTATTATTATTCACTGTAAATGAACTGCTACTAAATGCATGTGAGAAACCGCTTAAGCTACGCACTACTTTCAGGATTTTGCTTGTAACATATGTATTACTAAGATTCTATGTTCAAAATTATTACCAACAATTATTTTCCATTTTGATCTATATACATGAAAATTGATAATTCACTCTCCCCATTTCTAGGGTTTAATATTATTCACTCTAAATGAACTGTTACTAAATGCATGTGAGAAACTACTTAAGCTATACACCACTTTTAGGGTTATGCTCTTAACATATGTATTACTAAGACTCTATGTTCAAAATTATTGCCAACAAGTTGTTTTCCAATTGTTTAATGCATTATGGTCAATACCTAAATTTGTTTTGAGAGGAGTTTCCACTTAAAAGATTCTGATTATAATAAATGTATTATTAGATTGTATGCCTAAAATCATTGCCAACAAGTTGTTTTTTAGTTTTATATCGAGACATGTCACTTGGGTATTTACATCTGCCCCTTCATTTGGGACGCTGTATAATTCAACTCATATCCAAACTGAAACACACAAATATAAATAGTTGCATCATATTTTCTATGATTCATCCTCATTTGATTTATTGTTGATGGTTTGATTTTCCCTCCCAATACACTTTGAAGAAATCTCAATCAAGGTTATGCATTAAATTTTGGATATGATATTGGCAATGAAGTCCAATTGGATGCAACAAGAAAAATATGAAAGTTCACGCCAATGTCATCCAGGATGCTCTAGCAATGTATTGAAAAGATTATAAATTTATAAGCTATTTCCTTCATAAAGCCCAGATGAATGCTAAAAAAAAGATGAAATTTCACCACTCTCATCATTTGACGATTTTTGGTCTTTTCATACATATGTTTCATTATACTATGTAGATCAACGAGATTATCAACTACCACGCCAAAGTCTCAGATATTAGTTTGGCCAAACTTAAGTTTGATCCTGCCTCATTGTTTTCTTTTTCTTTTGGCTTCAAAAACATGCACTGTAAACATAAATTTCTCAGATTACTTTCTTTTTGTTCTTTGCAGGCATTACCTCAACTTACAGACACATAAGCTAATACATGTTGTAGATCTTGTGCTGGAGGGTCAATTATCCATGAAGGAGCTCATTCAGGTTAGCCATTTAATAATTTTCAATGAAGTAATAGTAGTTGTAAAATATATTTTGTTTCTTTGTATCTTTAACTTCATATGCCTTCATTTCTGAAATGTACTTTGCAGCAATAGCTGCAATGTATGGACAACTAGACGCAGGTTACAGAACTCTTATGGCTGATGTTGTGCAACTCTTGGTTCCTCTTGTGAAGCATCGTCGGCCATCTTCTAGGGTCATCAACACCCCAAATTTGCATCATACCATTATGACACTCAAGTCTTGTTTTTTGCATCATCTCTTCCAATTTACAAAGGTTTTATGCCTACTTTCCTTGCACATAGTGTTTATTTTGTTGGGACATTTTGAACTTAAAATGATTCAACACAAGGCAGGTGCTTATGCATATGCATGTATGTATTACATTGTGGCAAAGTTTTGCCTGAGTTGTGGCTGAAAAGATAATTTCTGCAATTTTGGTTCATAATATATTTGGAATGGTTACAAATTTGGTTTCTTTCTCTATTAAAGAGATGCACGGTTCAAACCCTGAGGGAGCCCCTTCACATTGTTTAGTTACAACCATTAGTCTAGAGAGCATAAAAAATTGTTGTTATTGTACTGCATGGTAAATTTACATTCACATGCTTCTTTATCACAGTGCCCATGGTCAGTGTGAGGGCAGTTTTAGCGGTTTAAGTTTGGGCTCATGTTTTTCTTTTTGTCATTTTTCAGTGTCAGCTATTCAAGGAAACAGGCATGCTTTAGCTTTGAAGAGCACGAATTCAAAATGCGGCCAATTTTTGTTGCTAACTTTGAGTATGATACACGCCAGTCAAAGCTAGAGCACATTTTCTCTAGATATGGATGAGTTGAATGAGTAGATGCAAATGTGTTCCCCAAGGACATATGGAAACAAAGAGCTATGCCCCTGCTATGCCAACATGAAGACCATCCAGTCATATTTTATAAGAAAATATTTAGCCTGCTCTCCTCTACAAAAAAATATGTTGCTAGATGTTGTAATCATGTTAATACTTCTCTTGTATGAAATAAATCCTTTTTGTTGTACTCATCTAATAAAACTGCAAAAGACAAGAAGTAGTTCTCCTTGTTTAAGCCAAGCTTCCTACTTTGTCAATAATGTTGAGTGATTGCCAAGCTTGATGTATAAACCATACATCATCTTTCATGGCCTTTTAGGGAAGATTTTGCTCATAACCATCTTGTTATGCTTATGCAATCCTCTTTTTTTCTGAACATATGAATTTTATAAATAATAAAATTCCTTTCTTCAATAATATTATGTTTCACATGTTTGAGCTTTTGATAAGGGGTTGGTTTGTGCACATTTATCTTCACAGTGAAGCCATGGTGGTTGTAGGAATTTTAGCTCGCAATTTGATTCTAAGTTATTCAGTGTTGGGTTACTAATTGGTTACTAATTTTATTCAGCCTCACACTGGTTAATAAAGGTGCCTTGATCAATAAACTTAAAAATCTAGAAATTTATATTGGACAACAAATAAATTGCTTGTTTTATCTTATTATAATGTATTAAAGTATTGTAATAATAAACACCAAATATCTTTCCATATCGCTTGTTGTTATACCTTGCTAATATATGTATGATTGAATTCAATTGTTACGATATTGATGGTTTCATTTTGTAAATAAAAAAGCAAAAATTAAAGGTAGTAGTTATGATTGGAGCTCAATAAGTTTGCTAATGACTTTAGGATCTTTGGTTTTTTATTCATTTATATTGAAAATTCATTTTCATTTTGAATATTTATATATGTAATCTCTAAATATTTTGTAAATTTTGCAAACAAGCTTGTATATATTTCAAACTACACTTCCTTACCATGTTTACTTTTATATAGTATTCTATCGGCGTAACCCTTGCACCCCCTCTGGTGCAAGTGCTAGTTTATTAATTAATTAGAAATAAAAATTTGTTGAATTCTCATTTTCAATTAATTAATAAATAACATCAAATGTGCATTTTGTGGGTTGGATGGACAATAGTGTGAGAAACAAGGTATGAACAAAATAAGATACTTAGAAATGGAAAGAAAAATTATCAGTATTTGAATTCACTTGTGTTGTTGTAATAAATTAAAAGTTTGATGCAATGGGGGAGGTCCCGCAAACACAACAAACACAATTCCAATCTGCAACAACAATTGTCAATTCATAATTTCTTCAAAAACTCTTCATTCCTTCAAATCAGCTCTTTTCCCTTGTAGCATAGGGAAACCACTTAATTGGGTATAAGTCCACAATCACACCCTTTCAGGCCACAACTTGACTCACTTCAGGGACCCATTTTGACACTCTTCAACATAGCAATAAACCACCTATGGCTACTTTGAAACAACTTGCTCAAAACAGGGATTTTACGCCTTTTATGTAGAAGTTGTCAAAATCAACTTCAGAGTCCAAGAACACCTGCATGCACAGAGATACCTGTCACAGGGAAGAGAATGGAGAAAAAAGAAAGAGAGGGTTTTGAAGCTCTGTAATATGAAAGATATATTATCAAAACAATAGAATTAAAAATATGCAATGAATCAATCCTTAAGAAAGGAGACCATGCAAACCTAAAAGAAACCCTAATAGGTAGACATTTAATAATTAATATAATTATTAAATGTCATAATATGCAAACTAAAGTGAAATCTTAAGAGAGGAATAAAGGTAACTTAATTAACTTAATTAAGTTAAAACCTTTACTCTAACACCCCCCCTTAAGATGAACAAGAGTGTAGCTACAAACATGTGCAAGAAAGCAAAGGTAACTACAATGCATGAAAGCAAACAAGGGTCCTAACAACTAGGCTTGATGAGGTACCCGAATACAACCAAATCTCTATAAAGTGGAGAAATAGAGAAAACCTAGTAGGAAAAACTCTACTCCAAAAAGAGATGCACAAGACATGAAGAACATCACTGAAGTAGAAGAAGTTGCAAACAACTGTTAAAAGATGATTGCTATGGTGCTGAAGAACCTCCTCTGAAGATAGGATGATCAGGATCAAGAAGACAACAATCTGCATGAGTGCCCCAAACGACACTATTTGAATCAGATGGCAAACAAAGGAAAACACCTGGAACGAAGATACAGATGGCACAAGTACCAATAGTCTGAAAAACACTGATCAACTGAGAATGGAAGATTCATTCCAAGGCGAAACCAAGGAAGCATTAGCACGAACAGTATAATACCCCCCCATAATGCTGACTAGGAGAGCCTGACAGATCCACTGAAAAAACTATGAAACACCCTATAGTGCATGAAGGAGAAGAAAGAACATCTGAAAGTGCACAAGAAAGCACCTGCAACTGAAAAAGTGGTGTGCAAAACAAAGCACACATGCATGACGCTAGAATCATATGGATCCACTATTGTCGTGGAGGGACATTCATCGGACAAAGGTGTAATGGCAAAAAAAAGGCACTACACGACCCCCCCATGGCACTTTATAATACAGTGCGAGTACAAAATATGGCACAACCTTATGTGCAAAATCCCCAAAATACATGTACAATAGTGTGGCACTTTATCTCAGTGTTTACATATAAGATTGCTTACAAATAATTCTCAAAATGCCCACAAAGGACAAAAAATGGAAATACATGAAGAACAGCCAAAAATGAAGCATCCCATGCAAACGAGAAGTTCCCAAGAGCTAATATGTCCAGGTAATTCACCAGAGTGTGAAAACAAAAAAAATTGAATAAAATATACATAGAGTGAAATCTGGAAAAATTGCATGGATGAAACTGAAGAGCTCTGAAATATGGTTCCAACACCGCTGAGATCGCAAAAAATGGAGAAACTGGTCAAAAGTTGCGAGCTTGGGACTTAAAATAGCTCCTCTGACTTCAACTAACTGTAGAATGCACCAACAATAGAAATAGGTGATGAAAGCCACACCACTGGAAAGTTGACAAAACCAGCTTTCTGATGATATCTCGTTTGCTAAAAAATGATATCATATGCCCAAGTTACAGCCTCTGGAAGAGAACAACTCCAAAGGGGGAAAAAACCAATGTGGCATTAAATTTGATGGTCATACAGTCATCGCAGCAAAACACCGAGCTTAAATTTGACAGCCAAATGGCCGTCACCACACATGCACAACTAGGCTTATTACTGAAAAAATTATTTTTTATAAAAAAAATATACATAATAATTTTTTTTTGGAAAAAAAAGCTTCAAGCGGTTGGAAGCCGCCGGTGGTGACATTAATGGGCCCGCAGGGCCTGCGTAGTAGGTACCCTATGGGTACCATTAATGAACCCACAAACCTGATTGTACAGGGCCCGCAGGGTAAGGTACCCTATGGGTACCCAAAAAAAATATCTGTTTATTTTTTAAAAACTTTACAAAAAAACTACTATGCCCTTTTCAATATATTTTTTTAAATTGATTTTTTTTTTAAAAAAATTTGCAGAAAAAATCAAATAATTTTTTTTATATAAAATCACCTCGAACTGCGTGCAAGCGGTCGTATGGGTAATTTTTTTGCCTCAGAAGTCAATTGCTCGGATTTCGACGATTTTACAGTCAATCTTAGGGTTTTTGGCTGCTACGGACTCAATGGCGAGGTCCGTTTGGACTCAAAAGACTGATCAAACAGGTATGTCCTGGATCAAAAGAGACAAAACCCAAACCCTTGAAGCTCCAAATTCTTCAAAACAAGAAGAGGCTGCAACAGGTCCACGCTCTGATACCATGTAGAAGTTGTCAAAATCAACTTCAGAGTCCAAGAACACCTGCATGCAAAGAGATACTTTTCATAGGGAAGAGAATGGAGAAAAAAGCAAGAGAGGGTTTTGAAGCTCTGTAATATGAAAGATATATTATTAGAACAATAGAATGAAAAATATACAATGGATCAATCCTTAAGAAAGGAGACCATGCAAACCTAAAAGAAACCCTAATAGGTAGACATTTAATAATTAATATAATTATTAAATGTCACAATATGCAAACTAAAGTGAAATATTAAGAGAGGAATAAAGGTAACTTAATTAACATAATTAAGTTAAAACCTTTACTCTAACATTTTAGGCCTCCTATTAGGTCTCTTTTCCAAAGAGACTACCCTCAAAACTCATCCAAAACCTGTAAACACTATTGCACAACAATTCTTAGGTGTTCAAACCAAGGATTCCTCAATCTTTTATCAGAAACACAATCACCCATGTACCTTTTCACTAAACCCTCTTTTTTGCCTAAAAACCCTAGGGCTTATTGGATCTCACACTTCCCAACCTTTCCAAAACCCACAATCACTTCAAACAGGTTTAAAATGACCTACACAAACTCAAAACAACATCTAATGGCTTTGTCCCAACATACAACACACTTTGACCCCTCAAAACCACTTTTTTCCTCATGGAAAACCCAAGTTTTCAACCAAGGGCTTCATGCCCAACACCTTTCTAAAACTCCCCTACACTTACTCACCATTCTCACACCTTCCCCTAATATATTATACCCATTCCACCAAGAAACAATTCAGACAGAAAGGTGGAATGGGTTCAAAACATGTTAGAAACTCACAAGCCCTCAAGAACCCTGTTTTATGGCTTGTCTGAGAAAACTTGAGATTAAATGCACAAAATTTAAGATGGATCCTTCAAAGTGGATTCAACAGAAAGAAGAAACAATCTACATTACAAACCACTACAATTTTGAATCAATAGAATGTTGTACGGATCGCACAAGACTGTACAAGAAGGGAAAAGACAGAAAAATCTAAAAAAACAATGCTTTTTCAATTGTTTATTGTTCCAAAACTTCAAAAATCAAAAATACATTGAGGCTTTCCTCCCTTATATCTTTTTCCCATTCAATCCAACCATTCTAACTTCTACCAACTGCTTTTTGAAGGCTTATGACCGTTGGTCTTCCAACTCAGCCTTTTTACAATTTTTAAATTTTGTATTTTCCCCATAAAAGCAATTTTTCAACCTTTTGCATCTTTTTGAAAACTAAAACTCCTAATCACCTATGAACCATCAATTCTAACCTATTACATTAAAAGGGTATGTGCATGATCATGATGGGCCAAAAAGTGGTGATATGATGCTTATTTGTAAGGTATGTGGCTGATGACATTTTTCTTACCCAAAATTGATGAAACGAAAAGGGTTTTTAAAGGGGATTCTCAGCTTTCCACCAATATAAATTATGCCTTTGAATTTAATAAATAATTATTATTCATTTTCTATTTGAATTATGGCTAAAGTCTTGATTGATAGGCTGATTGAAAACATCTATAGCTTTCAAATGTTATCACATTTTTTGAATCCGAAACATGCGTCACATTCTATGCTTCATATACTATAGGATTAAAAAAAGAAATGAATTTCATGAAGCTTCGACCAAGTTAAGGTGGTCAGACATACGAGTTTTTATATTTTTTAAAAGTTGTAATAAAAAATTCATAATTAATTATTTACTTGGAAAAAATTACAAAAAAATATGCATCACATCGACATGAGTCCTCTACTTATATCTAAAATCTTATAAAAAAAATATTATCATTTTATTGTGGTTAGGGTGGTTAGACAGGACACCTACTTCTTATTTTTCCTGAAATTTAAGTACTGCATTGAAATTTCAAATTTTCACCAAATAGATTTAAAAAATAAAAATAAACCTAGTAGTTTAGAAACTACATTTAATTTTCTACAGATTCTATTCTAACATATTTTTGAAATAATATAGATAACTTATTCAAATTTTTTGCCAAGTTCTAATTTTTGAATTTTTGCCACTTAAGGGCTTGTTTTTTCCATGATGACCCTGCACATACCCAGAAATTGGTCTTATTGACCTTATTTTAATGCAAAAACTCCTAATTTCTAAAGTATAGACCTCAAAACCTTAAATTGACAAAACTTATTTAATGGTGCTCATGTACCATACACCCCAACTTGAAACTTTTCCAAGTCTCTTGGGAAGGTTCTTGCTATTTGTCCTCTATTTCTCTTCACTTACCTCTATCCTCTTTGATTTCCTTTATCAGGTTCATTTTGCTCCTCACTATCTTTGCCAACTTTTCCATCATCACTCCTTGATTCTTGCTTCAATTGTCCTCTATATATTGTGGGGTGCTTGTTATCTCTTCCATCTTCAAACACTATCATTTCACCTTTCTTTTCAACTATATTCTACATTTCTTTATTGTCACCACTTTACCGTGTTCCATCCTTTGTCTAATGTTCTTCCCACTGGCTTCTTCACCACTGTCCACTGTACTTTTGCATTCACCAATCTTTATCAAACCTACCTATCTTATTCACTATCATAGCATCTCACAACCATTTGCTTTCTTTTCCACTATCTTTTCAATCTTATAAACTTTGTATTGTCAACTTTTGTCAGCTTCTTCTCTATTCCAGCAGCCTTACTGTGCTTTGTCACCTCAACATCCCAACTCACTATCCTATCACTATCATCCATTATCTTTTCTTTCACTGTCTTGTCAATACCATCAATCACTGTCACAATATCATCATTCACTATCTCATTACCTTTGCAACTCACCATCCCTTTATTCACTGTCTTCCTTTCTACTATCCTTCCAATTTCATCAACCACTATGGTTCCATCTCTTGATTGTCTTCTTGCTTTGTTCTTTGTTATAGGGCATACAACTCCCCCAACCATGATGCTATCACTCACCTCTTCTTTTCTCACAAACACTTTATTCTCACATTGCTCTGTCTTAGACCGAGACACACTTCCACTTGTTTTTTCCTTCCACATGAAGATATTCTTCTTGGTCTGCAAACCATTTTCATTTCCTCTATCTACTATCCTATTTTTATTAGACCTTATACTGGCTACCAAACTCATGCTTTTACCTTCATCAACATTCATATATTCTTTTCTCCCTAGCACAATTATCTCACATTGATCTTTTGTTTCCTCAACCAATGGGGTTAACATGAACTCTCTTCCACCTTTTTCAATGATATAAGTATTTTTCCTACCATTGTACAAGGTTGACCTCTCAAACTACCAGGGCCTTCCTAACAATAGATGACAACAATTCATGGGCAGTATATCACAAAGAACTTCATCTCTATATGGACCTATCTGAAATTCAACTCTTGCTTGCTCACTCACCATCAAAGACTGATTATCACTAACCCATGACACCTTATATGGTCTTTCCCTAGGTACCCTTTGCAAATGAAACTTTTCCACCATTTCACTAGACACAATGTTATTTGTACAACCAGAGTCAACAATCACTTTACATACCTTGTCTTTACATTTGCAGGTTGTCCTGAACAAAGTTGTTCTTTGAAGCAGCTCTTCCTCCTTTGTAGTCTTCAAGATTTGTTTCTTCATCATTAGCATCTCACCAACTACAGCCCTTGCAACCAATCTATTTGAACTTGAACTACTTTCAGTTTCATCTTCTTGAACTATTTGTGCTCTTCTATCAGGTTTTCTTTCTCCTCCACTTGAAGTTGAACCAACCTTCTCAGGGCATTTCCAAGCAGGATGACCATACTCTTGACAATGATAACATCTACTTGCAAAAGTGTTTGAATTTCTTCCACCTCCAAATCTGCCCCTTGTGCCTCTATATCCTCCTCTAAAGTCTACAACTTGTTCATCTCTTTTTCTTGGTTCTTGATTTTCATTTGCTTGTCTCGGAGTAGAGAAAGATCCTCTTCCTCTTGTGGTGCTACCTCTTCCTCTTACCGTTTTCTCTTGTCTTCTCTTCACTTTATCTTCAGCTTTCAATGCCATTTCATAACATCCCTCTACTCTCCTAGGATTTGTCAAAACCAACTCATCTTGTATGTTCATTCTCAAGCCACCCAAGTACCTAGCTATCTTCTCATCTTCATTTTTAGTGTGGTTAGATCTCATACACAATTTATAAAATTCTTCAGTGTATGCCTTTACATCTATTTCCTTTTGCCTTAAATTTTGCAATCTCCTAAACATTTGAATTGAATAATCTAAAGGGCGAAACTTACCTTTTAACTTTGCTACCATCTTGTCCCATGCCACAATCTCAGACTTACCTTGTTTCCTTCTTTTTGAATGCAAATAATCCCACCATACAAGCGCATGAACTATTAATTTTTTTTTTGCAATCTTTACTCTTTGTTCCTCAGGAATCTCTTCACATTCAAAATAGTTATCCAAAGAAGATATCCAATCTAACAATTCCTCTTCATTCAAATTTACACTAAACTTTTGCACATCAATTTTTACCGTATACTTGTCACCTTTTATTGCCTTAAACAACTTGGCCATTCTCTGATCTTTTGGATCAAGTTCTTCTTCAACATCTTCAAACTCTTCATCATCTTCTTCCTCTAATTCACTACTTTCAATTGCTTCTCTTCTCTTATTGGTTTCTAAGGCTGTCAATCTCTCTTTCAATTCTCTGATCTCTCTTATGTACTAACTCCTCAATTCATTCATTTCCTTTTTTGTATTCTTTCCTTTTGGAGGCATCTTCACAATCTTGCCTCTTCACCTTCCAATCTCTCTTTCACAATCTTCAACTTCCTTCTACAGGAATTTGGTACCTTTACTCTGATACCACTTTGATGCAATGCGGGGAGGCCTACAAAACACAAAAAACACTTCCAATCTGCAACAACAATTGTCAATTCATAATTTCTTCAAAAACTCGTCATTCCTTCAAATCAGCTCTTTTCCCTTGTAGCATAGGGAAACCACTTAATCGGGTATAAGTCCACAACCACACCCTTTCAGGCCATGAATTGACTCACTTCAGGGACCCATTTTGACACTCTTCAACATATCAACAAACCACATATGGCTACTTTGAAACAACTTGCTCAAAATAGGGATTTTACACCTTTTAGGCCTCCTATTAGGTCTCTTTTCCAAAGAGACTACCCTCAAAACTCATCCAAAACCCATAGACACTATTGGGAAGCAATTCTTAGGTTTTCAAACCAAGGATTCCTCAATATTTTATCAAAAACACAATCACCCATGTGCCTTTTCACTAAACCCTCTTTTTTGCCTAAAAACCCTAGGGCTTATTGGATCTCACACTTCCCAACCTTTCCAAAACCTACAATCACTTCAAACAGGTTTAAAATGACCTACACAAACTCAAAACAACATCTAATGGTGCTTTCCCAACACACAACACACTTTGACCCCTCAAAACCACTCTTTTCCTAATGGAAAACCCAAGTTTTCAACCAAGGGCTTCATGCCCAACACCTTTCTAGACCTCCCCTGCACTTACTCACCATTCTCACATCTTCCCCTAATAGATTATACCCATTCCACCAAGAAACAATTCAGACAGAAAGGTGGAATGGGTTCAAAACATGTTAGAAACTCACAAACCCTCAAGAACCCTATTTTTTGGCTAGTCTGAGGGAACTTGAGATTAAATTTGCACAAAATTTAAGATGGAGCCTTCAAATTGGATTCAACATAAAGAAGAAACAATCTACACTACAAACCACTACAATTTTGAATCAATAGAATGTTGTACGGAGCGTACAAGACTATACAAGAAGGGAAAAGATAGAAAAATCTGGAAAAACAGTGCTTTTTCAAATGTTTATTGTTCCAAAACTTCAAAAATCAAACATACATCGAGGCTTTCCTCACTTATATGATTTTTCCCATTCAATCCAACCGTTCTAACTTCTACCAACTGCTTTTTGAAGGCTTATGATTGTTGGTCTTCTAACTTATCCTTTTTACAATTTTACAATTTTGCATTTTCCCCATAAAAGCAATTTTTCAATCTTTTGCATCTTTTTGAAAACTAAAACTCCTAATCACCTATGAACCATCAATTATAACCTATTACATTAGAAATTGGTCTTATTTACCTTATTTTAATGCAAAAACTCCTAATTTCTAAAGTCTAGACCTCAAAACCTTAAATGGACAAAACTTATTTAATGGTGCTCCTGCACCAAAGTTGAGTACAACATTAAAGCTCCAAAAATCATTTGGATTAAATTGTGAAGTTAAGACCATCAAGACAATAGTTATTCATTCCCTCCCTTGTCTTCTCTATTTATAAATTTCAATATGGAAGAAAGTCATGGCATTTTCAATATATAGGTCAATTTTATATATAGTTGTTAGATTTAATTTAGGTTATTTAATTATGAATATTTTATTTATTTAAGAATTATTTTATTTATTCAAGAGTTCTTTTATATTAAAATTACATTATTTATTCAAGAGTTATTTTATATTATTTTAATTTTAATTTTGAAGTATAGTCATTTTACTTTTGTACATAATTTTTAACTTTACTTTTTAAAAATCTACCACTCAATATTTTCTTAATCCTTTTATTTTGTTTTCATTTTACACAAGTAGAAATTTTGGATAATTCTCTCTTGGCCTTTCTTTTACATGATTGATGACAATAAAATTAAACCTGAAGTTTCCTTTACTTTTACATGCTTGACATAAACCACACCTCGCACATTCTTTCTCTATTTTTACATTGTTGTGCTTGCATTACTTACCATACTCTATGTGACAACATACCACATTGGAGGACATCGTGCATTATTTCTTCCCTTTCATATAGTGTGCTTGCATGACCTATCCATGTTCTAAGAGTCCCATTGGAGACACCAAAACTTTCCTTGTGTTAGAAACTACATGTTAGGCCATGTATCAATATCTTCTAGGTATATATTACCTTATACCTCAACCATTATTTCCAATTTGGGGGAATATGTATTTTCTAGTGTATGAACTACTTGCAGAAGTGCTTTTGGCTACCATATCACCATTCCTCCTTCACCCATGCTAGAGGGAACTTCATACCTAGATGATATCTTCATTCCATACATGCACTTACCACGATTATCTAGTCATTGTTCACCTAATTTCTATACACAGTGCATTTGTCACATCTATTTTATACTTTATAGATTTATTGGGCCACCAAAAATAGTATTTTTTTAGCAATTAACACATTGTGCCAATTGTACCAAAAAAATGGTTAAGAATTAATAACTTTGATTTAAACTAATGATTTATGACACTTTCTATTTAGATTCAATTTTCAATTATTTTGAATTTGAAAAAAAAATGTTTCTATCATTTGTGGTTGTTTTCAAATTTTTTTTAATTCTTTTCTACTACTTTTTATTGATTAACATTTTATCTAATGCATACTTTTTTTAAAAACAAAATATTTTCATGATTTATAGCCATTAACTTCACTATCTAGTGTGTGAATATTTTTTGATAATTTGTTAAAAATATGTTATTTATTAATTATTTAATTTGTACTAAAAAAAATTCAACATATATTTATCATAATGCATTTTTCACATTGCCACCTTATGGTGGTATCACAAAGTTGAGCTCACCCTCACAATTCACACTTATAGATTAAAGGAAGTAGATGCAACTTGACACATAGACAAACCCCCAAAAAAAAAAAAAAATCCCCTTCGTGCTCTCCTTTGTTAAACACTAACCTTTCTCTTCTTGGAATATGAGACATGTTATGCCTTGCATATAACCCCATCTTTTTACTTCGGAAGTTGGATACCCCCTTGTTTTTTAATTTTCATCATTGTCATTTTGTGGAATCTTTGTTCTTTGTTTACATTTAGATGTTAACTTCCAACCCTTTAAGATCTTTGTTTCCATCTTGTATTTTGATTTTGTATCTTTTTCTAAGTGTTTTTATTATTTTATTGCTTTCAAGTAATTTGTGGGCCTTAGAATAGGTTTTGTATTCCTTAAAAAAATTGGTCATAGAAGTTCAAACATTTAAGTAACATGTTAATCTTGGAACATGATTCTCAATTCCAAGTCCTTTCCACAAATCAAATTTTATTTTTATTTTTCATTTTTTGTGTGCTTTATACATCTTCCTTTGTTGAACTATGAACCTTAGAAATACTTGAGAAATTTTGGACCTAGTTCCAAGTCTTTGATTCTTCCACAACTCAATACCAACATAACTTCAACCATTAATGCTTAAGTGTGTGAGATATTTTTTAATTAGTTTTCACTCATTATTCTTCACTTCTATACTTTATACTTAGAATCTTGAGTGTAATGCAACCTTGTAAAAATATTTTTTGGCATTTCAAGATTGATTTTTTTTATTTTCTTACATTTAGAAGTGAATTTGGGCTTCAGGTCATGGGTGTTTACGGAAATCATTTTCTTCGATTTTTTTTTCTTGATTAACCAAGTTAGTAATGTTTTTTTTTTTTTTTGTTCTTTGCTTGTTTGTTTCAAAAAAAATAAAAAATATTTATATTTTCATTTAGCAGATTTTGTTGCATTTAGGACTAAGGTTTCACTTAGAATTATATTTTAGGGCTTTTTATAATAAAATCATTTTCATAACAAGGATATTCCTTATATATTAGATAGATTGATTATACTTACAAATAGTATGAATGCTTCTAGTTTAACTATTTATACCTTTTTGAATTGACGTTTCAAATTGCACTCAATGATCTACATCAAAAAGAAGACAATTATACTTACTATACTTACAATTATATCTCACAAAAACAACAAAATATTCATCGATCTCCACTTGATGACCCATGCTTATTAAATGCAGCTAAGATCTTCACTACAAATCCCTTTGATGATTATGAAGAGATAAGTAATCATGTCCAAAGGTGCACAAAATGAACTAAAGGAACATGCCTAGGTAAGAAGGGGAAACAAGTAGAATATTGTTACAAAGCTCCATGGAAAGAATAAATTACCTTTTCCAAGTATCATGTGACAATGATGGCCAAAAAAATATGATCCTGCAAGAAATGATGATAGATTAAACATAAACAACCCGTAAATGATTACAATATGGAGAGCTAATATATATTGCCAACTTATCATCTCACAGAACCTTGTTCTCAAGTACATTTCCAATTATGTGTAAAAAACAAAGAAAAAAATATGAGAGTTGTGTTGATATGTTTACAGGAATATCTAAAACAAAAATCCTAAAGATGAAGCTCTAACAACATATCAAAAATTCATGAAAATACTTGTGGTAGTTTGTGATATAAGAGCACAAGAAACATGTCACATGCTCCAAAAATTACCCCTTGTCATTTATAACCAAAATTTTATATCATTGAATGTCGGTTGAAACGTATTTCATCAAATCACAAGGGAAAAAATGAAAACAAAATCTTTGATCTAGCTACTTACATTCATACATTCAACGCCCTCCATAACTAGAAGTAATAACACTACTTGAATCAATAAGATCCTTGTCCTTTTTTGCATGTCGCAAAGGATGTAAATGTAAAGCGAGGAAAGAAAAAGTGACTATCAATATTTTCCCAAAGTTTTATACTATTCCAAAGCAGGACTTGGAAAATTTTGAAACATTTTGTTGAAGTGAGTTACTCTTATACAAGAATTTTCTTAGAGTGAGTTACTCATACAAGAATTTTCTTAGAGTGAGTCACTCTTATACAAGAATTTTTTTGGAGTGAGTTACTCTTGTATACACTCAAATTTGGTATGGAGGATTAATTAAATACAAGTTATTTAATTAATAATCTTTAATTCTTCTACTTATAAATAAATTACAAAATTTATTTATATAGTTCATTTTCTCTAATTCTTCATATCCTAAATCATTTTCTTCATATCTTAATTAAATGAACAAATTTAGTTTGTTTTATTTAATTAATCTCCTCTTATTAAATTTGAACTTCATCACATTTCTACTAACTTCTTCCCACCTTCCACCTCATCATGTGTCTCAAGAAATTAAATATTTTTGTATTTAATTTGGCATTTATCCTCAACAAATTTTAACTAATCAGGGACACTTGGCCTTCATATTCATTTTATTCCTCTTCACACTTGGTAGTTTGTTCTTATGAAGGGAACACACTTCCCCTTTTCTCTCTAACCTCTTCATCTTCAACCATCCATTCTCTAGATCAAATCCAAACCATTGATTTCTACCACCTAGGCTCATGCCTTGGAAAATCTATAAATAGAGCCTCATTTACAACAAAAGAGAGTTGAGCATAATTACACTCTGTAGAATTTTCATTAGCATTATCATCTTAGCATTGTCATTTTAGTATTAGCATTTTAGCATCAAGTAGTTTAATCATAGAATTTTCATTAGCAGCATCTTAATTACAGTAGTTTAATCACATCATTTTCATTAGCAACATCATTATCTTTGCATATCATCTACAACTAGTTTATCAATCATGTAATGTAGGAAACATCTCTTGCATTTTTAGCATCTCACATTATTTAGGTTGTCATTTGGATTTAGTCATGTTCAAAAACAATCTAAGAGAAAAATGACTTAAAGAATCCTTGGAGATAGAGGACAATGAGACATCATTGGGGAATTGTTTGTTTTAATTTGGGTATCATTTGAATTCCTTGATATAATGTTTCATTGGTGTGTTGTATAGGTTTTAATTACTTCACCACATTATTCATACACACTTATATTGGAGCCCACTGTGGGGCCTAGCCTCATTTTTAACATTTTTTGGCAATTTGTTGTTAACAAGTTTGTTAGTGAATTTCAATGTAGTGCACCTGAAGCCTGTTTCAGCGCGTAGGTGGTGACTTTTGGCACATCCAAGCTCTATTATAGTGCATACGTAACCCAAACCAGTGCATATGCCTGCTCTTTTGGTGCATATACAAGATTTGATTTTCCTTTTCTATTTTCCAGAATAGCGCATTGAATGTGTTTAATGGTGCATATACTAAATATTTTAGTGCTTGTGCTCTTCGTTTTAGTGCATACACCTTTATTTGCAGATATTTAAAATTCTGGGGACTAATCTATATCTTTCTATTTTGTAGGTGCTTTATACATTGTCAAAGACATATCTGAGACTACTAATGATGTTTGTAGGGGCTGTATTTATTTTCCTTTGATTAAATTAGGTGTCTAGTTTAATTACAAGGTTAATGAACACCATGTATGTTGTGTTTGTAAAGTGATAGGCCTATGCTCTCCCCTTTACTAGGTGACCAAAATGCTAGACTCACTCTTTCATTTTATTGCAATAGCACCTTTAGAAGTCCTGCTTTAGTGGGAAAAAGTAATCACCCTAAGGGAATGACCTAAGTGGGAATAGCTAAAGCCAAGCATTCCAACCCACTATAATCAAACATGGATTGTGATGAAAATCACATTCAATAGTAGTGTGCATTGATAGCCCTCCCCCAATATCCTTGAGTTACATAAAAGCCTTTGTTCTAAAGGTTGGGAGGCCTCCTCAGGGAATTTATCATTTGTCACACCGAACGAAAACCCTTACTAAGAACTTTAAGTGTAGTAGCCAAGTTGAGTCAATTTCTAAACATTATAATATTCATAGTGCAAGGGGAGGGAAGAATCTATGCCCAAGATACTCATCATAACACTACCAGGGATTTCTGACCAAAAGTGAAGGAATTGACTTTTGGTTAAGACCCAGAAAAGGAAAAAACACAGGTGCCCTCTAGGGGGTGACAAAGTTGTGTGAGCTGACATAGTTCTAAGATGTGGGTTGTGATGTTATTAATGACCCTTGACATTAGAAGAGTTTGACTGATCTGTTTGCTATTGTTCAATACCAGTGGAAATTAAAGGGAATGGACCAGATCCTAGAACATACACTTGATGTTTAGATCATAAGATGAAACAATTGTTTTACTACTTGCTTTTGTGTTTGAAATCACTGTTCAAAAAATCATCATCCAAAATAGTCAATTCACTAATTCAAAAACAAGAAAAAACTAGATAAACTTTCAAAAATGGTGACATTTCCATTTTAGCGCATAAACTTTCCATTCCATTGCATTTAGTTCATATTTTAGTGCATATAGGGGTTATTTCAGCACATTCATCCCATCTTTCAGCACATATAGGGTTTGTTCTGACATATTCACCACATCTTTCAGTGCATAACCTTTTTGTTCTAACACATTTAAGTGATGGTCTAGCGCATATTGGGTTTGTTTCAGTGCATTTGTGCCATCTTTCAACGCATATACTCCCTATTTTAGCGCATTCACTTGATACTCAAATAGGGAGCTAAATTGAACTTTTGTCTGACAACTAGAATCATATTTAGGGATCCTTTTCAGAGTAGAGATCATTCCTCATTAAAACATTGGTTTAAACTTGAAGAAACTAGCTTTTGCAAGTGCAATCCCTTTAACTAAACTTGGATCAAAAAACTTAAAGTGCCTAATCACCAATCTCATCTCTGATTGTAACTAGCTAAGTTTCACTACCAGGATCTATCATCCTTCATCATGAAACAAACATTGTACATCAGATTTAGCCTAGTATCAACAATAGGATCCATCATCCTATTTGACATAGGTATTTCATTGACACTCCAAAACAAAGATCAAAGTATAGCAAAACTCTATCACTTGCATGCCCGTTTTAACAAGAGCTCAAAAATAAAAACTCAGACAAAAAGAAATAGAAACCCAAACCATCATGGCAAAAGGAGAAGAAAATCCTTTTCACAGATTTCATCAAACTAAAACAGATGAGATAATTGATGAGGACATTCAACAAGCTCAACAAGACCCTAAATTCCACAAGTTCATGGGAAAAATTCTAGAAAAGGATGGAGAGAAATACTTTCTAATGCTAGCCAATCAAGGTGTAAAACTACCCAATGATTTTGATGTAAACCAATTGAAGGGAGCTCCAAATAAAATAGAAGCTAACTCATGAATCACAGATCCATTGAATGCTTTAACTTAATAGATGCAAAATCTTCAACAACAAATCCAAAACATGAAAAGGGGAACAACAAAGAGATATTTGTTGCAAGACATACGTCCTTATCCCTTTGACTAAAATATGAACATGATACCTTTTCCACCAAATTGTGAACTTCCAAAATATGACAAATACAATGGAAAAACCAATCCTCAAGATCATGTAAGAGAATTATGCACCATGAGTTTGGAATATGCACATGAAGAAACCTATCTAATGAGATTATTTCCAAGAAGTTTGGGTGGTCAATGTATGGAATGGTTTTCAAAACTCCCACTAGGTAGTAGATCATTTGAGGAGCTAGCAAATAAATTCATCTCCCAATATTCATACAACATTCAACATGAAATAACCATGAAGGATCTTTGTAACACAAAACAAAAATATGGACATTCATTTCTTACATTCTTACAAAGATGGAGACGATTATTTGCTAGATATGCCCATCCTATACCTAAGAAAGAAAAGATGGATATCTTTATTGACAATCTCAACAGTGAGATGAGTTATAGACTCCAATTGCAATGTCCACCCAGCTTTGAAAAGTTAATTGAAAACGAACTTAAGATTGAGGAAGCCTTGGTTAAAAGAGAAGTATTAAAAATCTATAATGAAGGACCAAACTCTGCTAACTCTTCTAACCATCATAACAACAATGAAAAATCCAAATTCTGGACAAGAAATAAGAATTATGGTAATGATGGTGTAGCTAGCACACATAACATAAAACTAGTCTTCAATTTATCGGGTACTACACCCAAAAACAATCAAAACAGCAGTGAATCTAAACCAGCTCCACCACCACATCAAAGAAAATTTACACCTTTTGGACAATCACTTGAATCAACATTAAAATAACTTCTTGCACACAAACTCATAACATTACCAGATGTACAATATTCTGAACCAAGAGTCAAACCATCATGGTGAAATGATGCATATTACTGTGATTTTCATAGAAACAAAGGTCATAAAACAAATTATTGTATGCAATTAAAACATTTG